>OX451217.1:65770257-66250484 GCA_949628195.1 Phasia obesa | reverse complement strand
AAACCATCCAGCAAGAGCCCTTCTCTTAGTAGGTATTGCAACTTGCCATGGGTCTGAGAATAATTTTACTGGTAATCCGAATTTCAAAGTTATGTTTTTCCCCCTAATAACACACCATTATTGCAACCACTGGCTCAAAATATGATAAAATGCCTAACATAGTACAACACATGATTTCGGGACTCAACTCTGATAATTGTTTATGAAAGTAGCCCCAAAAGGAGGAACTTCTGCATCATTTGTTTGGTCATGGTACATCAAATAATAATTTAAAAATTAATTTGAAGTTAGTAAGTATCGTATAGGGAATTTAAAACTGGAGTGGCATACACTCAACTTTACCATACCAAATGGAGACAGGTATTTTTATGGATATATTACATAAAGAATAAAAGTTCAAAGTATATTTGAATCGAAAAAAAAATTATTTCCATTTGGGATGTTAGGTAAACTACCCCTTGCCACTTCCCGATTATGGTCGAAATTTATACAGTTCTTCATCTTAATAAACCAAGGGCACATACTGAATTTCATTTTGATATGTCATACGGTATGACATGTAGAGCGTTTTTAAAATTTGGGAGTAAGCAAACTACCCCTTGGCCCTTCCCGATTATGCCCAAAATTTATACAGCTCTTCATCTCCGTAAACCAAATATGTCATACGCTATGACCTGTAGAGCGTTCACAAAATTTGAGGGTAAAGAAACTACCCCTTGCCCCCTCCCGACTATGACCACAAACTATACAGCTCTTCATCTCCACATACCAAGGGCACATACTACATTTCATTTTGATATGTCAAACGGTCAATTAAAGCTGGAGTTCCCCAAGGTAGTATTTTGGGCCCCGTTTTATACCTGTTGTACACTTCGGATATGCCCACAAGTAACCGAGTCCATACCTCGACATTTGCGGATGACACGGCTTTTCTAAGCGTTCATGAAAGCCCCCATATAGCTTCCAAATATCTACAGGATCATATAGTTCACCTGGAGATGTGGGTAAAAAAATGGAGAATAAAAATAAATGAACAAAAATGTATCCACATAACTTTTACACTGCGTAGAGATTCATGCCCACCTATCCGCATAAACAACCAAGTTATACCCCAGCATTCAGAGGTAAAATATCTTGGTATTCATCTTGATCGACGCTTAACTTGGAAAAGACACATCGAAGCAAAATTGACACAGATGAAGCTAAAAGCTGAACAAATTAATTGGCTGATTGGTAGAAATTCAACCCTAAGACTGGATTGTAAACTTCTATTGTATAAATCGATTCTCAAACCTATATGGTGTTACGGGATTCAATTATGGGGCACTGCCTCCGCTTCAAACTTAGAAAAAATTCAAAGGCGTCAAAATAGGATTTTACGAATGATAACAGTTGCACCCTGGTATGTAAAAAACTCAAACATTCACAAAGATCTAAACATCCCATTAGTTACTGATGAAATAGCGAAACATGCAGTAACGTATCTGAAAAAGCTGGAAACACACCCAAATCCACTGGCTCGAAACATCCTTAACGATCGTGATTACATTCGACTAAGAAGGAGAAATCTTGCTTCTTTTAGCCGAACATCAGATGAATAGCTCTCATATAATATAATTGTATAACTAATAGTTTTATTGTCTAGCACTGGCTGGACTTTACAAGTTTAATTTATTTTACCTTAGATTTAAGATGTGAACACTTATTGTTAGTTCAAATACTTTGAAGATTCAATAAACAAATTATGAAAAAAAAAAAAAAAAAAACGGTATGACCTGTACAAACTCCACAAAAATAGTGGCATACACACCCACTAACAGAATTGAGTACCGAATCAATCACTTCAAAAATGTTGTACTGTGTAATACAACGCTATCGCAAACATATACATAATTGCATGTCCTGCAGCCTTAGGAGAAGAAGATGGAATAGCTTCAGCACTGAAAAATATAGATTTGAAAGATGTTGTTTATTTAGTGGTGCAGGCATAGAATGAAATTCCCGTGTCAGTTATACAAAATTCATTTAAACATATTTTTTCTTCTACTGATGAAATTCAATACAACATTCCTTCTGATCACTTTCCAGAAGTAGATGATATTCCCTTGACAAGATTGTATAATTCGATATTTAATGATTGTAATTTAGCAGCTACTAAAATTATGGAGTGGACTAGTGGTACAAGCGAGGCAAGTTATCCATTTAACCCTGAAGTAGAAAGTGAAACTACTCCTGTTTAAGAAAGAGAAAAAACGTCGTATGACTCCAATAAAGACATCACTGATATTCTAATTTCTTTAAATTTAGTGAATGATTTAGGGCAAAAGATAATGTTACCCTGCAATGAGGTTCTCTTGTTACAAAGAATAAAAGAAAAAGATATTGTGAACAAATATATGCGATAGTTGTTGTTAGTTTTGGAACTCTAAATAAAAGGTGTAGTAAAATTTGATAGTTTATTTTTTTTTTTTTTTAATTATCAATAACAAAAATGTACTCATATAACTTTCACACTGCGTAGGGACTCATGCCCTCCTATTCTCATAAATAACCAAATGATACCACAGCTTTCAGACGTTAAATACCTGGGTATACATCTTGACCGTCGCCTTACTTGGAAAAGCCACATTGATTTCAAGTTAACACAAATGAAACTAAAAGCAGTACAACTAAATTGGCTTGTTGGCACACGCAAAGAAAAAACATGGTTGAGGTAACCATAATCTAAGAGCAACATGTTATGGTTGAATTATATGGTTATATATAAAAATAATATTGTTGTCGTTAGAACATACATACAACCATAGTTATGTTTATAATATAAACATACTATTATATAATTTGAAACATGTAAATGGTTATATGTAACAACGTATGAATATATTTATAAATAACAAAAAAAAAAAAAAAAACACGAATATTTCCATTTAGACTTTTTGTATTATTTTGATATTATCTGCTTACCTTTTTATGTGTTTGATATTTTTAATTTAAAACTATCATTTATAATAAAAAAACAAATTTATTTGTTGACAAAAAAATGTATTTAATGTTTTTACGGTTTTAGATGAACCGATAGCTTACACACATATTTCTGAACTGAAAAAATGTCAAAACCGAAATAGGTATTTTTAAAAACAAACAATATTTGTTTATTTTTAGACAAACTTAACATACTATGTTTAATATTAATATATTATGGTTATAATTTTTAAATATTTAAAATAATTTGGTTGTGGTTTGAATTTTAATATGTTTCAAATCAACCATGTTGCTTTTTTATTACGTATAACCATTGAATGATTAACTGTTAACAAAAAATTTGTTTATCGTGACCAAAATATTGTTTAAAATAACTATAATTTGTTCACAGCAAACATCTATTGTTACAGAGAACATAGTGTGGTTGCCGTGACCATACAATAACCATGTTTTTTCTTTGCGTGCAGAAACTCCACCCTGAGCTTATATTGTAAACTTCTACTGTACAAGTCGATCCTCAAACCAACTTGGTGTTATGGGATTCAGTTATGGGGCACTGCCTCAGCTAGCAATGTAGATAAAATTCAAAGGCGCCAAAATAAGATTTTACGTATTATTACATCTGCTCCCTGGTATATAAAAAATTCAAACATCCGCAAAGACCTAAACATGCCATCAGTTAAAGCAGAAACAGCGAAACATGCAGTCACATATCTAAAGAGGCTTGAATCTCATCCAAAGCCTTTGGCGCGTAACATGCTGAATGAACCTGGTTATATTCGACTAAAAAGAAGAGAAAATCCGTGAAACAAACATTATTTTTGTCTAGCACTGGCTGGACTTAAAAAGAATAATTTATTTTAGACTTAAGATACGAGTAATTATTGTTAGTTCAAAAATATTAAAGATACAATACAACAAAGAATAAGTTATGAAAAAAAATAAGTACGCTTATAAAAATAATAATAAAAAGTTTTCTTTTACACACAAAGAAAAAATATGGTTATTGTATGGTCACGGCAACCACACTATGTTCTCTGTAACAATAGATGTTTGCTGTGCACAAATTATAGTTATTTAGTACAACACTTTGGTCACGATAAACAAGTTTTTTGTTAACAGTTAATCATTCAATGGTTATACGCACCAAAAAAGCAACATGGTTGATTTGAAACATATTAAAATTCAAACCACAACCAAATTATTTTTAATATTTAAAAATTATAAACATAATATATTATTATTAAATATAGTATGTTAAGTTTGACTAAAAATAAACAAGTAATGTTTGGTTTTAAAAATACATATTTTGGTTTTAAAAATACATATTTTGGTTTTGACATTTTTTCAGTTCAGAAATATGTGTGTAAGCTATCGGTTCATCTAAAACCGTAAAAACATTAAATACATATTTGTTGTCAAAAAATAAATTTGTTTTTTATTATAAATGATAGTTTTAAATTAATAATATCAAACACATAAAAGGTAAGCGGAAAATATCAAAATATGTATGTAAGTCTAAATGGAAATATTCGTGTATTTGTTTTTTGTTATTTATAAATATATTCATACGTTGTCACATATAACCATTTACATGTTTCAAATTATATTATAGTATGTTTATATTATAAACATAACTATGGTTATATTTTACAATGTTATTTTTATGTTCCAACGACAACAATATTATTTTTATATATAACCATATAACTCAACCATAACATGTTGTTCTTAGATTATGGTTACCTCAACCATGTTTTTTCTTTACGTGTAAATAAAACTAAATTTATTTATCCTTCACAGTTTAGTTAGTAAAAGAAATAAGTAAAAATATTTTCCATGCGGTAAGTATTTTTATACTTCTTTTTTCCCTATAAGCAACTTTTCCCAATAAGAAATATTTTTATTGAAATTGGTTCAAGTGAATTACTTGTATGTATAGGGCGTTCACTGTATAAAGAAATTTCTTTCAAATTCTATATAAAGTTAAATTTAAAAAATTACCTATACTTGCTATCTCTTAGTAAAATGGCGAAACATGAATTAGAATTGTTTTTCAGAATTGATTAATTTTTTTAATGACGAATTTATAAAAAAAAACTTTCCCACCCGTTATAATTTAATCTAACTCTATGGTTCTTTGTAAATCAAAAAAAAAAAGTAGTTTGAAATAAAAGAGTGTTCTACAGCTGTTTAAAATAAAAAAATCTCTCTTTCGTCTTAGAGGAATTCATGATATCTTTACTTTATTGCTTTCAACGAAAAAAAAAAAAAAAAAATAAATAAATAAAAAACAAGGATTACAATTGCGTAAATAGCACACACCCAGGAGATTATGGCAAACACAAAGCATATGAAAAATCTAAAAATGTACAATTAATGCGTAGAACATGCTTAGAATGTATGCATTTCTAAACATTTTACCTTTTTAATGCTGTTTGTGGATGGTTTAAAAATTCAAAGTACAGCACAAACTCGTTATATCACACCTTTGTTAAGTAAACTGCACCTCAGAAGTACAAAAACAAATGTTTGTTAGCAAAATTTTTAAAGAATGAAAAGAATAAAGGAAATATATTTAGTAATAGGCGAGCGTAGTTGTGGGGATTTTATTTTCATTTTGGGGGAGAGTAGCTTAGAAGGTCTCCTTGTAACCTCCCTGCTTGTGCCAGTGCTTTTGGTTACCGTTTGATAGTTTACGAACTCCAATCACTATGTTCCGTGCGATTAACTGCATATGAATCGTTTATTTTGAAAGTGGCATAAGTCACTTTCGTTTTAAATCGACATATTTAAGGATTAGATAGTATATATATATTTTGGTTTTCCCAAAGCCATTTCTATTATACGAAATTCATGATCGTTGCGTAAGTGGGGCTTAACATGTAATTGCAATTTAGCATTTTTGTAAAAATAAGGAAATACCGCTAAATTTTAATCAATGTTATCATTGCTTTGGTATTTTTGGAAAGTGACTTATGCCACTTTAAAAATAAACGGCTCATATATAGGTGCTATAATTAATTTGTTGATCTAAATTTTCTTTTAAAAGTCCAGCGACTTGTTAGCTTTTGCTTAAGGCTGAGCTCCCCAATGGCATATAGTTGGCAAGAAAAGGGTAAATAACTTAAATTATTTTTATTGAATTGGAATTTTGGTATAAAAAATTCAAAAAAAATGTGCAGATAGTATCTGTAGACACGTCAGTTAAAAACTCGTTATATTCAAAGTTATTTTAATTTAGAATAAGGATGTTAGGAGGTATAGTGTAGTGGAGGATTCTGATTTCACGCAAAGAAAAAACATGGTTACTGTATGGTCACGGCAACCACACTATGTTTTATATAACAATATTTGTTTACTGTGAACAAGTTATAGTTATTTAAAAAAATACTTTGGTCACGATAAACAAGTTTTAGTTAACAGTTAATCATTCAATACTCAGAAAAAAAGCAACATGTTTGATTGCAACCATATTAAAATTCAAGCCACAACCAAAAATTAATTAATATTTAAAAATAAAATTATATTGATAACCATAATATATTATTATTAAACATAGTATGTTAAGTATGACTAAAAATAAGCAAATAATGTTTGGTTTTAAAAATACATATTTTGGTTTTAGCCTTTTTTCCGTTCAGAAATATGTGTGTAAGCTATCTGTTTGTCTAAAAGCGTAAAAACATCAAATACACATTTGTTGTCAACAAATATATTTGTTTTTTATTATATGGATAGTTTTAAATTAAAAATATCAAACATGTAAAAAGGTAAGCAGACAATATCAAAATATGTATGTAAGTCTAAATGGAAATATTCGTGTATTTGTTTCGTGCTGTTTATTAAATATATTCATACGTTGTCACATATAAGCATTTACATATTTCACATTATATTATAGTATTTTTATATTATAAACATAATTATGGTTGTAATTTACAATATTATTTTTATGTTAGACAATAATAATATTTTCCAATGACAACAATATTATTATTTTGGTTTAAAATAATATGGTTTGGCTATAACCATATAATTCAACCATAACATGTTGCTATTAGATTTTGGTTACCTCAACCAAGTTTTTTCTTTGCCTGTAGAAATTGTTGAAATATTTTTACGTGTTTTAAAGGGGAAGCAGTTATGTTTTATTAAGTAGAAGATTTTTGAAATATTTGGATTTTTTCTCTGAGCTTATAAGTTACATAATTATACAAAAAATATATGGCATTAAAATCTTTTAAAACATATTTTTAAAATTTGAATTTAAAAAATATAAAATTCTAAATTTTTTTCGATTTTAGGAAAATCTTTAGATAGTCGACTTTGGATCACCGTTTTCGATGTTATGTAGTACAAATGGAGTTGTAATTTTTTGGCTTTCGACGCTTATTGTTTATGCATTTTAAATATATTAAATAAATAACATAACCTTAAAATTGGTATTCATAAAAAAATTATTTTTGACCACTGTTGCCAATTTGGAAATTTTGCAGCTAAATCTAGCGTTTTTGCAATGCCAATTCTGGGGAAAATGGTCTCTTAGCGGTTACCAATTTTTAAATTGGTTTTAAGATATAAAATTTTTTTCAAATATGCAATGCATTTGAACAAAGTAAACTTGCTGGGGGGAGCAAAAACTTTTTTGTACAGAGTGACAGTTAAAAATTATTTTCATGTCTTTGTGGTGTTCACATCTTCCATGCGAGAACCACGACTTCTCAGCAACAGCACGTTTAGTGCCATTTTTTAAAGTTAAAATAAGATATAAGTGCTAAATAACTAGCTCTGGGTCAAAATTTTATTCACAATAAATCGATTGTTACGGTGACTATGTGGTAGGTGACATGGTTAAAAATTTGTTAAAAATTTACAAATTGTATCGAATACCGTTAGTAACAGCATATAAATAATCTTATTATTTCAAAATTATATGGGACGAATTACTCCACCAGGATGAGATGTAAACTAAACAACAACTTTAGGTAAGTAGTAGTAAGTAGTGTTCTTGTCTTTAGATTGCGAGTTGCATTTGTGTCACTTCAGCAAAGGGTATTAGTTACTACGCGACTGCCACTGTATTGTAATAAAAAAAACCTAAGGGCATTTAGAATGGGCTTTATCAATAAACGCTGAAAATAGAACTGCATTAAAAATTAACTAAGCTGTCGCTTTGATTTATTTATTGAAACTAAATTTTCTAAAAATTTTACAAATTGTTTTTTGAGAAAGGTTTAATAGCCAGGAACGAATAAATATCTGATAAAAATTACTTTAAAGTTTGCCTAGAATGCGACAAGCTGTCGATGAACTGAATAATTTCCTTTAATTTTTATTAAATTTCCCTTACTCATTATACAATCGAATAATATCCATAGTTAAATAGCATAAGCTGCTGAGCAGAAATAGCTTTAAAATTTAAATATACTGGAATGTAAATGTAATTTTTGTATTTATTTCTAATTTATAATAATATAATTCCTTAAAAGCCCAAAAACGAACAAAGTTTATCTCTAAACAATATAAAAAATAAGGTCAATTAAATAATTATAAAAAAAATTTAGCGTTTTCTGGCGTTTTTCAATACAAATTTGGTGGGAAATCGTAAGAAAAAGTTGGCAACCGTGTTTTTGACCGCTTTTTTAAATACTTATCTGCCATATTAAATGTGCATCTGCCTATGTTGATTTGTTAAATGTTGCCGTACTACCTTTAGGTCAGATGATATTGTTGCTTTTGTGTTGCCATCAATGTGCTTATCCATTTCAAATACCGTATGATCCATATACAAGTTTTTTTAAATTGAAATAAAATTTTTCTTGGTACATTTTAGCTTAAATAGTAATAAAAAATATGTCCATTATTTATTAAATACAATTTGCTGGTTCAAAATTTTCCGTGACTTTGTTGACAGTTTCTTTCTTGGCCTCTAGTGCGTAGAACTTTTCTGGATAATTCAATAGCATCAGTCTTTCACAGCATCCGGCACGACTACCGAACTAAGTGCTATTGTTTGCTGCGCTATGTTACATGATGTTCTATTCATCTTTAACCTAAGATTACCAAGTTGATATTTTCCATTTCTGGCCACAAAACGTCCATAACCGGAGCCGTTTTCAGCAGCTTTTTTTAAACAAAAAATTTTTATGATGTCCACAACATTTGTGGATATATTGGCTTCTCGATAATGATGTGCGGATTTTGCGATGCAGCAATTTTGTATGTTTACCTAACTGGCGAGATGAAGATGCTTTTGCAGCTAAATTCGATATCTGATTGGAGCTTCTGTAAGGTCTATAGACTAGGATGCTAAAAAGCGTTACATTTTAGTCCGCGGAGGTATGATACTGAATAAAATTCAATATTTCTGATAAAAAATTTCTTACAGTGTTAAAATAATATATAATTTAAAATGGTGTTTGGATCACCCATGCCGTTATATCGAGGTATTTTTGTTAATTATATTGCCAAAGGATATTTTAAAACCTATGCAAACTTACCGCTAACTACCTCTCTCCACCTTTTCAGCTATAATAACAACTTTGCCCCTACCAATTCAATAGGGTTTTTTAGGTTTATAACAGGGCTCCGCAAACACATACAATCCTAATTTATTCTTGCTCATTTCTATATATCTTGCGAGAGGGCCCTTATTTTCCGGACGCTCCTTAGACCCACACAAAACCATGTGTGCCTCTACAAAGGTTACAATAAAATTGTTTAAAGAGGCACATTTATTAAAATTCCTACTTGAAGTCTACGTTCGCTTGCTACAAGCTCTTGATTTTAAAATTTTCCTCCTAATTTACGACACGTACTTTCCTAAAGTCCAGAAAAAATTAAAATAATGAAATGGCAATATATGGGAAGTGTTTGACTTTGACGAATGCCACGAATAACAAGACAAACTAAACAATAACCAAACAACGAAAAAAAAATCTTTATTAGTTTTTCGATATTTTTATATAGAAATACTGTAGAAATATTTGTTCTCATACAAAGCGATGATTCTACCAAAATAAACTAAAAATGAAAATATTTTTTTTATTTATTCTGATGTACCTTTAATTAAATGAAAAAAAGACAAAAACTAAAAAAAAAGTTTTTTTGTTTGAATCAGAAAAAATTAGAAGTGAATTTATGGATAAAAACTGCAAAATATGTATAAATATTGCGAGTAGTCATGCAAAACAGCTGCACCCGAATAGATTCACAAAAAACTAGAAAAACATTGAAAGGAAAACAATTTTGAAAACATACAAAATCCACTTGATCATCCACAAAAACCTTGATGTATTCCAGTACAAGTTAAAAAAAAAGTTGTTGAGTACTGACTTGTTGGTGGTTGGTAATAAATAAAAAAATTTTGTTCGTTTTTTCATTGTCAGCAAAACAAATTTGTACCCCCTTAATAGAAGTATTGTTACAAATAGTTTAAAGCAAAAAGCAGTATGAATTTATATGCAAGCTGCATGTTTAATTACTCAACAAAAATTGATAGTTACAATCCTTATTGTTACCCGGAAGAAAACTAACAACAACAAAGTTGAAACTACACTGTTCAACAAAAGTTAAATTATTCCACAAGAACAAAAAAAAAAGGAACCTTATTGGTGAACACTAAAACTAAAATATACTGGGTATTGACATCGATAAACAAATGTCTCAATGTAATTGAAAATAATCTAGTCTCATAATAAATTTGTAAGGGGCCCTTGTCTGTACATGAAATATTTTTTGGACTTATTGTTGCAGCTACAGAGAATAATCGATATTGAATACAAAATCCCTGTTTTTGGAATTCTTGTTGATAAAAATCAAAACATACACAATTTTACCACTTCAAGTGAATTGATGGCACCCAATTTTTGTTTGTAAATTGTAAATTTAAGACCCTATTTAAAAAAAACTGTACAATAATAGTATTTTATACTTCATTTAGCAATATGCTGACTACCCAAGGACTTGTGGCTACGTTCGACTCTTAGCCGAACATCAGAGAGGTGATCAATAAATGATAACACAACTGTGTCAGCATACAGTTTTTGTCTAGCATTGGCTGGACTTAAGTATATATATTTTTAGGGTTCCGTACACAATGTGTAAAAACGTAACCCTATTGTTTTCGCTACAATGTCTGTACGTCTGTCAGCGCCTTTTATCTCTAGAACCGTAATAGGTAGACTCTTGAAATTTTCACAGATGCCGCTGCCGCTATAGCAACAAATACTAAAACTTATAGGGTGTTTCCATAGAGAGGTGTTGTTCACGAATATGTGTTTATTTCTTGAACTTTAGGAGGTATGGACTCAAGATTTAAAAACAGTAATTAAAACTTAGTTCGCTATATAAACAAGTATAAAAAATAAACCTAAACATTAAAGGGTGTTCCGATAGTGGAGTGATTTGCATGTATAAGGCCTAAGTTTTGAACCATAATAGCTAGACTCTTGAAATTTTCACAGAAGGTGTATAACTGTGGCCACTATAGCAATAAATACTAAAACTTATCGGGTGTTCCGAAAGTGAGGTTATATTTGCCGTTATGTCTTTATTTCTTGAGCTATAGGAGGCAACCCCTTAAAATTTGCAGACAGTAATTAACTCTATGTTCGCTTTCTATTAAATTAAACCTTAAAATTAAAGGGTCTTCCGAGAGTGTCGTGCTTTGCGTGTATATGGCCTAAGTTTTGAACGATAATAAGTAGACTCTTGAAGTTTTTACAAGAGGTTTATTACTATGGAAACTATAACAAATAATAAAAAATTAAAGAGCGTTCCGACAGAGACATGATTTTTACTTAAATAGCCTTATTTTTAGAACCGTAATAGGTAGCCTCTTTAAATGTTTACAGTAGATGTTGTACTTCGGACACTGTAACAATTACTAATTACTAAAGGGTGATCCATCAGTGACATGTTTTTCACGTATATTACCTTATTTTTTGAACCGCAATAGGTAGGCCTGATATTTTTGTAGAAAGTTTATTACCATGGCCGTTATAACAACAATTCCTAAAATTTAAAGGGTGTTCCAATAACGATGCAATTTTCGCGAATATGACTTTGATTTTAAAAAGAAAAGGTTGCCCCATAAGACATGAAAAATCAACAACTTGAGTTTTTAAAGACGTACTAAACATAGTACGGAACCCTACGTGTGTGAGACTAACTCGCACTTGACTGATTTATTTAGTTTTACTTTTACTCCTAAGATTTGATTTCAAATATTAGCGATTTCAGCTGAAACCGCCTGGCAATTTCAGTAGCCATCTCAACTTTGATTTATTTCTAGACTTTAAATATAATTTTGACCTCTACTGTATTAAGTTTAAAATTTTTGTTGGGCATTGTATTCCATTATATTCCTTTTAGAGGTTTTTTTTTCGAAAAGTTCAAATACGACTCATTCGTAAAAGGGTTTGAATGTTAAAATATTCCGCAACAATTTTCAACGTAAGCTTCACTTTTTTATGCCAATATATTTATTTTATTTATTTATTATTTTTTTTTTTTTTTTTTTGATTCCCACTATCAGAATCCCTGTTTGCAATTAATTGTACAGTGTATTTTAATAACACTTGCGCACTTTTTTTTATTTTAAATAAAAAGTTTTGTCAAAAAATAAGAGCAAACAAATGTGATTAAGTTACATTTAATTCAAATTTATTTGTTGCTTGTATTTCTTATTAAGTTCCTCTTATTATTAAATTCCTGTTAAATGCTGCATTAAAAAGATCATATCGAATAATCCATTAGGTATTTTTAACTAACTGAGAAGTTCTTATAAAAAGTGTTGACAACGAAGAAACAAATTTAAAATATTGAAATTTCAATTTACAAATACTGGCATAGACAATACTATTTTCGGTGCCGCATACCAGTCTATGAACGCACCTTATTGATTACTTTACTTCTCGCCACGTTGCACACTGCTTTGTTTCATAAACAGTATCAAGAGTCCTTTTCTCAAGTGAGATTATGATAAAAATGAAAGATGCTGCCGATTACTCCGTACCACTAAATCGTTAAAATCACGACCTTTAACTATTTTATCTTGATTTTCTCTTGGAAATATTTTTACGAAAAAAGTCTCCTCTATTTGAACAGAGGCAATAAGGTATCTTTTTACAAAACTTTATTAAAACTCAAAATAGACTGACACAAACTCAACAATTAGTGTTTTCAAAAAAAAATTTCGTATACAGAGACGGGCCTGTTGTAGTTTTATTGTATATATAGATTTCATTTGTGTTGCACACTTCTTTATTGGATTGTTTTTCACTATTTCTTTTTTCCTGTTTTCAAATATACACGCAAAGAAAAAACATGATTGAAGTAACCATAATCTAAGAGCAACATGGGCTGCAAAATGACCCTATGAAAAATCACACAAAAGCATAAATAAAAAATTGCCCAAGAATTCTTTATAGAAAATTGGGTAATATTTCATATGGAAAGTAACCCAAAAATTTTGAGTATTTGTTCGTCATTTTTGGAGAATAATTCATTTTTATATTTTTGGGCGATTTTTCATAATGAAAAATTTCCCAAATGTTTTAATGAAAGATCACCCATTTTTGATAATAAGAGTGAAAAAAACAATGGTTTGTCTTAAAAGCGATATAGTTTTAATAAAAAATTATTAATTTAATGTGTTAACATTAAAAATTTATTAGGATTTAAACTGGAAAAGTAAGCAACTTAGTTTCTGTCTCTGATCTTCCAAAAAAACTGATTAATTTACAGAAAATGTATCGACATCACATTTAATGTTGTACCAATGGCAGTTTTCAAAAAGCTTCTGATTATTTAAGTAAATTGTTCTGTCGAAAAATTACAAGTTGCTTTGTTTTATTAATACTAGTAAATATTTCAAGTTATGTTGTTATAAATAAGTTACTAATATGAGTTGTTATTAACGTGTTTATTGTTAAACTTTAGAATTAGGCGACGCAGGCAAAAAATTTTTATAAAATATGAAAAATCTCGCGATTTTTCTGATTCTATCGTTTAACAATAAACAATAATTAATTTATTAATTTAAATAATTAATTTCAACTCATATTAGCAAACTATTTGTACCTTTACTAATTTTTTTATTCACATATATTTCCTTTCATATTTATTTTAATGACCGCATACAATATTTATTTGCGTACATTGGCAACAATATATTTTACTTGGTACCAAAACGATTCCTAACAGACTGTGATCTCAGATTACATACAAGTTCTTCTCAAAGCTTGCTCGATGAATTCAATCAACGGTTCAATTAATTTAAATCGACGATTTAATTTAGCAACGTTTGTAGCGACCGTGACCACGGTTACTCAGAGTTCCTCTGGCAGCACCCCCCGGAGCAGCAGGTGTACTGCATACTGACGTTGCAAGCTGAAACCAATATCAATGACCTTACTAAAACTATTGACATTTTTATATTTAATAAGAAAACTATAAATAAATTTGGGCGATAATTCATTTATATTTATATTATAATTTAATGTGAAACATGTAAATGTGACAACGTATGAATATATTTATAAATAACAAAAAACAAATACTCGAATATTTCCATTTACCTTTTTATACGTTTGATATTTTTAATTTAAAACTATCATTTAAAATAAATAACAAATTTATATGTTGACAACAAATGTGAATTTAATGTTTTTACGGTTTTAGATGAACCGATAGCTTACACACATATTTCTGACCGCAAAAGGCCAAAATCAAAATATATATTTTGAAAACCAAATATTATTTGTTTATTTTTAGTCATAATATGTTTAATTATAATATATTATGGTTATAAATATCATTTTATTCTTATTACCATTGAAGTATTAACTGTTAACAAAAACTTGTTTATCGTGACCAAAGTATGGTTTAAGATAACTATATTTGTTCAATGCCAACATGTATTGTTACAGAGAATATAGTGTGGTTGTCGTGAGCATACAATAACCAAGTTTTTTCTTTGCGTGTATTGGATTGAAAGAAAATTTCTGTTGTTTTCCTTTTTTTGAAACAAAAAAGATAGCTAAACACGGTATTTGAAAACCTTTTAATAAGAGCCAAAACAGTAGTCAGATAAACTTTAAGCTTTAAGTACGCCTCTCTTATATAAGTATATATATATATATGTATATATTTATTTATTTAATATAACAATTTAATATTTTATTTAATATTTTACAATCATATTTTTAAATTGTACTCATATGGTTTTAAGTTAACAGTGTTATTACTATGTTAATTGTAATATTGTTTGACTACAACCATATAATTCATTCATAGTATAGTGCGCTTAGATTATGGTTACCTCAACCATGATTTTTCTTTGCGTGTTACTTATGTTTTATGTAACTTTTAATAAAACAATTTATTTTGCCTGAAGGACCATATAATTTCATGGTCTTAACTAATGAAATCATTCAACGGTAAAAAAAATACTTTTCCTCCCACCTCTTGTTGTAATCAATTTGTTATAACTGTAGAAGTAAATTGATGCTTAAGGACATTTTTCACTCCATTACCTAAGCAGTTTGTTTTTGATTTTTTTTACTTTTTGTGCTGCCATAAACACTCAGTTGCATTGGCAAAAAAGGAAAATAATAATAAAAAACTTGACTTCTGTTTGATGTTTTAGCAAATCACACAGCACTTTATTTTATTAACGAAAAAAATATTTGAAAAAGTTAAAAGCCAAGAAGGATACAAATAAAGTTAAAGCGAAAAAACGAATGAAATAATGGATTTAAACTCTTTTCAATTTTGGAACGGTGTTAGGATGAAAGCAAAAGACGATTAATTTTTTCTCAACCGTAATATCTTTGCTCTTTAGGCTTTTCACTTAAATGTCTGGAATGTTTTTCTTTTTTTGGTATTCTTTCTTTTGCCTCCTGTTTTCTTCAAAAAGTTACAATTTCAATTTAGTCTTTAAAATTGAAAATATAACACGTAACTGGTATAATTACATTTTGTGGGAGCTTTAACACATGTGTAAAATGATGATAAAATTTCCACGACTCTGCATGTGTGTGTGTAGTTTAACAGCGACTGTAAGGTCTTTGTTGTAATGTACTCGTAGTTTATGTAATAAAATATTTTCTCTATGCTTGATTGCCTTTTTTAATTGAATCAGTGTCATGAAGAAAATTTTCCGCCGGATTCTGTCTTTGCCATTGACTTTTACCCAAAACCGCCATTAATATTTTCTATAATTAATTTTGATTGATATAACACTGCGACATCTTCGCCATAAAAAAACGAAAACACAAAACTTCCGTAAATTTATTTTTATAAGATTTATGTGAGCAATAAATACTGGGTTGTCACAAAACATTTTTTTTTTTCCTTTTTTGTTGTCCTCACTACAGGTGGTTATTTTTATTATTATATTTTACACGTTGTAACGTATTAATTTTCCTCTCCTTTTGCAACCATATATTAAATATCTTATGTTTAAGACATCTTCATATGAGAGGAAAATTGAATAGCAACACGAATGAGGTTCTGTAGCAGGGATGGAAAATGAATTTTCATATAGTCTTTTTCGAACTAAAAATGTACATTACAAATTTTATTTGTGAAATTAAATTTCAATTCATCCATTAATTGGTTGGCGAAACATGTGACAGTCTAATTTATTTTTGTGCAATTCTGGTACCTACTTCACTGATAGAAATTCAAGAGTTTCGTAGATTTACATTCTTAGCATGTAAGTGTTGAATGGAGTTTACCAATAGCGTTTTATAGTCTGTGTTGGCTTCGAGAAACAAAGTTAAATGAAACGCAACTTTTAAGAGCGACAAATTGAACAATCTTTATTTTATTTATTTATTTTAGAACACAATTTAAATTTTATTATTTTTAATTTTTATTTAAACAGTTATCCGTATTTGTACGCTTTAAAACAATTTGTTTTTCACTCGCCCGTTTCTCTTATTAAAAAAGCCCTTAATAATGCAAGAAATTCCTTTATAAAGCAAATGAAAAGAATTTTAAAAACCGCTATTAAGCAATTGGGCAACGAGAAAGAGGAGCAAAGCAAGCATACATACATGTAAATATGTACGAATATATATTATTCATATTTGTGTGTATGTTTGCTTTGAGTGAAAACAAGAAATTATTAAGTAAACATAAGTAAATAGAAACAGTAAAGATTTTTTAAAAACATTAGGGTGGCGGCGGTAACATTCCCCCCTTCGTAAGCGAATTATGGGGCCATGAGCTTGCAATCCTATCTATTACCGACGTCTAGAACAGCTACCTTAGTCACGGGCCTATCCAATGTGCTTGTACTGGTTTTGACTTTAACCCGCCGAACTTGGCCATCATTAGCAGTAGTTGTCTCGATAATGACACCCTTGGGCCAACAATTTCTGGGAAGTGTATCGTCCACAATAACGACTATATCACCAACGGATGGGGGTTTCACCTTCTCGAACCACTTGCTACGGCCGACTAACATTGGACCGTACTCACGAACCCATCTGCTCCAGAAGTGATTGGCAAATTTTTGCGTCTGGTGCCATCGCTGACGGAGATCATAATTGGTTTCACATAGGGGCTTGTGCCCATCAGCAGAGCCAAGTAGAAGATGATTTGGTGTTAATGCATCGTCTTCAGTTGAATCGAGAGCTACAAATGTTAAAGGACGGGAATTTATCATGAACTCGATTTCACACAAGGTGCTTCTCAAGGTCTCGTCATTAAATTTGAAAGCAGGACACATGGCGTAGAGGATTGTTTTCACTGTACGTACTAGCCTTTCCCAAGCACCACCCATATGTGGGGCCGCAGGTGGATTGAACCTCCATTTGATTTCGTGATGTTTTATGAAGACTTGATGTAAGTCGATGTTTTGCTTTTCCTCTCGTAGGACCCTTTCGACTGATTTGAAGTTAGTACCGTTGTCGGTGTATATCTCCTTCGGGGAACCACGTCGACTTATAAAATTTTGAATGCACATGATACACGAGCTGGTATCTAGGCTGTGGGCGACTTCAATATGTATAGCGCGAACTGTCAAACATGTAAAAACAACGCCCCATCTTTTTTCACTACGTCTCCCTACTGCTACTTGTAAAGGGCCAAAAAAGTCGATACCGACATAAGTAAATGGACGCTCAAAGGAACCCAATCTTGCTGCAGGCAGAGATGCCATTAATGGAGGATGTGGAACTGCTGACTCGTTCTTACAGCGTTGACATTTTCTTCGCATACTTTTATAAAGTGCTCTTAGCTTTGGGATGTAAAATCGTGACTTTATTTTGGACATTGTAGCTTCATGAAGACAATGATGATAATCTTCATGGTAACTTCGGACCAACAAAAAGGTTATGTAGTGACCATGAGGCAAAATTATGGCGTTGTTGCAATTCAGGGACTCGACTCTACCATAGGCACGTATTACTCCGTCTTCATCGAGAAAAATATTAAGCTGCTTAAGTTTACTTCCGGCAGGCAGCTTCTTACTATTTTTAAGGCACCATATTTCTTCGTCAAATTCGCTGGCTTGGGCATATTTAAACAAAATGTTCTTAGCCCTTTGTATGTACTCAAAACACATGAGCTGCGGCTTTTCACCTCGAATTCTGGACTTCAATTTTTCAATGTAAAGGACGAAGTGAGAAAGAGCCAAGTATAGTCGTTTCCAGGACGAAAAATATTTGGTATTGATTGTGAAACCACTAGCCTTATCGATAATAAGAAGATGATTTCGTATTTCTTCATTATTGACGACGTTGAGTTCTGGACATTTGGGCCATGTATGTTTCTCGTCTTTCAGAAATGCAGGACCATTGAGCCATATACCGTCGTCTGAACTATGAATTTTCGTTGCACGGTCTGCAGGGTTTAATTTGGACGCTACCCAATTCCATTGCGTCACGTTGGTAGTTTCTAAGATTTCGCCAACTCTGTACATGACGAACGCCTTAAAATTTTTGGGATCCATGGAGAGCCACTTTAGAACGGTTTTCGAATCGGACCAAAAGAAGCTCTCTTCACAGCTGAGACGCGTGGTGCTTCGAATTTTTGACGCTAGCCTTGAACCAATTAAAGCAGCTTGAAGCTCTAGTCTTGGTATGGATATTGGTTTTAGCGGAGTCACCTTCGATTTAGCAGCTACGATTCGCACATCGACATCGTCATTGCACTGGATTCTGAAGTAGCTTACTGCAGCATATGCATTTTCACCAGCATCGACAAACGTATGCAGCTGGACCTTGGTCGTTATTTTTAGGAGCCTCGAGTAGCACCGAGGGATGAATATAGATGATATCCTAGTCAGATTAGATAACCATGAGGACCATTTCAATAAAAGTTCTTCGGATAAGTCGTCGTCCCATTTTATTCCTGAGCGCCAAATATCTTGTAGGAGCATCTTGAGTCCAATCGTATAATGGGCTACGAATCCCAAAGGATCGAAAATTGACATTAGGACTTGCAGAACTTCCCTCTTAGTAGGGACCACATGTGGCTGAAATACATCCCTTCGGAGCCTCGAGAATCTAGAATTATATTGGAAAACGTCATTATTTGATTCCCAATACATACCAAGTATTTTTTCTATAGCCTTGAATGAGGTTTGCGTTGTTGAGCCATCATCGCTTAAATGTTTTCGTACGCTTTCAGAGTTTGTTACCCAGTTCCTCATATGGAATCCACCAGATGCATGTATTGTGCGTACTTGGACCGCTAGTTCCATCGCCTCTTCCTCGGTATCCACACTGTCAATAAAATCGTCCATATAGTGGTATTGTTGAATTGCTTTAACGGCTCGTGGGTACTGGTCACGAAATTCATCTGCATTCTTATTCCGAATGTAATGGGCTATAAAGGGTGCGCAGCTTATACCAAATGTTAGGGCCTTCATTACGTACTCACAGCGCTTGTTGTTGTCGCCATTTTCGAACCACAAAAATCGTTGAGCATGCATATCGTCGTCTCTAACGTTAATACGATGAAACATTTCTGCAATATCGCCACATATAGCGATTTGACCCACACGAAATTCTATTAAAATGCTAAAAAGTGACGTAAGTAAATCAGGACCACAAATTATAAAGTCATTCAGGGACTTATTATGCGACTTCGCTGCTGCGTCCCAGACCAGACGAACTTTGCCAGGTTTATTTGGATTAAGAGCGACAAATATTGGCAGGTACCATGTATGTCCCTCATATGATGACCTTTCTGCTTCTTGCACCTTTCTCGCGTATCTTTTAGAAACTAGTTTGTCTATTTCCGCTTGCATAGTCTGCTGTAGTAGCGGGTCTTTGACAAACTTCTTTTGGAGACACTTTAGGCGATGGCTTGCTACTTGATAGCTCTCGGGCAGCATAGGGACATCATCTTTCCACAGTAGTCCAACTTCGTATTGCTGATTCTTCTTGATGGCTGTGGTTTCAAGTATCTTCAAAGCCCTGTTGTTTTCGGGCGATAAAATAGATTTCTCTTTCGGGGCATCTAGGTTAAAATATTCCTTGACTTCATCGTGCAGAACCCTATATCGTTTTTCGCATTCACAGGTATGGATGTTCAAGGACGAAGCCTGGCTTGAATCGGAGCCACTACCCTGAAGGGTCCACCCCAATCGAGTTTTTGTTGCAATGGGCTGATCTCGACCACCTTCCCTTATTTTCAATGGAACAGCAACTCTCCAGTTATTAAGACCAATTAGGACCATGGGTTTAGCGTTATTGTACGATTGAACCGGTAAACCTTTGAGATACGGATAGGCTTTCACGATGTCATCAAAATTAATTGACTGTATGGGCAGACCAAGATTGCTTACAGTACGAACATTATGAAGTGTAAATCTACTATCGCTGCTTGGACCAGATACCTCAATATTAATTTTGACGGAATTTTTTTCGGATCGTGTTGTATTACCGGTCCATCGTAGCTCCAGGGGTTCCTTCTCACCAGAGAGCCCCAATTTGTTAAAAAGACCTTGTTCCATTAAGGTCACTGATGATCCTTCGTCTAGAAAGGCAAACGTTTCTAAAGACCCACCATTGTAATGTAGTCGAATCGGGAGTATTCTGAAATACGGTTTATTATTGCGGTCGTTGTGAGCATTCACGCTTCCACTGGGAGCAGATATGGCCATTTGTGCTGTGTTTGGATGGGCCGACGTAATATATTTGTGCAACAAAGGATGGTGTTTTGCGTTACAATTTGCAATATCACACAATTTCTTCGAAAAACACTTGCGCCGATGAGCATTCAAACACTGGCGGCACAATTTATTTTCTTTCACCACATTCCACTTTGAATCTAAACTTAATGATTGGAACTCACCGCAATTTTGGACCTTGTGTTCCTCACTCTTACAATAAACGCAGAGTAAGTATCTGGTAGCAGGTTGTTCTGAATGAGTATTGACCGGAGCACTTCTCTTGGAGCCGACAGGAGACACAACTTGGCTAGCAGCAGCAGCTATATTATAGATCCAATCGCTGAAGGATTTCACCACTGGAACCTTGTCGTCCTTAGCATGCATCGCCCAATTGAGCTTGTGGTTGTTGGGCAACTTATCGACCAGCGTTTTTACCAACAACGGGTTGTTCAAATGGGCCACCAAATTACATGCCTCCATTGTTGAGCAAATATTCCGTATGGTTAGAGCATACTCGATGATGCTATCGAGCCTATCCTTTAGCGGTGGAATCTTGGTTGCCTTTTCAATCATGCTATCAAGAATGTGCTCTGGGCGACCAAAACACATCTCTAGAGTCTGGATGATTTCATTCACCATAGATGGGATGAGAAGTTTACTTTTCACCAGCTCCTTCGCTCGGCCCTTTAGGCACGACTGCAATCGCATTAGATTCTCACCGTCAGTATAACCAGCGATCTCAGTACTATTTTTGTAGTTGCTAATAAATAGGGGCCAGTCTTCGGGATTACCATCGAAATTCGGTAACTCCTTAGGTATTACCTGTCTGGCTGCGATTTGTGAGGCAGTTGGCTGAAAGGAACTTTGATTACAAAAGGAATTCAAATTTTGGGACACATCACCTTGGGATAGGATACTATATTTTTTCTCCAAATACTTCCGCTGCAATTCCTTTTCCTCTTCCAGCATCTGCAACTGTAATTGTGCGTGAGCTGACAAAGAACCACTCGACGTACTTGGGCCAGATTGACTATTTATATTTTGTCCACACTGTTCACCTGCAGCTGGTAGTATCTTGTCTTTAGCCACTACTGGATTACCTAGAGCATCTTTGTTGAAGTATTCATGCACTATTCTATGGACAACTTTGGGCTGATTAGGCGGATGCACGGTATTTTTCCCTTCCGATGCTCCGTGCGCACCTGGAAAGGATCTTAAAATATGGCTAGTTGGTGATGAGGCTGCCAGTAAATCTGCACTGAACTCCTCTGTAACATTAACAAGTGGCAGTGTATTCGTTCCTCTTGTTGAAGTTTGCGTGGGGACACTATTTTTTAACGCAACGGGCTGATCCTTACCGCAGGAGCAATTCCAGCTCACGTCGGCCACATCACTATTGACTCCAACACACTCGAAATGGAACCACTTGTCGCACGAGTCGCACTGCACCATACGATCGGTGTCTTTTAATTCGCACTTGTTGCAATTAAAATCTGTTTGAGCCATTTTCTTTTTATTTATTATAGACTCGATTTTAATTTATTTTATTTTTTAAGCGCACTAGTTGTTCTTTTATTTGAAAACTTTTAAAATTGTTTTAAAGAATTGTTGGCTCCGAGAAACAAAGTTAAATGAAACGCAACTTTTAAGAGCGACAAATTGAACAATCTTTATTTTATTTATTTATTTTAGAACACAATTTAAATTTTATTATTTTTAATTTTTATTTAAACAGTTATCCGTATTTGTACGCTTTAAAACAATTTGTTTTTCACTCGCCCGTTTCTCTTATTAAAAAAGCCCTTAATAATGCAAGAAATTCCTTTATAAAGCAAATGAAAAGAATTTTAAAAACCGCTATTAAGCAATTGGGCAACGAGAAAGAGGAGCAAAGCAAGCATACATACATGTAAATATGTACGAATATATATTATTCATATTTGTGTGTATGTTTGCTTTGAGTGAAAACAAGAAATTATTAAGTAAACATAAGTAAATAGAAACAGTAAAGATTTTTTAAAAACATTAGGGTGGCGGCGGTAACAGTCTGCTTAGATTATAATTATCCCCCGTCTACATTAGCAATCAATTTTTCTTAACAAAAGTGAAACTTCATACACAAAAACATTATTAAAATTAATGTTTTTTATATGAAGTTTGACATAGTGAAAGTACGCAATTTTACCGAATCAATGGTACTGCAAACTTGGCAGTATTTATTAATGTAGGAGGAATATCAAAGCAGACCACTTCCATATGAGGTCCCCTTTCGACCCCGTTCCGTCCTCTATGATTACAGCCAACCGAAATGTAATTTACGGCAACCTACTTACATTGAGTGCTACAACCAGATTTTAATCATGACTTAAGTGATTTTAGAATATCGACTGGTAACTGTCGGCCTTCTTTCTCATCACGCAGTCTCTAGTAATTGCTAGCATTTGTTCAAGGTTCAGATCCCAATGTCATCCACATTTAACGGGCTTCTACTAGTGTTCCTGAGTCTTATGCTAGCCAGTGCTGGACATTCACACATAATGTGCGCTGCCGTCTCAACCTCTTTCCTTTCCCCGTCTCCTCTTCTGCCTCTGCCTCTTACTTTTAGGCATGAGCTGTAGAGACTCCGACTCGACGTTTAAGCAACGTTTTGAGGTGCCTCTTTCCGAAAAGGATTTACCTAAGCCCACAGGGCCACTTCCACATTTACCTCCATAGCCGCAGGAGTATCTTCATAGACTACCCAGTCTACCCCTTGCGAGGTTTCTTTCGATATCCTTCCTTGTCCAGCAACTCGCAACTGGAGTTCCTAAAGGGATTAACCTCTCCACCTGTAACGAGGCTTCCTTGTCCATCCCTATCGAAATATCCCGGTTCAACGCCATAGGAGAACTTTTAGAGAATAACTCGTTCACCCCTTGCGAGGCCTTCCTGTTCATCCCTTCTGAATTCTTCCCTAGGCCATTATTGGAGAAAACGATGTCCACCCACACAGAGCCCCTTATGCGTGAGTAAGTCTACATTTAAACGGGAGGTCGATCCAGAGTTCGCATACTAAAGGCCAAGCATCCTCTTGACCACGCATCCCTGGCGTATGGGCGTATTTTGTTCCACCATGGATTAGGGGAGCTGTTAACGACCAGTACTCTTTAACCACTAACTGACCATTCTGGTTCTCGACACAGCTACCAACCACCTTAACCTTACAAGTAACTTTTATTTTTGTCAGCAGAAAATTTTAAACATTTCCTACCTGTATGTCTTTCTCTCTGTGTTCGCATCGCGTGAAAACTACTGGATGGATTGTAACAAAATTTCGTAGGGAAGTATCTTAGTATCCTGATTTTTCCGCAAAAATATTGTATTTCCAAGATGAGACCCTTTATTTAGTAAATACATAAACCATAACTGAAACACTAACCAACATGCTCAAACTATGAAGCACTAAGCGATATGCTTAAACTATTCATTTTAATAGGGATGATAAATTTTATATAAAGTAAGGGCCAAATTCATAAAAAATATTTTCGTTTTATAAAAGGTTTATGAAACAAATTTTCATACAAAATTTGTTCAATAAACGTTTCATAAACCAAAAATATTTTTTATGAATATGGCCCTAAATATATACCCCATAACTGAAGTACTAAAATGGTAAGGGTCTTTGATGTGGATTGCTTTTAAAGCAAAATCGAACAAAATATTGCAAGGACGCTAACGAATTGGTGGGCACATCTAGTTTGAAATAAAATCTGTTTTGCAGTTGATCTCCAGATATCGTTTGGTGGAACAGAAATTATGAAATTTTTTTTGTTCCATATTTAAAATTGTACCCTGAGAAAATAAGGTCCGTCAGCTTGCATGACATATAAGTCAAGGTTTTACACGTTAGCCTGCAAAAAGGGTTGCAAATAACATCTTTTAAAGCTTCAATATTTAAATTTGCAATAATTGACATTTAATATCTTCTAAACCAAAAAACTAGGAAAATTTTAAAACTTGTGCCAAATTAGTCATTTTGAGGTTTAAAATATAAAAAAAAATAGTCAAGAGCGAGTTAGACTCACACACGTAGGGTTCCGTACTATGTTCAGTATAATTTAAAAATTCCAGTTGTTTATTTCTTTATGTCTTATGCGACACCCTTAAATTGCATAATAATTGGAACATCCTTTAAATTTTAATATGTAATTGATTTTATAGCGGCCATGGTAATACACTTTCTATTAAAATATCAGGAGCCTACCTATTGAAGTTAAAAAAATAAGGTAATATTCGTGAAAAATACGTCACTAATGGACACACTTCAATTTTAAGTATTTGTTATAGCGGCCGAAGTAACACATCTACTGTAAACATTTCAAGAGGGTATCTATTACGGTTTATAAAATCATGTCACTGTCGGAACACCCTTTAATTTTATTATTCATTATAGTGGCCATGACAACTTCCTTTCTATAAATATATTAAGACTCTACTTATTGCGATTAAAAAATAAGTCACTATAAGTGAAAAACATGTCACTGTCGGAACACCCTTTATTTTTTAGTAATTGTCATATCGGCCGTGGCAACACATCTTCTGTACAAAATTTCAAGGGTCTACCTGTTACGGTTCAAGAAATAAGTCTTTATACATGCAAATCACGTCACTGGCGGAAAACCCTTTAATTTTTACTATTTGTTATAGTGGACATAGTTATACACCTCCTGTAAAAATTTCAAGATTCCACCTATTCATTCAAAACTTAGGATATTTACATGCAATTATCACGTCAACATTGGAACACCCTTTAATATTTAAGTTCAATTTTGTATGCTTGTTTAAAAACCAAACAAAGTTTTAATTACAGTCTGCAAAATGTAAGTGATTGCCTCTTACAGCTTAGGCCTTACACATACAAAGCACACCACTGTCGGAACACCCTTTAATTTTTAGGTTTATTTTTTTAGACTTGTTTATAAAGCGAACTAAGTTTTAATTGCTGTTTGTAAGAAATAAACACATATTCGTAAATAACACCGCTTTATCGGTTTTAATAAGTTTTAATATTTTTTTGCTATAGCGACCATAGTTATACACCTGTGGTAAAATTTTCAAGAGTCTACCTATTATGGTTCAAAACTTAGGCCTTATACATGCAAATCATACCACTATCGCAACACCCTTTAATTTTTAGTTTTATTTTTTTATACTTGTTTAAATAGTGAACTAAGTTCTAATTACTGTTTGTAAATTTCAAGTGTATCCCACCTACAGTTCAAGAAATAAACACATTTTCGTGAATAACACCTCTCTATTGGAACACCCTATAAGTTTTAGTATTTGTTGCTATAGCGGCAACAGCTATACATCATCTGTGAAAATTTCAAGAGTCTACCTATTACGGTTCCAGAGATAAAAGGCGCTGACAGACGGACAGACGGACAGACATTGTAGCGAAAACAATAGGGTTACGTTTTTACACTTTGTGTACGGAACCCTAAAAAGGATACAAATTGTCATATGAAGAAAAATTATAAATAAAAGAGCCATAGCCAATTGCTTAGTTTTGATGTAACTTAATAAATTGATTATAGATACGACTGGTAAATTTATTCAACTTGGTCAAAGCAACTAAATACGTTTTATAAAATTTTATATGAATTTTATTTGAATTATTATTAAATGAATAAATTAATTATTTAGGCTTAAGTTCTTAATTATAAAGAGATAAAGAAAAAATTAGACACCAGCAGATTGGAATGCAGACAGCTACGTCCGCCATCAGCACTCTCCGTATTTATCTATTGTTTCAATTGTTATTAATTTAAAAGAGCCATTGCAGAGAGTATACCAATCATAAACAAATTCAAAAAAAGTTATTTATATTATAAGTTTGTACCACAACTGCTACTTAGAAGTATACATTTTTAATTAAAATTAGTGTTTGGCTAGCAAAGGTATTATCATTTGTACAAAACCTATTAATGTTACCTGGAACAACGTAATGCGAATATTTTTCTGTTTGTAAGTGCTTTGTGCTTGCAATGCAACGAACTGTAATTTTATTTTACTTTTTAGTTTCAAAAAAAACCGTAAAACAATATTGCTTTTCTACCAAAATACAATGTGAAAATATGTACAATTCGAAAGTTAATTTCTACAAAGTAACAACATCGGATTACAATAGTAACAAATGTATTTTCTACCTTAATAACTACAATTACAATCATTGTTAACCACATAATATAAATAAAATCAAAATGTTGTTGGGTGAAAATAAAAAAGTTTTTGAAAAACAAAAAATATTGAACAACTATTTGTTTAAATAAAAAACAATAAAATTCTGGTAATAAATTCCTTTGTGTATAACTTACCAAATGGATTTTTTACCAATCAGCTTTGTTAAAAATATCTGGCAAAACAGTTTATCACTATTTTAATTTTGTATAAAAACTTTCTAGTTTATTTTATTTAATAATTACACTGTTTTACAGCCAGATGTCCCTAAACAGATGTCCCTAATCAGTTGAGAGTGCGCTTCATAATGTGGTTAGGTATATTGAGGGCGGCTTACAGGATAAGGAATATACGTTAGCGGCGTTCTTAGATATTGAAGGTGCCTTCAACAATGTTACTTTGGAGGCTATTAGGGAATCCCTAGTAGATCTTAACATCCAGGAATTTATAGTGGAGTGGATTATCCGTATGCTTAGCAGTAGGATCATCAACTCGGAGCTAGGAGGCGGCTGTTTGCGAAAATTAGTCACTAGGAGTACGCCGCAGGGTTGGGTTCTATCCCCACTACTATGGCTGGTAGTGGTGAATGTAATTTTGCGACAATTTGATACACAGGGAAGGAAAATAGTGGCCTACGCAGATAACGTGGTGTTATTGGTGAAAGGGAAATTTCTCTCCACTATCACAGAAGTCATGCAAGCTGCACTTGGGGAGCTCTCATCCTGGGCCTCGAGCAAAGGTTTGGGGGTCAATGGGGATAAAACTGAACTAGCTCTCTTCACCAGGAGATACAAAGTGGTTGGCTTCAAGCCACCCAAAGTTAATGGTGTTGAGGTGAAACTAGCAAGCGAGGCTAAATACCTAGGACTTTATCTGGATAGTAAACTGGTCTGGAGCAGGAACATTCAGGAAAGACTTAAAAAGGGTCTAAATGCCTATTATGCCTGCAAGAACTCCATAGGGAAAACTTGGGGCCTACAACCAAAGGTTGTAAACTGGATTTATACCTCGGTTTTTCGACCCATTGTTTCGTACGGATGCGCTGTTTGGTGGGAGGCTCTGAAAACGGAGTCACATAGATAAACTCTTGCCAAGGTCCAGAGGTGTGCTTCTATTGGCATCACAGGTGCTAGGAGAAGTACACCTCAAGCAGCTCTGGACATTATTCTGCACCTATTCCCTATTGAAAGGTTTGTGGTCGGAGTGGCGGCGAGAACTTTGTTTAGACTTTTTGAATCAGGGTTGGTGAAGTAGAGTAACATAGGACACACAAAGATTCTTCTTGAGGTTGGACTCTATGGACCAGTTCCGTTAACCCCTGAGCTAACGGATTTCATGGTCAACGAGGTTGACTTCAGTAGGATCCCCTTGGTTGTATTTCCAAATAGGGTTGGGGTCTGATAAACTGTATGACGGGGTTGCGGTGTTCACAGATGGGTCAAAAATGGAAACGGGCACCGGTGCTGGTGTTCACATCCTGGGAACCAGAACACGCATGTCTTGCAGACTACCAGACATTGTAGTGTGTTCCAGGCAGAGGTGTTGGCGATTTTAAAAGCCGCAGAGCTGGTGTCTGGACATGTTGTAGAAGGGGAAGAGGTCACTCTGTACGTCGACAGTCAGGCGGCGCTCTTAAAGCCTTGAAAAGACCCAAGGTCACATCTAGGCTGGTTGCTGATTGGAAAATGGCTATCGACGCACTGACGGACAAGAATAGGATTAGACTGTGTTGGGTCCCGGGCCATTGTAATGTTGAGGGCAACGAGATTGCTGACGAACTTGCGAGACTGGGCTCGGAAGGGGTAAATTCAATTAGGGTAGAATCGGTTAAGCCACCGATTAGTCACTACTACAGGATGATATCAGACTGGGTAGTCAGGAAAATCAACGTGTCTTGGGAAGTAAGGGGGGATTGCAGAGTGTCAAGGTCAATCTGGCCTAGACTGGACGCTGCGAAAACCAAGATACTTCTAGGTCTAGACAAGAAGGTTTTAAGAGCCGTGATAGGGTTGATCACAGGTCATTGCGCCATTAGGGCAATGGTTAGAAACTGGGTCGTCGACACACCAGATTTCTGTAGGTTGTGCGAGGATGAGGAGGAGCTGGAAACTGTTGAGCACATCGTGTGTCACTGCCCGGTATTACAAAGCCGCAGACTTAGATGGCTAGGTGATAGATTTATCGAGGGGCTCTTCGACATCGCGCGGTGTAAAATCGAGGATGTCGTCGGCTTCATCAAGGAAATCGGATGGCTGAGTGATAGGTGGCAGGAAGCATAATAAGGCTCTCTTTTTCCCCATAATTTTCTTAGTCTTGTTGTAGTTTAGCTGAAGGGAATCACAATGGACCAATAGGTCTCCGAGTGGATGTGCCATGTTTGGCACAACCCTTCCAAACCTAACCTAACCTACAGCCAAAGTGGTTGAAGTTTGTATAGCAGTTTTCTAGATTAGTAATGGTGTGCTGATCGCAAAAAAAAAACAAGAGTGCTATATTCGTCCGTTCCTACTCTTTTATAGTCTTCACTACGGTGATTTTATTTATAAAGACATGTACAGCATTATCCATATTGTTGACTTTTTTCAAAAATTAAAATAAGTCGTATGAGAAAAAACTACAGCTACGACGCACAGTAGGATTTTGCTGGCAAAAAATACATTTTTCGAGTATAAAATATCAAAAATGTAATGATGCAGTTTTGTAGACAACTGTTTAGTTAATGGAAATGCATCATTAGTTTTTTTATTTTTTAATTTTTTTCCAAAATAACGCGGCAAAGTCACCTAAATAAAACTCTGCAGAAACTGCCTAAGATTTTCATGAATTTCAATGGTTCGGTTACATAATTTCTTTTTGCGATATATATTAACTGCAAGTATATTTTGAAAATATAGCACTTCCACATAAATTAAATAAAACAAGTAAAAGTACTATATTCGGCCGTACCGAATCTTCTATACCCTTCACCACGGTGATTTTATTTATACAGACATGTACAGCATTATCCATATTGTTGACTCTTTACTTAAATAAAGTCGTATAAGAAAAAATCATTATTCATGAGTTAAAGAAATAGAAGACAAATGAAAACAAATTCCGTTTGCTACAATTGTCGCCGTGTTGTCAGCTACTTAATGATATTGAAGCCGACAGCTACATCGTAAACTCTGACAATTTTGTAGAAATACTTATTTTGCTTTTATAAAATTAAATAACTTTTTCAAAAACTTATAAATATTTCCTCCAAAACTTTTTGTTTGTATATGAAATTGTAATTTAAAATTTTGTGACATTTTCTTTTGTTGAATAAAATAGAAATTAGCCTATGTTGACTACAGCCACAACGGTGGTAGTGTGTGTAGCCATGTAGCTTCTCTGGCTTCAAAATAATCGTTTACCTATAAACGTGTGTATTTTATTTTTGACAGTTTGTAGTCGGTATCCTGATGATGTCTATGTGTTTAATGCACCTAGGTTTTAAAACAGATATATCATCTATTTAAAAATCAAACGCATTTAAAAAAAATCAAACGCATTTAAAAAAATATGTTACTCTATATACACACATACATACATATGAATATTCTTGATATTAAATATATGTTATGTTACAGTCATGATTTTCATTCTCAAAGAAATATTGAAATTTTTGTTTTAATTTTTCGAAAATTGTGTGTAAAAATTTTTTGTAAAAATAATTTTTTAAAAATTTTTTGTAATATTTTATTCGAAAATTTTTTGGAAAATTTTTTAACAAATTTTTTGTCGAATATTTTTCTGTAAAATATCTTTTTGAAAATGTTTTGTAAATTTTTTTGTAAATTTTTTTGTAAAAATTTTTTTTGTAAATTTTTTTTTAATTTTTTTTTTAATTTTATTGAAGTTTTTTGTTAAATTTAGGACCTTTCTGCAATCTATATTGAGTTAGAATGGTCAGACTAAAGCAAAAAGAAATTCTTAATTCCTCATATTGACACATGGGGGTTCTTTTAACTGCTCCTATTTATCAGTGGGTACCCTGTGGGTCCATTGGCTACCTCTATGTGTATTGCTTTCTATTAAGGTGTCTAATACAAATCAAAGCAGAAAAATCCTACCAATCTAAAAACAAACAAAAATCGCCCCTTTTAGGGGGTTATTGATCCCCCAAGATCTGTATGCACTCCTAGCGATCTACCTGTCGCAGTCTAATATTTATTTGACAAAAAAGGCAAAACAAAATCATTAAAGCCGAAAAAAAATTAAAAAAAAAACGTGAAAAATATAGGTGGGCGTGGTTTTTGGCCCACAGCCTTCAAAGGAATGATCCGATGTTGCTGAATTGCAATACAAAAATTTTCGAAACTATGCCTGACAGATTGGTGTGCTTAAATTTTTTGTATCTCTTCTGGTGCCTTGACAAATGACATTACAACACTAACACGGACAGACGGACATCGCTTAATCAACTTCTCTATGTATAAGGATCCAGAATATATATACTTTATGGGGTCGGAAATGAATATTGTAGAAATTACACACAGAATGACAAATTTATATATACCCTTTTCACATGTGATGAAGGGTATAAAAATATATTGGAAAATGATAATTCAGGTTTTAATGATGGCACTTAAAAATGGAGTGTTTTAAATTTTTCTTGAAAAAAGGTTAGCTTTATCTACCTTTGTGTCCTGGTTGCAATCAAATGAAAAGTGGGAGTATATTCTTTCGATTTAGTAAATTTCCCATAATGGAATATTACTGTTGAACAAAGTTATAAATTTTATGAAAAAAGTCACATGAAATTTCACTATTTCAAAGAAACTTCACACATAAAAAGTAGTGCATACTTTTAAGCTTAATTATTTTCATGTTATGAATAATAGCAACAATTTATTAAATATTATTTAACAGATATTTAAAAGAAGTGATGCATAAGAAAAATAAAATTTACAAATCGGACTGCAATATTCTGCACGCCGAATCTTAAATGCCCTTCACCATACATTATTAACAATTTCTCAACGATTATTTGCCAGGTATTTAAAAGAAGTGGCCAAGAAGAGAAAAGGAAAGAAAATTACAAGTCGAAGTGGTACATTCGGCTATGCTGAATCCTATGCACTTTTTTTGTTATATAAAGTTTTATATAGAACATTTTTACAAACGGAATAAAAACCTTATCACCCACGATGAATGGTATAATAAACATCAAAATAAGAAGTTTTAAATATTTTTAAGACGTGTAAAAGTGTGAAAGAAGTTAAATCGCGACTTTATATTAAACAAATTTATAAAATGTATACTTTTGATGTAATTTACTACGATGTAATTTACTTCGATCTAGCTAAGAAGCTTATTTCTTGCCTTAATTATATTGATCGTGATTACTTCTTTGCAAAAAATGGCATATCAATCGCAGCATGATAGTTATTAGAAGGACTAGCAATATATTTAGAGTGAGCTTTTCTGTTAATCTCTAACTCAGGACAGTTTTACAATAGGTGGTTTTACATGCCGATTACGTTTCACAAAGTACGTATTCATGGAAAAGACATTATGGATGCGGTTTAACTTCCAATAGGCCTGCTTTCAGAAGAACTGATGAAGCTCGAAATAAAGACTATAGAAGGCATAGGCTAATGTTCGCCAGAAAGTGCAGGCAGTTTAATATATTGTTGCCAATGTACGCGAATAAGTTATTTTATGCGTTAATTAAAAAAATATGAAAGGAAATATTATTCACATATAATAATAATAATAAAGATAATGTTGAAATTAATAATTGTTTATTGTAAAATTGCAGAATTAGGCGCCGCAGGCAAAAAAAAAATTTCATAAAATATAAAAAATCGCGCATTTTTTTATAATTTATACAATTTCTATAAATTAATTTTATAAATTTATAATTTATAAATTTAATTCTTAAATTTCACAACATATATTTCAACTCATATTAGTAACTTATTTATAATATTATAACTAGAAATATTTACTAGTATAAAATAAACAAAACAGATTCTACTTTTTCGCCAAAACAATTTACGTTAATAATCAGAAGCTTTTTAAAGACTGCCATTTTTTGAATGACAGGCACTGGTACAACTTTAAATGTGATGTAGATATATTTTCTGTAAATTCAGCATTTTTTTTTTTTTTTTGAAAAGCAAAGACCGAAAATAAATTGCTTATTTTTCCAGTTTATACGTGACAAAATTTTAATGTTAACACTTCTAGTGTTTAAGGTAAACCTTATAACTACTTATATTAGCGATAATTTTTGATTAAAGATAAATCGCCCAAAAATATAAAAATGAATTAATCTCCAAAAACGATGAAAAAAGACCCAAAATTTTTGGGTTACTTTGCGTATGAAATATTACCCAATTTTGTATGAAGATTTCTTGGTCTATTTTTCATTTATGCTTTTGGGCGATTTTTTATAGGGTCGTTTTGCATGCAGCGCTATCTTACTTTTATAAAATTAAATAAATTTTTAAAAAAATAATAAATATTTCCTCCCAAACTTTTCGTTTATACATACATATATAAATTTGTAATTTATAATTTTGTAACATTTTCTTTCGTTGAATATAATAAAGTTCCGCATGCAAAAATATAAATTAGCTTAAGTTGACTACAGCCACAACGGTGGTCGTGTAGCGATTTATCTTTATTGCATTTTCGGTATCATTTCTTGCTTGATCCCAATATAAAGTATGCAAACGAGGCTTATGTGTTATATGTCTATCCGGCATTTTTCCGGGAATGCAGGTCTTCAGTAATCCAGTAGCTCGCTTAGCCGTTTCTGAATTTGATTTAATCTGCCATTTTGTTTGAATGTTCTTTTTTTCAATCAACGGAAGTTCGACATTTGCATAATAAATTCTATTGTAACGGGTTTTTCGATGAGCCAGGAATGCATGTTGTGAAGCTAATTTGAGCTTTTTACCAAAATCAATAAGACGCAGCCCTACTTCCTCGGTTTTTCTAAGCATTATATTTTCCGAATAATAAGTACTGATGATTATTTACTATTATCTACATTTCAACCAATTTATGATGATACGATTTTTTAGGAGTTCCATATGGAAACATTAGTGGAATAATGATTTAAAGATAATTCTAGTGTTTCTTTAAATTTAAAAATTTCCTTAAATTATCCTGTGCTATGCCAAAATCGTCTAAATCAGTTATTTTTTATTGATCAGTAGGTCAATATGTTAATTTTTTATTATGAATCACATTTAACCAATTTTTGAAAATGCTTCAAACAAAACACGACCTTTGGAAGTAATTAGCCGGGAGTCTCAAAATATTTTTTTTTGGTTTGTAGTCGTCAGCTACTCTGAATTGGGTTCCCAGTAATTTGTAAGAATCTGGGTATTGACTATCGAAAATCCAGTAGGGGAATAAATTGATGAAAAACAAAGTTTCAGTTAAAGTCACGGAATTATAACAATACCCTTGCATTTCAATATTTTAAATTTTGTATGTCTTGCCAAACAATTTTTCTGTACTTTTAACAAAATAAAAGTGATAAATAAACATATACTACAGTCAAAACCTTACTTCCACGCCATCTAATTGTTAAATTAAATTTTTGTTGTTTTAACAAAAAATGGACGCCTTCAATTTTACAACACAAACAATATGCCAAAACATGAAAGCAAACAAACAGCTTTTAAAAAATAATATACAAATGAATTTACAAGTATATTTGTGTATTTAGTTTTTAATATCTTTGCTGTATTTTGTTTTAATTCTCTGCTGGTGTATTTGTGTTGCTGGCAGACTTAAATTTATGACAAACATTTCCGTTTCCGTCGTTTTACCACCAACCATTTTCCGTTTACAATATTTTTTGTGTTTGTTGTTATTGTTAGTCATTAAATGAAAGTGCTTTTGCATTGTTTTTTTTTATTTTTAATTTCCAAACAGCCTGGGCAACGCACCGCTTTGTTTTTTTAAATGTTTGTATTTGTTTTTTATATTGTTTTTATTCTACTTTAATTAAAAGTATAAGCAAGCTTTGTCGAAAATTTCTATATTATTGTTCTTTTCTGCTCTTGATATTAAGCGTAAACGCAAACTTTCAAAATGGAATTGAATTTAGGTTTTTTAAGTTAAAAAATCGTTTTATAATTCCTAAAGTAAATGTGTCAGAAGTGATAAATGTTATGACAGCTGTTGAATGTTAGTTTTTTTTATTATTAAATTGAAAACGTTCAAAAGTTCTTACTTCTACTGAAGTTCACTTCTATTTTCTGCTGCTGTAACTTGTTAAGGAAATTTAACTAATTACAAAATTGGAAAGCCGTTTACTCTTCTTGTAATTTCTGGCTTTGGACTGGTAGTTGACATATTTTCTATTAGTGTGTTCGTTTAATTTATTGGTATAAGCTGAGAACAGTAATCCCCAGTCTTTGTATGTAAAAGTTTTAAGTTACCATGCAGCTGTGGTCTCGTTTTTTGTTTTTTTCAAAGAAAGTCAACAAAATCAGCTCATACTCGTTTTCATTTTGGTCAGATAAAAAGTTTCCACGTCCTGTCACCAACGCTTGCACTTTTCTACTAATTGATTCTTTAATAACGTTCGGTCTTGCTTTCAGGCAAGACCTGTCCCCTCACATCTCTTTAGTGGAGTCCAACCACTGCAAATCTTTCTATTTTAAACTCACACCATGACTTGTTAAATTAGAAGTGATGTAAGAAGTTATAAGGCCTGACACGTGATTAGAGAACACTAATGCTTTTAAAGCGTTAAAAATAGATAATATACCTACGGAAGCCTAGTATCACAGAAGCTGGCATTAAACAAGCTCGTTAAGATGAAGTTCTGTCACAGAATATCATCATAGTGTCAATTAACCTCCTCCCTCGTTAAAGTGGCAGTTTCCTTTCACAGGAAATGTCAGAACTCGAACCGATGGCTATAAACCGATTACCGAAGCTCCAAAACTAGTCACGTATAAAATTACTTAAATGTACACTTTACCTAGGGGCTTAGCTTTCACCAAACCATATCCCACCCATCTAGGGCGTGCCGATATGTTACTCTTTTTGGAGTTTCCCTCGCCATTTTTCATTTTCTGGATTTTCTTCTATAAATTCATCCTTCTTCCAAACTGCAGTCACTAAAGAGACTAAACTTCCCGTCCATTCATTGTCCGTCTTGTTTAGTTATATGAATCTTCTAGACTATGGATACTAGACTTACAACCACTGAAATCACCGTTTTAGGTTGGTGTTAACATTTTTTTTTTTTTTTGCATTTAGACATCATCTACACATCTCTATGATGTTCTCTATTATACAAACGATATAAGTGGTGCTCTTCGAAGATTTTAAATTTCGACAGGGATTAAACTTTCATGTGGTCGTCAGGTACAGCCACTTGATTGTCGCTAGAGCTAAGTTTAATTTGTCATTTTGTTCATAACTAGACTATTATATATTCTGTTTAGTGATAAGTATTACCTTTGACTAAATATGCAGGAATATTCGGAAAAGGGTACCAACGGACCGCTACGTTCACAACTTTAAAGCACCAGTGGACTTATTGACCCTTCTTATTAAATGCGGCCGCCGATAATATTATCGTTAATATAACAGCAAAGTGATATAGATCCAATATTAGCAATTATTGTGGACTTTAATTGGATGGTATATTCACTGAGGACAAACTGAAGACAGCGTCACATCCCAAAAAGAATAATTTTGCGTGCGATAGATATTGCGTTTGCAAATTTATCTTCTGTCTATCAGCCTGGAGATTGCGGGTTCGATTCCCGCCAAAGACTTTGGGTGCTTTCTACAGACAAGAAAAAAAAGCTTTTCAGAGGTAGTACTGCCTTAAAAAAAAGAAAAAAGTAAAAGGGAGATTCAATTACATTTCAATTACAACTAAAATTACAGGTAATGCGTAATTGCATATTCTCAATTAAACACAACAAGTATTTGGAATTTAAATCACGAACTAAAGACAATTGCAACTACTTGTAATTTGTAATTGAAAATTTTCAACTACATGTACTTGGAATTGTAAATTTGCAATTACAAATCACAATTAATTGTAATTCCAATGTAGAAAGTATCTTAGTACTCATTGTTCGGAAAACATCCCGCGAAGAACACCTGAAGACGTAGAGCGGTGTCTTATTGATTTTGACTAAAACCTCAAATCAGCTGCCCAACATTCAACAATAACCCGACAACTAGCTAGATACAATCAAATTTATTCTGGAGATATCGAACGGCTCTTAGCTGAAAAAAGAAAAATTGGTAGAGAATGGCAATCACAGAGATCTCCTCAACTCAAAAGCAGGCTTACAGAATGCAATAACTGGCTAAGAGAGATGCTGGAATCTAGAAGAGTAGCATCCCTGAAAAACTATTTGGGAGACCTAGACGCATCTCCTCAAACAGATTGTCCTTTATGGCGTCTTGTGTAAACTTTAAAAGTCTTACGTAAGCCTCCCTCGCAAACTTCAGCTGGAGGCTGGGCAAGGAGTGATACCGAAAAAGGAAATTTATTTGCTGGACATTTGAAAAGGGTTTTTACCCCAAATATATCGAGTTGAGTTACCAGTTGTCGAGGCTAGTGCTGCAGTACCGATAAGATTTGAATTTGGTGATATTGTAAAGGCAATAACGGACTTAAACACCAAAAAAGCCCCTGGCGTTGATAAAACCAGTAACAAGATGTTATTTGAGTTGCCCCATGTAGCTCGCAGAATCGTTCTTTTTATTTTTAATGCTATTTTACGTCTTTAGTACTTTCCCACAGAGTCGAAGGTGTCCTTGGTTACCATGACTCCTAAACCAGGAAAAGACCACACAATAATTGAATCATACAGACCTATAAGCCTTTTATCAAATATATCAAAGCTGTTCGAGAGGATGTTAATAACTAATCTTTACCTTCTTCTAAGCGACAAAGGATGTATTCCAAACCATCAATTCGGCTTCAGGAAAAAACATAGTACGATCGAACAAACTCACAGGTTAGCTAATGTTGTTAAGAAGACTTTTGAAGAGAGAAACTATTGCCCTGCGCTTTTTATCGACGTTTCTCAAGCATTCAATAAGGAATGGTATGAAGGCCTAATATATAAGCTAAAACTGAATTTGTCTGTAAACCTATCTAAGCTGCTAGATAGTTATTTAACCGAACGAAAATTTATTGTGAAAGAAGGAAATTTTTTGAGCTCACCCCAGCCAATCGAAGCCGGAGTTCCCCAAAGTAGTATATTGGGGCCCCTTTTATACTTATTGTATACTTCCGACATGCCAACTAGTAACCGAGTTCACACATCGATATTTACTGACGATACAGCTTTTTTGAGCATTCACGAAAGACCCGAAGTAGCATCACGATATTTACAAGACCACATATCCAATTTAGAAAAATGGTTGAAGAAAGAGAGAATAAAAGTTAATGAACAAAAATGTACTCACATAACTTTCACACTGCGCAGAGAATCTTGCCCACCTATTCGGATAAATAAACAAACGATACCCCAGCTTTCAGACGTCAAATATCTCGGCATACATCTTGACCGGCGCCTTACATGGAAACGCCACATAGAAACAAAGTTAACACAAATTAAGTTGAAAGCAGTCCAACTAAACTGGCATATTGGCAGAAATTCTACTCTAGCTTTAGATTGCAAACTTTTATTATACAAGTCAATTCTAAAACCAATATGGTGTTATGGCATTCAATTATGGGGCACTGCCTCAGTTAGCAACGTAGATAAAATTCAAAGGCGCCAAAATAAGATTCTTCGTATAATTACATCTGCTCCTTGGTATATAAAAAACTCGAACATCCATAAAGATCTAAACGTGCCATCAGTTAAAGCAGAAAGAGCGAAACTTGCCATAAGGTATTTAAAGAAGCTTGAAACTCATCCGAATCCACTGGCCCGTAACATACTAAATGAATCTGGTTAGATTCGACTAAGAAGGAGGGACACTGCTTCTCTCATCCGTACATCAGAGCTTTAACCCGCAAATTACAGTAACCGTGAAACATACATTTTTTTTGTCCAGCACTGGTTGGACTTAACAAGTATATTTTTAGACTTAAGATATGAGTAATTATTGATAGTCCAATTGAATTAAAGATACATTAAATAAAAATTGCGAAAAAAAATTTAAAATAGCAAAAGTATCCAGGTATTTAATAAAAACATTACTTTACGATTCATATATTATCTTCCACAATAGCGTTTTCATCTTTGGGTTCGGCAGAGCAGAATAGGTTCGGCTCCGCCGGTATAAACATTTCCAGTGTTTCTGGTATAAAACAGTTTAATTAAACTTTTTAAACGAGCTCAAAAGTTAACTATTGAAAATGCACTTGTCGATAGACCTTAACTTTGCCTCTGTAGCTTGTTCAGAAAGCTGGCTCATCGAAGACAAGTTTACTTGGTATCCCTGCGATAAGAATACATAAGTATTTTGTTAATTGCAGGGGTTACTGAATGAAATTCTAGAGGTCCACATTCATACCTGGACAAGCTTTTCTTCTACTTTAAATTCTTACCCATTATTGCTGTACCTTATCGAATGATCGAGAAACGTCGATAAACAGCGCAGTGGACAGTGATGACGGTGATAGCAATACATCCTTCATCGCTTAGAGTTGGATTCTGCTTAGTAATAAATATATTTTTGCGGACAGCTTTGATATGTTTGGAAAAAGGCTTATAGGTCTATATGATTCTTGTTTTCTAAAACTGTGATTCTGTGGTGATTTCTTAAAACAAAAAGAATGTTATTGGTTTTTATCAAACTCAGGGGCTTTCTTACTTAGTTATTTCAAAATCACGAAATTCCCATCTTAGGAGAGCTGCAACACTAATATGGAAAGACTCAGCTATATCAGGCCATACGTCTGGAACAAAAATCTTTTTCAAACGCCCAACAAACAGATTCCATTTTACGGTTTGATTTCTGGTCCAACCTTTATATGAAGATCGCTTGTGAGTCTTACTACAACTGGTCTTTTAAGATTTCTGTATGCACGCCATTATAAATGATCTGATTACGGAGTTGAGTCGAGGTCTTCAAGGTAATTTTTTAGAATAGAATATCATTCAGACGAAAAAAACTTTTTTTTTAAATAAAAATTATTTGTTTTTCATTATTTATATTTTTATACAGCAGATCGGCTGATTTATTTAACCAGCTTTTATCACTGACGGTAATTCTTTTTCAGTGGTTTATCTACATACATACATATAAAAAACAGTAACTCATTTTCTGTCGGTTGGTCGGTCGGTCTGACTGTTTTTTTTTTTACGGATTTTATCAAAATTTTGCGAGGGGGTACCGTAATATCCTTTTTTCGCAAAAATTTCTTAGTTCCAAGAGAGAGTTAAGAGAAAGCAATCAAAGTTAGCCGATTTGTTTACCGATTTAAAGGTACTGCATACTTTAAGGCATCTTTTATTTTTGAAAGCAGTATATTTTAAGCAATATTGCGCAACAGATGGCGCTGTTTTTAAATAATGAGTAACTAATTTCCTGTCCGTCTTTTGCAGAGCTTTACAATAATTTTTAGAATCTTATATAAATTTTTGAATTTTATACAGGTACAAGGACCTTTATATAGAGTAAATACTTAAGAGTCTTAAAATTTTATGTGGATTACTTTTAAAGCAAAATCGAACAAAATATTGTCAGGACGCACACAACGTGTGTGGACACAGCTAGTTTTTTAATAACATTGATCAACTGTAGCATGTTGCGTATGCAAAACAATAAATTGAAACTAATTGCAGATTACTCATACGCCGCTATAACGTATGACATTTGTTGTTCCCAATTTTGGATTTCTTTAAGCCAGAGCAAAGAAAATTAGGCAAAATAAAGATAACATAAAGTTATTAAGCAAAATAAAATAAAAAAAAGATTTATTTATCTAGTAACTAAAAGAAATGATGTCACCTTGTGTTCCTGTGAATCCTGACTAGGCATTTATCTTGACAATCTCAGAACAGAGTTCTTGATAACAAAAATCTCGAAAAAAGTAGGAAGAAAAACAGCATTAAAAATAAAAAATTATTGGATAAAAACAATAAAAACATACTTTAAATATTGTCCGTACTTGTAAAATGCAGTATCTAAATTGCTAGAAAGTATAATTCATATTTTATATACAAAAGCCAACAGGAAAATTATAACACAACATAACAACGCCTATTTTACAGCACTAAAACATGACATAAAACTGTAAAGTGAACACAAAGTTAAATATACAAACAGAGGCAAACTTGTAAAACAAATAATAAAAATATAAAATTTAAAATCAAAAACTGTTGCCAACTAAATGTTGCAATAACGCCCTCTCATATAAAAAAAGTAACAATTACACACAGATGTAATACATCCTTTTAAACATTTGGCTTTTAGTGTAGCTATTATCACACATACTAAGCACAAATGTACTCATACATACATATACACACACACGCACTTTAAGTTATTTAGTAATTTTATATATTTCATATGATGCAATAGACTGATGTTGCTTTTTATGTTGCAAATGCAGTCATCACAGTTAACTACATCTTAAACTGGCAGATACCGGAGATAAAAATATAGAAGCCAAGGCAACAGAATTATAAAATGAAAGAAAATAAAATCAAGAAAAAACTCTTAAACATCTTAAGTTGTAATGTATTGCAAAGACATTAAATTTTGTTTCATTTTGTTTTACTAAAGCTAATCCTCTTGATATGTAGCAACTCATTTCTTTATTTTCTTCTCTTATTATGTGCACTACTTTTAGTTCTAAGAATTCACTTAACAAATGTTCCTTTGTTGGTTGCGGGAAAATTTTAAGTATATAAAGATTAAAAGTAAATCTGAAGATAAAAGTTAAATAAATGATAAATTTATGTAATTAATTTATTTCAAGCAGAAAAAAGGATTATTTTTGATCATTCTGTTTTTAAGTCATATGAAAAATACAAAATATTTTCTAAATTTAAAGGAATACTTCAATGACAAGTTGGACAGCTAAGGACCTCAAGCGGTCTTTATGTATCAGTTAGTTGTGATTTATACTGCCACAAGTTCGTATTTTATATCTGGATTGAATATTTTTATGTGATTTTAATTTTGCGTATAATAACTTCATAAAGATAAGTAATATATTTCCTCCTTTGGACAGAAATTATACTAAAAAATATCCAAACACATAATAAAACTCTAGCGGGATCATTTCTGCACATGAAATATTTTTAGAAATGTTGTTGCTGGAGCAGATAGTAATCCATTTGGAATTCAAATTAACAATTTTTAGTATTTTTGTTTGTCTCTATGTCAGCATGTCTATCCGTCTGTCTTTGTTCGAATCACGTAAAAACTACTAAATGAATTTAAATAAAATTTCATGAGGACGTAGCTTGGTATCTTAGTATATAAAAATATCTTATTTCCAAAGGAAAATAAAGAAAAAGTTTTATAATTTTATATAAAGCCTATGTTCCTGAGTAATTACTCAGGGATGGTAACTTTATGTAAAGTAAGTACATTATCCAAATCTAAAACAATATAAAAGCAAAAGTTTTAAAATTTCGTGTGGATTACTATATTGTCAGAAAGCAGATGACGTTACGGGCACTGCTAATATGTAATAATTTAGATATGCTGCCAACTGTCGATGAGGAAGCAAAAGTCCCCATTAGATTCGAGTTTTTTATGCTGAAGAGGCAATAAGTTTTTATTAAACCGAGTAGTTCTAAAATTAAAAATTTTAAATACCAATACGGTATAAGTATTTAGCCCCCGAATGGCAGTTTTTTTTTTTTTTTTTTTGATAACCATTAATTCTAATACTGTCGACGTACTTTTCGGTGAATACCATAGTCACTGGCTATTGTTTTGGTACTTTTGGCAAGGGTTTTCGATGTAAGGACATTATTTTTAAGGTGCTTTCAATAGTAGTATTTTAGCCCCGCTTAAATTAGTACCATTTTAAAATAATAATATTTTAAACTGGGCTTGAAAATGACATCGAAACTTTAAGGCATCTTTTATTTTTAAAAACAGTATATTTTGCGTAGCAGATGGCACTTTATTATAAAAATTTTAATTAAAAAATTTGGTGCCGCACTTGAATGAATGCTTCTTTTTATCAGCTCAGCAATATTTTGTACATTTAGGAGTAAAGATATACAATAGTTATTTCTTATTAAAAAAAAATAAATAAATAAAAATAAAACGGAAATGGAAAAGAAACTCAACAAAATAATTTTAATTTTGAAAATTTTAATTATTATTAGTCGAACTGTTTTATGTATTGCATATAATGAAATTTATAATCAAGCTTAAGTTCCTTTTTATTCTCTCTAAGAAAGAATTAATTAAATTACAAATTAGGTGATAATATTAAAGAAAAATTGGGAAAATTTAATTTTTAGACACCAGCAGGAGCAGAATGAAAATTTTCAAGACAGCCACATCCGTCATCAGCACTCTTGTATCTAATCTAGTGTAGTATTTAGTTGTAAGCATCATCTATTTAACCAACCAAACCCAGATAAAGGAATACGAGAAAACTTGTATTCAATTATCAATCTTCAGTTGGTGAGAACGAAGTCTACCACTACCTTAAGCTTCCCTCTTGTTGAATATTTTTACTTTAATATTTACCACCTATATTTTGTTGTTCCTTCAACGAATCTTCGGTTAGGAATGAAGTTACTTTTTGTTTATTTGTTTACTTTACTTTTAAATATTTTTTATTTAACATATACATTTAAAATGAACTGTGAAGCCATATTGATGGCATGTTGTATTTTACTCTAAACATTATAGTGATTATATTTTAAAACATACTTTTTGTATTAGATAATAATATGTTCCCATAACAACAATATTATAACGTTTAATAAAAGGTATATGATTTGACTATAACCATTAAATGCAATCATAATATGTTGTTTTCAGGTTATGGTTACCTAAACTATGCTTTTTCTTTGCGTGTATTTAATGAGCAAAATGTATTTTATTAAATTCTCAAAATTATAAAAAAGACTAGACTTTAATTGAACAAAATATACCACATTTAAGTTTTGTATGCTCGCTTTTACCACAAACAGCTTAATAAATCGGAGACATTCAAGTAAACACACATGAGACAAGAAAACTGTCAAAAAGCAGTTCACTTTGAAATTTCAATTTTTCTGCTATTGACAGATAAATAAATTTTATCATTAAATTTTGAAACATATATTTATGTTGCAAAGCATTTTTAAACTCTATACAGACATAACATGCATATTTATTCTGCCTTTGAAATGTTTTCTTATTAACCGCTGTAGGGTATATAATGTAAAGTTCACTTTCAAATTTATATTAACATATATACTTTCATATATATAAGTATCTATACAAATAATTAAACAATAACTCATTTCCTGTCTGTCTGTCTGTCTTTCTGTCTGTGTTCGAATCACGTAAAAACTACTAGATGAATTTTAACAAAATTTTGGGAGGAGGTACCGTTGTATCCTGATTCAATTATAGGATACTTCTTTTCCTAAAATTATCTTATTCCCAAGAGAAAGTAGAGAAAACTACGCCGATTTTTTTAAGGCGCTTTTTATTTTTTATTATTTATTATTTATTATTAGTGTGTAAAATAATTACACAATACAATTATTCTTCACCATTATTCTGCATTTCGATTACGTTCCCGCATTCAGTTACGCACGAATCGAAAAAAGGTATTCCAAACAAAAACTGAATCGAAAGAAAAAGAAGAAGAGAAGAGTATGTTCAATACAACTGTTTTTCTATGAAACGAATGAAATAGGAACTCAGAAATAAAAACAAACAAAAAATTATTAATAATCAATTCTGTTTGTCATGAAAAAAAAAAAAGTTAAATTTAGTGCGCAAAACGTACTAAAACGTAACAATAAAGATAATTATGCTGAACGTGTTGGTGGCGGTGCTCCCGTATATGTAGCTGTCGTTATGGAATATATGGCCGTTGAAAGTCTTGAATTTGCTAGTAATGCTGCTCGTGACAACAAAAAGGCCAGAATCATTCCTTGCCATTTGGAATTGGCTATTCGTAATGACGAAGAGTTAAACAAATTATTGTCTGGAGTAAGAATTGCCCAAGAAAACAGAAAAGAAGGTTAAAATTTCAATCGATTACAAACAAATTACATACCGTCATCAAATATCAGTTCGTAAGTGGCTATCAGCGTCAATAAAAGGGAAATTTCGGAAGTAAATACTTATATGTACATATATTTCTAGGATCCTACATTTTGGAAAGAAATCATAAAAGTATAAAGTAAATAAGAGGTATTTGTGCTCCAACTACTCTACTCCAGTGTGTAGAATCCTGTAGCGCCGGAGGTGATATTTTACAAATTTATATGTACATCTTTGTAGCACATCTTTGTAGCAGAAAAATAAAGTTTTTATTTATGAATCCACCCGTTAATTTATGAATCTTTCGTTTCCATTCAATACGCCAGATTTTCATAATGGCCATGTACTTTTGTTTTCCACCAAATATTTAAATAAAACTTTCTATTTTCAGTTAAATAAGCCATTTACAGTTTAAAAAAAATTTATTGTACTTCATGTTTGCATCTTTTTGAACTACGCGCTCTTTTAAACTAAACAAACAATAATCGAAAAAATTTCCGTTAACAAATTCACAACTTACAAAAACGTAGCTACGATCGTAATGCAGAATACATACAATCGTAAAAAATTAAATGAAACGGAACACAGAATACCAAAATTGACAAACGGAGAAAATTTCGATTCGAATCGAAACGCAGAATAGGGGTAAATATGAATTTAATGGCAAAATATGAATTAATTACTGCGACATAGCTAAACTAATAAAATGTGTATTTGATTTGTATTTTTACTTTGTGGAATTACGTTGTTATTATAATATTTTAAACACCTTTTCCAGAACTTTATAATAATTTTTAGAATTTTAGAATTTTATATAAATTTTAGAATTTCATCCAGGTACTGGTACCTTTATATAAAGGGCCATATTCATAAAAAATATTTTTGGTTTATGAAACGTTTATTGAACAAATTTTGTATGAAAATTTGTTTCATAAACCTTTTATAAAACGAAAATATTTTTTATGAATTTGGCCCAAAGTAAATACATAAGAGTCTTAAAATATTGTGTGGATTATTTTCGAAGCAAAATCGCACAAAATATTATCAGGACGCACACAACTTGTGTGGCCACAGCTAGTGTAGAATATGTATAGTAACTACGGTAATGTAAGTGTTTCTCTTGCAGGTTTGTTTTTTTTTTTTTTTGCAAGAAATTAACTAACAGCATCAATATCTATCTACTGTAAAAATTTCAACGTATTCTGATTACTCCTTCATCTCGAAGCTAACATCTAAATACAATATCGTGATAGTATCTTAAGTATATACCTTTATATCAACAAAAAGGTATTATATTGATTTGAGCCTTTATTCAAGTCAAAAATAATCCAATTGTTTTATTTAAAATTGGTTGTATTTTGAGTTAATACTATTTTGTTTATAAAATGTGTTTTACTTTAGTATTTTAATTCGTCATGCGACTCTTTCTATAATAAAATTGTTCACATTTTTGTGAATTGTTACTCTTTTTATGAAAAAATTCAATCCTTCTTTGCTTATAACCATTTTTATGATATCTTGTTAATAATCTATTTACTTTAAAATAAATATTTGCTGATAACAAAATGCATTGCTTAATGCACTAATAATAAAAATATTTAAATATAAAACATTATTGCATTTTATATTGTACGAACAAATAATAGTTAATTCAAATTTAATACAACGTGTCCAAATCTACAACACTATTATGTGCTTTTTAGAGGATATACTTAAAAATAGTGACAACAAATAAATACAACAAAAGTTATAGCTTTGCAGATACATTCAGCTCTGATTCGAATGACGATTTCAATCCGTGATTAGTGGGTCGAAGGAGTTCGTCGGACATAGAATTTCAGAAAGTGGTTGATGGAAGTAAAAAAACGTACTAAGTATTAAACACAAAGTGATTTACAGTAAAATTAAAATCGGCGTGTTTTTATTTTTGCAACTAAAAGAACACAACTAAACCAAACTAAAAACGTTACAATATACTTCACTATCTAATCCTACACGAAAAACTAAAGAAATGTGGTTGCGAACTACTTGTGGAGAAAATTGCTGTATATGTGGCTAATAGTATATCTGAAATTAAGAACATGTATTTAAGATATAACAAAATGTTGAGCTATTTAATATCACCACAAGGTAAGATAAAGATTTATTTTTTCGAGTGATTAAACTTTTGTTGAAAAAAAATTTAAACTTTATTAAAATTTCAACTAAAGCGTCACAACTCAAATTAATACAAAAAAATATATCGAGAAGTTTCAGAAAAGTTTTAAGTAACTCAAAAAAAAAAGATTTATTTGGCAATAATTGCAAACAAATTTAAAAGAAAAACACTTTTACAACATTATATATCTAGTAAGCAAATGGTATTTACTATATTATGTTCGAATTATTAAATTATCTCAAAATGTAATCACAAACAGTTTTTACCTCTACCGAAAATTTAAAAATTTTGAGTTATTTCTCTCTGTTGTTGATCAAGTGCGATATGTATATGTATATTCTTAAGTAATCGTAAATAAAGAATTAAATATCAAATTTAAACAAAATTTTTATCTGTACAATTTATTGAGAACGGAAATATATAACTTTTTGTACATTTTATGTTCATTTTAAATGAAGAAAAATAAACACCGCGGCAACTAAAAACAATTATTAAAATTATGTTTAGAAAATTAAAAAAAAAAACTTAAAATATGACATTTAAAAATAAATATCACTGGCTCTTGTTTCAATTATTGCGAGTTTATAACTGGCGTTGTAACATCCCGTGTCCTCTTTAATATTCATTAATTTACATATCATCTTCATTATTATTGCTTTATTATTTGTTGTGGGTTTGTTAATCCTAACCTAACCCAAAAAAACAAATAAACACTTGGAAGTAAAAGTATGACCAACTTGAACTTGAAAACTTATTTATTTATTTAGAGGGTGTCGCTATTGCAGCTATCTAGATAAAGGATAATACCCCTTTCGTTAAAATCAGCAAGCTTTAACTTGAGAAATCACGTTATTCTCAGAGTAAAAAATTTTACCCTCCACTTAACATGCACATAAAGTAAAAAGTAAAGTATAAAATTGGAATTACCAGCACATCAAGTAAACAACTGATGTAAATTACCTGAAATATTATCGTTAGAATAATCTTTAAAATTAACAAGAGTAATATTTTTATAGTGATTCAAAAGCATCCAAATGTACGTTAAGATTAGTTAAAATTTTTTTTTTTTATTTCATATTTATTTATTGTATCTTCACTATGTTTGAACTAACAATAATTACTCATATCTTAAGTCTAAAATAAAATTTACTTTTTAAGTCCAGCCAGTGCAAGACATAAAAAATGTATGTTCCACATGTTTCGCTATTTCTGATTTAACTGTTGGCACGTTTAGATCTTTGTGAATATTAGAGTTTTTGATATACCAGGGAGCAACTGTGATCATTCGAAGAATCTTATTTTGGCGCCTTTGAATTTTTTCAACATTGCTAGCTGAGGCAGTGTCCCATAACTGAATTCCATAGCACCAAATTGGTTTAAGTATCGACTTGTAGAGTAGTAATTTGCAATCTAAGCTGAGGATAGAGTTTCTGCCAATAAGCCAGTTTAGTTGGTTGCTTTTAACTTCATTTGTGTCAACTTGGTTTCTATGTGGCTTTTCCAAGTAAGGCGCCGGTCAAGATGTATACCGAGGTATTTGACGTCTGAAAGCTGGGGTATCATTTGATTATTTATGCGAATAGGGGGGCATGAGTCCCTACGCAGTGTGAAAGTTATATGAGTGCATTTTTGTTCATTCACCTTAATTCTCCATTTCTTCAACCATTTTTCCAATTTTAGTACGTGATCTTGTAAATCTTGTGAAGCTACTTGCGCGCTTTCATGAATACTTAAAAAAGCTATGTCATCAGCAAATGTTGATGTGTGCACTTGCTAATTGCTAATTGGCATATCGGATGTGTACAACAAGTATAAAATCTGTCCCAAAATACTACCCTGTGGAACTCCGGCTTTAATAAGCTGAGGTGAGCTTAAGAAATCTCCTTCTTTTAGTATGAACTTTCGATCAGTTAAATAATTTTTTATGAGCTTATAGAAGTTTTTGGGCAAATTCAGCTTTAACTTGTATATAAGGCCTTCGTGCCATACCTTGTCAAATGCTTGAGAAACATCGATAAAAAGTGCAGAACAGTATTTTTTTTCTTCAAAGGTCTGAAAAAAAAGGTTAAAAAAAATGAAAATGAAAAATGTCCCTATTATTACTTTATTTTAATGCAGGAGGAATATTGAAGTAGACCACTTTCTTAACATGTCTCTTTTCGACCCCCTCCCTCCTCTATGATTAAAGACAACCGAAATGTTCTTACGGCAAACTTACCCTCATAGAGGTCACATGCTACAACAAGCCTTCATTCTTGATTTCAGTGACTGCAGACTGTCGGCTGGTAACTGTCGCCCTTCTTTCTCATCACGCAGTCTTTGGTAATTGCTAGCATCTGTTCAAGGCTCATGGCGTCCATATTTAACAAGATTCTCCCAGTCGTCATAAGTCTTACGCTAGCCAGTGCGGACATTCACACACTATGTGCGCTACCGCCTCAGCCTCCTCCAAGCACAGTCTGCAAATATCATCTTCTTCGAATTTCATCTTAGATGATACTTGAAGTTTCCATGTTCCAATGCAGTTATCGAGCTTAGAGTACATCTATTGTATCTCATAACATTACTGGCCTACCTGTCCCTGCATGGGCTCTTTGAGCACCATTCGATCCTGTCTATACGTAGTGGTCTCCCTCTACCTTTTCTGGTTCAATGAGTCGTCACTTTGTAGAAACTTAGATCGTATTATGCCATTATCCAGCGCTACTTTGGGTTCTGTTCTACGGAAATTCACAGCAGATCTCTCTTTTGCTAGTAGATCTACTGCTTCATTCCCAGCTGTGTCTATGTGTCCCTTAACCCACATAAATTTTACCTCATTAAAAAAGGCACATCTGTTAAAAATTTAAAACACATTCCAGCACTAGTTTGGAGTACACGTTCACCTGCCTCAGACGCTTTATAACCTACTGGTTGTCAAGTGCAATGTGAAACTAATACATTCATCTTTCAGGGAGTCTGTTCCTTAATTCTATTAAAATTATCTTTAAATATGAAAAACAATTTACTCGTTTAGCTTTAATACGTTTCTTCTTCATTTTGTCATTCCTCAAATCAGTTTAAAATGTCGACCAGAAGCCAATGAAAAATAGCCAACTAAATTGCAAATCATTTTTAAAATCCCTAAATCTATATCTGACATCCCTGATGGACATTCCAAAGCTTTGGTTGTTTGTTGCAAATGAAATAATTGTTTTCATATAGTTACACTTTAGTATAATTTATTTTAATTTAAATTTAATTAATAACGTGTAATAAAGCCAAATTATAAATTTTATGCAATTGATAGAAACTAGCTTACCCCATTTTTCAAAAACTAAGAAAAAATTTAATACTTAAAAACATGTTTGCTTAATCCTGACATTTAACATTTCATCCATCAACCTCCTGACTGCCTTTGTCTGTGGCAATGCACACAAACTTGAAAAAAGTTATCAAAATAAAAAATAACAAAATACATTAAACAGACTTTGAAAAGCAACTTAATTCGAGTAAAAAAAACTTTGTTAAATTAAATACATTTTAATTTAGTCAAAGTTTATTTTAATTGCATCAACGTCCTGCTCTTTTCAAATTTCAAGTGTATAAAATTCCAAAGAGCAAAAATATCAAAATTTTTATTTGCTAATTACCATTTTTAAACTGATGGTCATTGGCATTAGAAAATGTATAAAAATTCCACCTTAAAATAAAATACTATTTTTATTTTAATAGATGCTGAAGAATAAAACTGGAAACTATTATTCTTCTTTCTATTGACCCCTATTATTCTTAAATTATATCCGTATACCCACTTGCTTTTAACTAAAAAACCATATTTAATTTGCCAATAAATATAATTAGTTCAATAGATATCTCGTTTTAATTAAAGCATCTATAACATTTAATGCGATATATGCTTCATTTATTTTTTCAACTCATATAATAATCAGCTAAGAAAGTTTTATTCGTTTAATTTCATTTCATTCTGCAGATTTCAACGTTGTTTTTTTATTCTCATCAAACTATTTTTCTCATTACATAAACTTCACTCAATACAATGTTCACAAGGTAGTATGAAAAAAAATTGCATTTTCATTGATAGTTTTTTCTAACATTTTCCAATAACTATCATCCAATTAAATCGAGAAAAAAAGTTATACTGTATACAAAAGTGAGTTGCAGGGATGGAAAAGTTGATATAATTGTACTTTTATTGGTACAACTAGAACCTGAAAAGTTCACGTTAAACAATGACTTATAACAAGCTTGCGACACGCTATAACCCCTATATAAATAAGGAGATAGGGTTTCGACATGGGGTCTATAGATGGCGAGCTATACATAGTCATCGTATTCGATATTGGGTTATATAGTGTTCGTTCGAAAACAATCGATGCTATTGATAGCATCGAATTATTAAAGGAACTGCTAAATTTAACTGTTCAATTATATTTTTATTAATTAAAAAAAAAAGAAATATGTATATGCAATGAACTAAATATAAATATAAGTATAATTAATTAACTAAATATAAATGAACTAATATAAATTATACATAAATCAGTCAAGTGCGAGTCAGACTCACACAGGTCCCTACGGAACCCTTTCCGTACTATATAGTTTTCGTGTCTTTCGGGGCACCCTTTAATTTTTAATTATTTTTTATACTAGAGTATAGTACTAAATTGCCTCTGTAAATATCAAGTGTCTACCTATAACGTTTAGAAAAGAAGATCCAATTCCTCAAATGCATGGCATCTAGGGAATATCCTTTTATTTTTATTTTTATTAAATTTATTTTCATTTCTTTGTTATTCAGTAGATATTCTAAAATATATTCTGCGTCGATTTTAAGTGTCGGCCTATTACTGTTCAAATATATAAGGACTTTCTATGAAAATATCAGGCAATATAAGTGAAAAACATGTTATTGCGGAACAGGCTTTTACTGTTATAGCGGCGATGGCAACACATCTACTGTAATAATTTCAAGAATCTACCTATTACGGTTAATATTATTATTTGTTATAGCGGTCATAGCAATTCCCTTTCTATAAATATATGAAGAGTCTACCTATTACGATTCAAAAAATGGGAAAATATACGTGATAAACATGTCACTGGCGGAACACCTTTTAAGTTTTTTGCAATTATCGTAGCGGCCATAGCAACATTTCTTCTATACAAATTTAAAGAGTATACCTACTACGGTTCAAAAAAAATATTTATATATACTTGCAAATCACGACACTGTCGGAATATCCTCTTTACTATTTGTCACTATCGGTCAACGCTTTAATTTTTAGGTTAAATTTTGTATACTTGTTTATAATGCGAACATTGTTTTAATTACTGCCTGCAAATTTCGAGCGGTTGCCTCCTACAGCTCTAGAAATAACGACATAAGCATAAATAACACGTCGCTTTCTGAACACCCTATAAGTTTTAGTAGTCGTTACTATAGAGGCCACATTTTTTCACCTACTGTGAAAATTTTAAGAGTCTACTTATTATTGTTCAAAATTTAGGCCACCTACATATAAATCACGTCACTATCGGAACACCCTTTAATTTTTAGGTTAATTTTTTATATTTGTGTATACAGCGAAGTAAGTTTTAATTACTATTAATACATTTTAAGAGTATGCCTTCTACAGTTGCTATAGCGGCAACAGTCATTCATCTTCTGTGAAAATTTCAAAAGTCTCTCTATTATAGTTCCAGATAGACATTATAGCGATAACAATAAGGTTTAACTTTTACCCTTAAAAAGAGCATAACACAAAAAACTAATAAAATATAAACATAACATGAACAAGTAATAGTACTATATGCGGCCATGCTGAATCTTATATGACCTTCACCACAGTAATATTAGATATTGCCTAACCCTGTTATGCTTCCCAATTTCAGAACAATATATCTTCGGCTTTTACTCATATGATGATCAACTTCATTATACACTATGGTATAGATTATACAAATATTGAGAAATGATAAAAAATCATTTGAAAAAATTTATTAGACACAAGTTTATTCCGTAACAAAAACGTCAATTTTTTTCGAAAAAAAATCAAGAATATTTGCCCTAGTAGTTTCTCTACTTAAAAAACATTAACACATAAAAAACATTAATAAACCCATAGCAAATAGCAATACTCATAAATTAGATTGAAATCGTGTACTTCACAGACACATCTCATGTAACACTGAACAACAATTTCAATCTTTTTCCAAATCGTTTTTAAAGATCATATCGGAATTTAATTTCAGGGGCGTTTAAATTTTCTCAGCTCTGGCCTGTTCTTGCAGCATATCGGTATATAAAACTATGTTTTCTTTACATCTGAGATGTAGAATATGTTCATCAACTTTGTAGAAAATGTTATGGCAAATATTTTTGTGGAACATATTATCCCTCTAGTTGTCCCGCATAACGGGATTTTGTAGCTTTAATCAAATAAATCGTAAAAACAGCCCGTAAAGGGGGAAGGGCCGACACACGTATATTTTTCGTTCTCCTCTATCAGAATCAATCGTTGGAGCCATGTATTATTTTTTCCCGTTGAACTGTGTAATCGATAGCCCAGGCAAAAACTTGTACTCTTAAAAAAATTAACTTAAAATTGGTCAAATTGACACAATCAACTTTTGCAAACGACTGTATCTAACTTATAAGATTTTTAGATTCTGTTTGAAAAAAGACCAAGAATTTTTTATAATTTTTTTTATGTTATCAAAAATGATCATTGTTTTGATTACAAACGGACCGACAAAGTTATAATTTACTCAACCTTCGATTTAAGTAATGACTGCGATTTCTTACTAAAAAATTTAAAAAAATATATATTTATATATAAGCAATCAGCGAAGCGAAAAATAAAATATTTTATGGAATGGAACATGGTTGAGCTCGGTCTGCCAAACTAAAAATTATTTTTTTTAATATAATTTTTGAGTGAAAATGTGTTACTTTTTGTTACAATTTAATTTGTATTGTAACATTTAATCAATAAACAATTTATTGTAGTTCGAGTTAAGTCCAGACCATACTAATTAACATATAAATTGTTCTATCTTCCAATAACTAAGATGATCAAATAAATTATTTACGATAACAAACTATAAGAAATTAAAGGTTCTTCGGCCAGTAAGTGAAATACTGGTAATGTGACAGTCGCGTTCGTCTGGTTGTTTGATACGATTAACGAGCGCATTCCATGTGATAACATTATTATCCAGTCATGTCTTAGTACCAGAAAGCTAATATTAGGTGTTTTTTTTATTTGGTGTGTCTACTAAAACTGTGCCATTGAAGTTAATTGCTTGCTATCTGTCATATTTATGCTAGGTCAGTGTACAATGTATTATTTTCATATTTTATCTTTAGAGTGTGAAAGTACAGTATAGAAATAGTGACTAAGCTAGAATTTACCTGTTCTTTAATAATGTCTGCGTCAAAAGGAATTTCTATGCTTTCGAGAATTTTTAGTATCCCTCGATCTTTGCTAGGTTATATTACATTTTTATTTATTTTTATCAAGCCTTTCTATAATTTAAGTTATGATTTTTTAAAAAAAAAATCATGAAACGTTTCTAATTTCCTTAATAATTAACAAGATTATCTGTTTTAATAACTGTCAAAAACAAATTGATGAACGCAGTATTCAAGTAATAGCATACAGTTAGTGGAAGCAGTGTTTCATGAAAGTTTCCACCCCGGAATAACAGATCAATCAAATTGCCCTCGTAGTTATTTTAAAATAAAATTTTTAAATTGGAATTATAAAGCAATTTTTAATATTGAATATTTGAAATTTTATTAGTCCTACTATTTAAGTATTTTACATACAGTTGAAATTTTGTATTCAATATGAATTAAAATTTAAATTCCCAAAACATATGCTTGTTACAATTTGAGCCCAAAAAGTACTATTTAAATTTTGTGAAAGTGGTCTATTTTTTTAATTTCGTTTCCCACCCCTGGCGTTTAGTGAGTAAAAGTAAACAACTGTACATATACTTCACGTAGCATTAAATGAAAAAAATCATGATAAAAGTACTGACGGCTCAGTTATAAAATAGTTTAAAAATACAAGTTTTAAGTTTTACTTTAAATAAGTAAAAGGCTATAGCGAGCTTAATTAGCAGGAAATTACAAATGGTTATATGTATACAAATAACGTTTCTCAAAATCATTTATGAAAACAAGCACTTGCCTAACCTGTTTTTTTACAGAAAAAATAAATAACAAAAAGCGTTTTTCAAAAAATGTTACATTAAAAGAAAAATTTTTATTAAAAAACTTTCAATTACTTTTTGTACTTTTAATAGAAATAAGTACTTGGTATTTCATTGGCCATATCAAAAAAAACAAACGAACAAAAACCAAACTACAAAAGATAGAACAGAGAACTTATGCGCAAAGGAACCCAATCAGAGATTTTTAAAATGAGTATGTATGTTGCTTTTGCATTGAAAAAATCTGTCTCTATTGTACGGGTATATGGTCAAATTTCTTATTTTATAGCTTTATTATATTTAATAATAAATGTGTGAAATATTGAATATAAATATAAATAAAATTATGTGTAATTGAATGAATAAACATTTTAACGACTAAATGTTTTGAAAATAATTCGGTAGCTCATGCTTATGAACCACTACAAATATTTTAATGAAATATTACAGAGGCAAAAGCTGATGTGCTTTTGAATGGAGTTGCTTTTAATCAAGTATTAATAAAAAAATTATAATATCTGCATAACATCTCTAATATTAAGTCGAAACTGAAAGACTGTGTATTTCGATTAGAAAGAAATGTTTTTCAAAACACAATGTTGAAGTCATCAAAATTCGAATTGGAGAGTCTGTCACGCAATGTTTGACTTGAGCTAAATATCAAGAAAATCAAAGCCATGCAAATTAACAACACCAGCGCAGAAAACATGAAGCCACAAATACATCCAATCGAGTATGTATATAGCTTCTGATATCTGGGAATTACAATGAGTATAAATGGCGGAGCAAAAACCGATGTAAACAACCAACTCAATAAAGCAAGAGCATTCTGCCGAATGCTGCTGTTGCTGCCAATTCCATCAAAAGTATTAACCAATTAAATCGTATAGTTGAAAAGCTAGACTCACCCATTCGCAGACAACAGGCAGAATTTCGACCAAATCGTTCGTGTGTCGACCACATATCAGTGGAGTTCTAAAACGCTCTCGTTGATTATAGCACAGCATTCGACAGCATAAACAGAGACTGCATATGGAATGACTTAATACAGAGGGGCATCTCATCAAAACTAATAAAACACTCAAAATATTATTTAAGTTAAATTAACTGAAAATGCAATTTAAAATAAATGAAAATTCAGTTAAAAACCGGTCTACTCATTATTCATTTAAATCAAATGAAAGGTTTTGTTATTTTTAAATGTTAAAAAATGAACTGTTAAAATCTGTAAAAACAAACGTTTTTTCTTTTATTTTAACTAACATAAAATTTAACTACATATTCCGTAAAAATGTATGATATTTCCGTTGATTTTGTTTTTTAACTGTAATAAAATTAAACTTAAAATTCCGTAAAAATAAACGATTCTTCCGTTGTTTCTGTTTTTTTTTTTACTGCAAAAATTTAAACTATAAATTTCGTAAAAATAAACGACATTTCCTTTATTTTTAAAATTTTTTATTTTACATAAAAATAAATTAAAAGTTTTTAAATCTTAAAGCTATAATCTCTTACTTATATTTAACAAAGATGTAATTATGTACGTATATTTTATAAATTAAATATATTTTTACCAGTCTTCATCATTCATTATTCACCATCAACCAAAGAACTTAAAACTGAAATTATAAAAAAATATGTGGAATAAATAATTAAAAAACTAACATTCTCTTGAAATACCGAACCGAATTGTAAGACTTTTTAAGAGTTTTTTTTAAGGAATAAATAAGAAAGTATAAATTTAAAATACAAGGTCGTTTTAAAATATGCTATCTATAACAGGAAGCATAAAGAACCATCTTTACCATGATTTGTTAGTGTCAAGAATGATAGAAAAAAACCACGCTTTTCCATTACACACTATGTAATTTTTTAAGTCATGGCAAAATAACCATATACGGACACCACTACCGTTTATAATGTTGATGGGTCGGGACTTGCAAATCGCACTTTTGCGGCTACTTAAGCACTACCTAAACGGTGTTAAGAATCATTCCTAGGAAGTTCATATGTTCTAGAAAGTTGTTTCTAGAGATCTTAGGTTCATTTTTGTAGTTGATTGTTTCCTTGAATTTTGAACGGTTTGCTACCCAATGACCTGAACAGGGGAAAAAAGGTAAAAAAATTAATTTTTTAAAGTTTTTTGCGAATTGACCTTGAAGATGAAGTTTGTTTTGATTTAATATGTTCACAATTTTTATTCCTTATGACAAGGGCTACAACTTTGCCTCAGAGAGTATATCAAAATTTCAAACGGTTTGCAAAATATGAGCTTGAGTAAATTATCATTTTTTTGCAAAAATTACATCGAGGCCCCACATCTTTGAGGGCCCATAAAAAAAAAAACCTGGAGGACTTTGGGCAAAACTGGGAGACAGGGGTCTTTTTTTTTTGGTCTTTTATCACGTAGTGGTGTCCGTATATGGGCATTTTTTCCGTGTTGCACTGTGTTAGTTAACGTAGTTTGTCTACCCTAAGGGTTGCTTCATATAATTTCGTGCAAATAAATGTACGTAATATTCAAAAATTGGCAATCCAGCTATTAAAATCACTATTAGATTGGAAGCTTGGCGTAACCTTGTTTCTTGGCATATTATCCTGTGATATTTAAAATTCTTACCAGATAATATGTGACTGTGGTCGGGAGCTTTCAAACGTTTAACATTTTCTTTTACTCGTTTTTTAACTAATTTATTCAATCATACATACATATGTATGTACATACATATGTATGTACGTATGTAAGTTTTTCTAAACATATATTGTTATAAATTTTTTTTTTCTGAAACTGACAAGTATAGTTTTAACATACGTACTTTGTTTTATTATTTTGGATTTTAAAATTAAATAATTGAAAATATTAACTGCAACGGAAAATCAGTATTTATATTCAGTTTTTTTAGAAATGAATGATGGACTCAGTAGAAAAAATAAAACGCTTTGCATTTTAAATGTTTATGCAGTTAGAAGTGGAATGCAGTAGAATGGAATACTTTTTAAATAAACTACAATCAGTTACTGTAAAAATATTCTAAGTGAACTGATTAAGGTTTACGGTTTCATGTTTATGGTTTCAAGTGCAGAGTTAGATAGAGAATCGTCGATTAACATGAGAGTTTAACACCATTTTTCCATTATACAAGGCTGCCTTATGTGTTCTAATTATTCCTAATATTACTAGACGATGTTTTAACTCGGGCTATAAATGAAAAAAACCGTGGTATCAATTGGAAACTACAAAGCGAATTAGAAGGCTTGGCATATGCAGATAACATATGTTTGATATCATCAAGATATGTCGACATGCAAGATAAAATCGACGACCTTATCATCGAATTCAACAGTGTTGGATTAATGATTAACTCCGCAAAGACCAAAGCGTTGAAAATAAATGCTACAAACCCTGACGCATACTTTAAGGCTGAAAAGAGTGGCATGGAAAACGTCAACTCCTGCACCTACGTCGGGAGTATTACTACATCAGATGGCGGAGCTGCAAGCGTTATCCTTAGTAGGATATATAAAGCCCAAGGCGCTTTCTCACAGCTTTGGAATATCAGAAGTTCATCATCAATCTACACCCGCACAAAACTACGAATCTTCAATTCCAACATAAAGTCCTGTTATATGGATGTGAAACGTGGTTAACGACGAAGGCACTTGAAAAGAACCTCCAGATCCTCGTTAAAAATTTCCTAAATGAGATTTTGAAGATCTAGTGGCCAAAAACCATATCCAACAAGTTGCTGCCAGGTCGCAAACCATGCTGAAGTCGAAAAGAGACGATGGAATTGGATTGGTCATACCTTGCGGAAACCATCAACGGAAATATGTAGACAAGCTCTAGAACCCGCAAGGTAGCAGAAAACGGGGAAAGCCTAACATACATGGAGACGAACTATCGAAAGTGATATGAAACAAGTGGTATACAATTTCAACCGGGCAAAATTCACCGCGCGAGATAGAGGAAAATGGCGAAGCTACATTGAGGCCATATGGTCTACTGATAGAAGAAGAATAAATGTTTCTATTCATTTGAACGAAAAAAATTGTAATTTGTCTGTCTTATTCTGGAAAAGGGATTTCAAAATAATGTTGAAGGACATATTTTTATTGTTGATTTTTTTGTAAGTGCTCCGTCCGATGGTAGTAAATTTCAAAAATATGGCCTACTAAAAACAGTAATTAAGTGGTTCTAATCATCTGATCGAGAATGTACGTAGAAATATTTGTGTCTACTATTGGCCAAACAGAATCAATCTTTTCCTGAAATTGTTCAACTATCCTTCGTCTTTTTCATCAAAATAAATAAAAATAATAAAAATGTAACTTGCTTAAAGATAAGCTACAAAAAGTAAGTTTTATTTCCTTTTCCCTGTCGTAGTTTTTTGTTATTTTTTTCCAATAGCAATAGATACAGCACAATGAATTAATTGAGTGCCAAATGACATGTGAACAAAGATATGGACACATTAATTATGAATTCTTATAAATACAAAGAAAAGCAAGAAGAAAGAAAAAAAAACGTGGGGAAAAATAATAAAATTTATAGATAGTTGTATATTAAATGCATAAACATTTTTTGTAGCGTTTGCTGCAGTAGACTAGAAAGACTAGAAAACTAGAAGATTTTTATAATCCTTTGAGAGTCTAAATAATAGTTTAGTGTTAAATGAAAAAGTAAAAGGAATCCTGTTATAGATTAACAATTTAATACAGTCGTTTAATTATAAATCAGAACTTATTCAAAACAAAAATCTATAATTTAAAATTGATTAATCCTTTTTTTTACTGATTTTGTTTTTAATATATTGGAATTTGATGTCAGCAAAAATTAGCAAAATTTAGTCGTGCTTGCCAAAACATTCTATTAATGATATAAATTAATTTCAGTTTAAAGCAGACTATACTAAAAAATGTTCTGCCTTACTTTTAATTTTGTCCTTTAACAAAATCGTTATAGCACTTCCAAGGCGAATTAATACTAAGTAGTTTGGATTTGTCAAACTCTGTTTATAAAAAATAAAAATTGTTTATAATTTTTTATATAAAATTTGACATTTCGATTTACATATCAACTAATGATGAGCCTTTTACTACAGCAATTAGCTGTTATGAATTCGCTCCAAGCACGTTCTTTCTAAAATTAAAAAAAAAACAATTTTAATTTTACTACCCATCCGAATAACAATTGATATATCTATCTATCTATCTATCTATCTATCTATCTATCTATCTATCTATCTATCTATCTATCTATCTATCTATCTATCTATCTATATATCTATCTATCTATCTATCTATCTATCTATCTATCTATCTATCTATCTATCTATCTATCTATCTATCTATCTATCTATCCATCTATCTATCTATCTATCTATCTATCTATCTATCTATCTATCTATCTATCTATCTATCTATCTATCTATCTATCTATCTATCTATCTATCTATCTATCTATCTATCTATCTATCTATCTAACTATCTATCTATCTATCTATCTATCTATCTATCTATCTATCTATCTATCTATCTATCTATCTATCTATCTATCATCTATCTATCTATCTATCTATCTATCTATCTATCTATCTATCTATCTATTTATAAAGCACAAAATGGGTTTGTTTGTTTATATGTATGTTTGTTTGTTTGTTTGTCGGAAAGATATAGCTGCCTACACCAGTGATCCGATCTTTCTGAAATTTTCACAGTTTGTTACTAGATATACGGTTGGTAAAATAGGGTACTTATATTTTTGATATTAGACGTGGGCGTGGCACCTCCCATAAAAAGTAAATATTTATCATCGTGCAGCTTAGTAACAGTAATAGGTAGCGCCTTGAAATTTTGCACCCGTGACCTCCATATTAACATACATAGTTAAGAGAAATATAGACTGGAGTGGAATAGTGGGCGTGGTACCTCCCATACAAAGTGAAAAAATATTATCCTGTAGCTAGAGAACTAGAGTAGCACCTTAAAATTTCGCAACAGTAACCCCCATGTTAACGCACACAGTCAAGCTAAATACAGCACTGAATTGAAATAGTTGGCGTGGTACCTCCCATACAAAGCAAAAAATATTATTGTGGTACTGGCGAAGGTTGGCTATACTTTTCCTCCTAGTTTTTATTGAATTTTTTTTTTGTAGCTACTAGTACTGTTTCAAACCCCGTCTTCACTACTCGTAGATTTTGTACAAGACATAAACAGAACGCCGGCAGCGCAATGGTATTAATTTATTCATGTTTTCATATGTGTTTATGTCCATGTTGTGTTTGATCTTAATTTTCTGTTTTTCATCAATATTGTTTAAATGCTTAACAAAGCAGATATTATTAGTACTTTAGCGATGTTTACTTAGCTGGGGTATAACTCACCGTTGCCAGCATGTTTTGCCAATTTAACGTTGTGGCTGTTTTTTAAACTAAAGCAAATATACTTACTGATGATAGTAAAATTTTTAAAAAGAATTTTTAAAAAGAATTTTAATTGTCCCTAACCATTTGATCTAGAGTATATTCAAACGATGCCATTTTTATCCTTAATTTTTTAATTAAATTAAAATACTACAACATAAAATTTTTCGCAGATCGTAAAAATAAGTTCAGTAGTAAAAAAATATTCCTTAACTATTAGTTGTTTCAGCCCACAAGAAGAAAATATTTAGGGATAAGTTTTCTCAGAAATTGTCCACTTATTTTCAAACACCTACTTTAAGTAGCTAAACTGTAATCTTGTAAACAATTGTTTCTTTTGTCTCTTTTATGTCTATTAAAAATAAGCCAAAAGTTAATTGTACAATACTGAATTATTTCAATTTATTGTTCTTCGTTCTTTTGTTTAGTGGGTCTTACATTTCATGGATTGCCTTAGTGAATGCATTTTATATACTTAAAGAGGTTTGAGTTAAAACGTTTGTGATGTCGGTTTTTTGTTTTTTTTTTTTTTTTCTATGGATTCTAAGCTGTTGTTGTAAGTCCTTTTTTATATTGTCATCACAAATACATATACAATTTTTTTCTCTTCACGTCTTGTGGTCCCTTTCGTTGCGATTATTCTCTTGAAAGCAAACCAAAACATTATGGTCAGTACTATTTTCGGCTAGAAAAATTAAAAAGAAAGGGAAATTACTTTTAACTGTTGCCGCCAGTTTTTCTATTTTATCTTCTGCTGTTCTGTCTCTGTTTGTTGACTGTTATTTTAAAGGCCATTCATCATGAGTAAATGTCGCCAACAAATGTGATGATTGCTAATTGCAACTTTATTTACTTTTGATTATGACAAATGTTGAAAAAAGGCGATTTAAAATACGAATAGAAGAAATAAAGTGAAAAATAGGATTTGTTTTTTGGCAATTGAAATTTCACAGTCATAAGGAGTTGGGAGGGGGCGAATACTGTAATAAGTATCCTCCTGTATTTATTGGCGTTCTGAAGAGATAACTGGCTGTCGAGAGGTAGTTATTGTCCACCTGACAAATTTATGCTTCTACGTAATCTCTAGCCTTTAGACCATGTATAGTATATCATCACCTGTTTACATGCTGCCTAATGATATATGGTACAAAACCTTTACATACAACTAGTACTACCGTCTCAACTAAGCACACCAGTCCACAAACTTTCTTAGATGATATGTAAATTTTCTCAACAATATAGTGTGTTGGCTACACTATTGCCAGCTAAGGTTATCTAGATCATACATTTTTGGCTTCCTGTCTATAGCTCATTGAGCCCACAAACAGCTATTCCCTGCCTTCGATTACGCCGATTGTCTTTATGTTTGTTTCCCGCATTTTCCGCTGTTCGATTTACCGTTACTTGAATTGTACATATAACGAAATTCTTGCACCACATTTAGTTTTGTCATATCCGGTAAGTTCAATTGCCTACTTTCACTTTCTCCACTTTCTAAGATATTTTTTCGGAAAAAAAACTATCCTATATTGGGACCAGGATACTTAGATAGACAGATAGATGTATATTTAGTTTAGCGTCATGTTTGAAAAGGTTAAACATGAACAACTGAAGGACCTTAAGTTACACATCTGAATCATCGCACATTGGGGTATTTTGGTAGTCGGCTATTAATTTTTATTAGCTTATATTAGCACTCAAAATTTATTGAGTGTCTCTAGATTAATAAAACTTTGCAAAAAAATATTTTATAGTCATAGGCTATTAAAGCTGGAAAATAAGAAAAGTCGGATCAAGGAAAAAAGTTCCCAAAGAAGAAGTAATTATACCTCTGAAAAACTTAATTTGTTTTTAAGTTTTTCCATACTTTTGCTTAGCAAATGCAACTTTAAGGGTCAGCGAATGTTTAAAAACTTAAAGTTGGACCCAGGAGGTTCTGAAATGCTTTTTTGTTGTTTATTACTTCAAAGTATTTAATTTATCTGAACTAGCCGTTCCCACAAACAAAAAGATATTTTTCGCTTTCTTTTGATTAGTTTCTACGTTTCACAATTTATTTGCGTTTTTTATAGCGCTATTGAATTTTTAAAAAATAAATTCAAAGAAAATTGAAAATAAAATTGAAAATAATAAATGAATAAATTAATTATTTAGGCATAGGTTCTTAGTTATAAGGAGATAAAGACAAATTAGACACCAGCAGAGTGTAGTGCATTTTTTAGACAGCTACTTGCGTCCATCATATATAGAGAAAAAAAAAATAAAGTAAAAATGTTTGTTAGTTAGAATTATTATAAATAAATAGTGTTTAAGAGTGTAAAACAATTTCAAAAAGCTCTATCTCCTCTGAAATATAATATAAAAAAATTAAATTTCTCATATCCTATCCAAACTTATCAAAAGAGTAAACAAACTCTCTAGAAAATTAATAACAATTGAAACCACCTTGTGGATACATATGAAGAATGCTGATGACGTATCTATCTAGAAAATGCATTCCACTTTGCTGGTGTCTAATTTTTCTTTATCTCTTTATAATTAAGAACCTAAGCCTAAATAATTAATTTATTCATTTAAAAATAGTTTAAATAAAATTAAAATTCCGTGAAAATAATATTTCAAATATATACATATTCTTTTTGACTTTCCACTGTTCCATTAGAGATGGTTAACGAAATTTTAAAATTTTTCTTTTCTTGCTCAAATTATGAATTCTTGTTTTGATTCCGATTGATCTAAACATAAACAGATCATTGTGTTATAATTTTTTATTATTATTCAGCAGAATGGATATTAAGTTTTTTTATTACAAAAGTTGAGTTGTAGTCAGTTGCTGTTTTGACACTGAAATATTTTTACACAAACAAAATGCCTGTTGTTGTTCTAATGTTGTGGGTAATTACTCAGAAACATAGGCATTATAAAAAATTCTAAAATTTATATAAAATTATAAAATTATTGAAATAAACTGTAAATAGTGGTTAAAATTTTCCGCTGACAAAAAAAAATTGGTAAAATTGCTTACTTTCACGATCTGTTCTCCATTTTCTCTTGGCAAAGAGATATTTTTACGAGGAAAAAATTTCCTATATTTGAACCACGATACCAATCTTTCTTTCCATAAAATTTTATTAAAATTCATCCAGTAGATTGTACGTGATGCTGACACAACATACATCCGCAGTAACATTTTCGCGTTACATTTCGTTCACACCTGCAGAACTCACATTGACCAGGTACGTCTGCATTAAAACTGGTTCGCATATAAGCGAGCGAGATACTTTTGAACTTGAATTCTTTCCACCATGAATAAGGAGGTTTACTTTTCTGTGTCGAGCAAACTTAGTCTGCACTATTACTAGTACCTTCCGGTCGCCATAATGGAAAACTGCTTGCTGTCGACCAGAAGATATTAATAAATATTCTCTCCAATGCAGATGAAATTTTGAAGTTGAAAGAATATTTTTTATATCACAAATTAGGTGATTATTTTATATTAGACTCTAGCACCTCTCATTCTTTGCATCTATTCGTTTTTAAGTTGTAAGTTGTAAGTTTTAAACATCATCTATTCAACCAACCAAACGCAGAATAAGAAATACAAGAAAAACAGCATTCAATCAACTACAGAAATTTGTTCAAAAATCTATCAGAGAACAACATAATCAGGCATGTGATGGAAAACGATCGATTTTGAAACGATAGTTTTCAAAGGATGTGATAGAATATAAAAAAAAATAAAAATTAGTAAAAACTAATTTTCATACAAAACAACAAAAACGTTTTAAAATTGATTCGTTTTCAAACTCGTTTTATCACATACCAGAAAGTCATTTAATACAACAGAATTTCGACTGCTTTTTCTTTAGATATCTGTAAAATTTCAGTCAGAAATCTGTCAGACTTCATTTCAAATGCTTCATGTATTTTTGGGTCAGAACTCCGGCAGAATTCGTATATGAGTCAGACTTTTTTTATAGACACTACAGACTCTTTTTGTTGGCTGCATACCACCTTATATTTGTTTTTGCTTCAGCCAACCCTCGGTTAACAATTTTTTTTTTTAATTTCATATTTATTTATTGTATCTTCAATATGTTTGAACTAACAATAATTACTCATATCTTAACTCTAAAATAAAAATAAATATACTTAATAAGTCCAGCCAGTGCTAAACAAAAAATAATGTAGGTTCCACGATTGTTGAAATCATTTACGGGTCATCCTTCTATTGTACGGCCAAGAAAAGCAGTATCTCTTCTTTTTAGTCGAATGTAACCAGGAATGTTATGCACCAAAGGGTTTGGATGAGATTCAAGTCTCTTTAGATGTGTGACTGCATGTTTCGCTATTTCTGCTTTAACTGATGGCATGTTTAGGTCTTTGTGGATGTTCGAATTTTTTACATACCAGGGAGCAGATGTAGTCATACGTAGTATGTTATTTTGTCGCCTTTGGATTTTTTCTGCATTGCTAACTGAGGCAGTGCCCCATAATTGCATCCCATAACTCCAAATTGGTTTGAGGATCGACTTGTACCGTAGAAGTTTGCAATCGAAGCTCACGGTAGAGTTTCTGCCAATAAGCCAGTTTAGTTCGACTACTTTTAACTTCATTGGTGTTAACTTGGTTTCTATGTGGCTTTTCCAAATAAGACGGCTGTCAAGATGAATACCGAGGTATTTGACGTCTAAAAGCTGGAGGATCATTAGATTATTTATGCGAATAGGGGGGAATGAGTCCCTATGCAGTTTGAAAGTTATATGAGTACATTTTTGTTCATTCTTCTACGTCTACGTCTTCTTCTGGTGTTTTTAGCGGGATGTTTTCCGAACAATGCTTACTGAGATATTTTTTATATTTCAACCAATATATGCTTGTGCTGGTTGTTGGTGATACGATATTTTGTTGTTTCCATATATAGACAATAGTGGGCGAATGATCTGAGGATAATTCTAGTGATGCTTCAGCTTTAATAATTTCTCTTGAACACCCCTAAAACACGCCAAAATCAATATTATCCGGTATTCTTTGTCGATCAGTAGGCCAATAGGTGGGTTGTCCACTAGAGATCACATTGAGACGCATTTTTGAAATTGTGTCAAACAAAACACGACCTTTTGGAGTTATTAATCGTGATCTCCAAAATGTATGTTTAGCGTTATAGTCGCCTGATGCTATAAAACACGGACCTTATGATTTGAAGAAGTCGCTATACCGTAAACTTTTGGCTCTCTGATACTTAAAATCTAGGAGGTGAATAAATTGAAGAAATAACTAAGTTTTGATGAAATTCTTCAAGACAGATATTTGTTGCTTGAAGGTAATCCTCACAAAACTCACGCAGTAAATAATGTTTGATTCGGGCCTTTATAAGTATTGCCGATCCACCTCATGCTCGTTGTCGAGGGGCCTTAGTATCATATAATATATAGCCATTGATTTTAAAAAAGCTATTTGTTGTTAAGTGGGTCTCTGAAATCAGCATGATATCAATTTGTTGATTATTAAAAAAGTACTCGAGTTCATTTTTGTGTTGGCGTATGCCGTTTGCGTTCTAGAAACACATTTTTAAACAGTTCATAGTTTGCTAAGTACTGCCTGCAATATCAAAGATTGCATTTTTAGCCTTTCTTGCATCATGTTACCCATAGAGCTCATAAAGCCATTTAGCGACTGCACTAGATTCGCAATGGTGCCTTCCATACGGATATATGTAGTTGACAGACGGTGTTTGTTCTTTAGGTTCTAGGTGCAAAATATGGTTCGGGTTAGTTATTAGTGGTGCTTTATGTACTGGGTTATGATTGTCTTTTAGCATGTCAGCATATGAAACATGCTTAGTTGTTGGTTGGGTTAGCTGAGGATAATTATCACTTGGTCGATATTGTGTCTGCTTAGGAGGTGTAATAATTCTCTGGGACGACTTCCTTACCATAAAATAAAGAGGACAGCCCCTGTAGTTTGCAGTGTGGTTTCCACCGCAATTGCTACATTTTTTAACATTATTGTCATTCTTTGATTTGTCGCTTTGACCGGAACAATGTAGTTAACAATGAGAGCAACTTTTTATTATTTGCTTTGCCCCAATATTTTAATTCCCTCTAATAGAAAAGTAAGAGTCCTGGAATTGTCAAATGCATTTTGTAGAGTTTGTACATTAGTAATTACGAAATTACACGTATGTATTTGTATTTTTAACATATTTTTTTTAATTACATATTGTGTATGTAATTTTCAATTGAATTATTGCAATTACTGGTAATTTGTAATTAAAAAAATCTAATTACAATTTAATGTTATTGTAATTAAAAAATTCTAATTAAGATTGCATTTAATGGAAAATTAAAAGCTTTCGTTAAGTAATTCTAAGGCATATTTAACAAGGTGATAGCTTAAGGGAGAGGAAAAATCAGCAAATTTTTTTTTATATGGATTTTGACAGTAATATCTATTTTATTCTCTCTTAAAATACATGATTAATGTCAAACTCCATATATAAAAAAAATTTAAAAATTGTCTCTTTAAAATATGCTCCGCCTTGTGCTGGCACCTGGTTAACTATGCCTTGAGTAATTAATAAAAATTATAAATTTTAAAAATTTATTGTCAAAAAAAATATTTACTTACAATTATTATTGATTACCTTCTCATAATAAAAATCACAAGCAAATTGAAAAAATCCTATTAATGTTAATAAACAATAACAAAATATAGAATTTTTATAAATACTCTTACATCTTTGATTTATTCTGTTTATAAAACATACTTAAGCAACACTTCGTAAAAAGTAGTTAAAATTTATATTTCATAGAAGGAGTTCTCCAACTATTTGCAAACTTTTTTTTTATAATGAAACTATCATTATTTTCGAAAGTCACAAGACTGAAGAATTTTCACTCGTATGATTTAAGCCTTGTCCTCATTTTTTTTTTCAAATGTTTTGTAAAGAAAAACTTAGTTTCTATTCTAATGCAAAATTTTTCATTCAATTGATTTGTATTGATTTATTTTTAATTTGTATAGAATTCTTCTCATATTTGTTTATATTTGAATGTTTAGGTATAATTCACACACGCATACATATACCTATCCATAACCCTGCAAACATTTTCCATTGAGGAAGTTATTAACAGCCCTGCAGGAAATGGATGACAATTTTTCCCATCGTAAAAAGTGAAGAAGAAGTAATAAGTTGTGTTTAGTGAATAGACGAACGAAATTAACAGTTTTAAAGGAACAGACATATTACCATAAAACTGGGCTAATATTGTAGTAATTGGCACATTGGAACAAGCTTATAAGGTTTAGGTCTAAGACCTAAATCTTAAAGTATTATGTCACTTCCACAAGCCATGTTTTAATTAGTAACGGTTCATATTGCTTAAAAAAAAGTCACATAATACCTCCCCTCTAGGGTCTTGTTTCTATACAAGAAGCTTAAGTGATCAACACCCTAAGAAATACGCATTTGTGATCAAATGATAAACATTATTGATTTTAAATGAAACAAATCGAACAAAGCGAACGGTAATTAAAAGCACAACTATCGTTCGCCTCATATCCAACATTGCAGATGTTTGATCGTTCCGATCAACAATGATGTCTTTTTCTGATGACCAATAAAATTGTTCAATATGATGGCTGTAACGGAGAAAGGATTTCTGGTATGCTATTCTTGATCGAATTAATAGTGTCAGTTAATCTCTACAAAAGCATTTCTAAAACATCAACTGGGAATCGATTTTATATGTTTTTAAATTGTTCTCCTTTCAAGACCTCCTGTTCCTGGGATTCTTCCGTCTGTTCGCAATATTAGTAGTCCATATTTTTCTGGTTTAGCGCGAAAGGATGTACTCCGAACCATCAATTCGGCTTCAGAAAACAACATAGTTCGATCCAACAAACACACAGATTAGTAAATGTAATTAAAAAGACCTTCGAAGACAAAAAATACTGTTCTGCGTTTTTATCGACGTTTCTCAACCATTCGATAAGGTTTGGCATGAAGGCCTAATATTTAAGTTAAAGCAGAACTTGCCCGAAAACTTTTAAAAGATCTTAAAAGATTATTTAACGAATCGCAAGTTTTTACTAAAAGAAGGTGACTTTTAAGCTCGCCACAGCTCATTGAAGCCGGAGTTCCCCAAGGTAGTATTTTGGGACCAATTTTATATTTACTGTGGTACAGTTCAATTTGGAAAAATGGTTATAAAAATGGAGAATAAAAGTGAATGGACAAAAATGTACTCACATAAGTCATTTAAGTCATTTCGTACCACTTATACCATTTTATAATTAAAACTAAAACTAGTGTAAAGCGGTTCTTTTAAATCACTAGATCCTGAAGCTCCCTGCTCATCTGGCTTTTTACCAGATTCATTATCCTTAAGTTCATGTCTTTTGAGAGCATATTTATAACCCACAAAAAACAATTATAAAAAAGCCAGCCCATTAACTTTCACACTGCGTAGGGACTCATGCCCTCCTATTCGCATAAATAACCAAATGATACCACAGCTTTCAGACGTTAAATGCCTGGGTATACATCTTGACCGTCACCTTACTTGGAAAAGCCATATAGATTTCAAGTTAACACAAATGAAATTAAAAGCAGTACAACTAAATTGGCTTATTGGCAGAAACTCCAACCTGAGATTGTAAACTTTTACTGTACAAGTCGATCCTCAAACCAATTTGGTGTTATGGGATGCAATTATGGGGCACTGCCTCAGTTAGCAATTTAGAAAAAATCAAAAGGCGCCAAAATAAGATACTACGTATGATTTCATCTGCTCCCTGGTATATAAAAAATTAGAACATCCACAAAGACCTAAACATGTCATCATTTAAAGCAGAAATAGCGAAACATGCAGTCACATTTCTAAAGAGGCTTAAATCTCATCCGAACTCTTTGGCGCGTAATATGCTGAATGAACCTGGTTACATTCGACTAAAAAGAAGTGATACTGCTTTTCTTGGCCGTACATTAGAGGGATGACCCGCATGACAAACATTAATTTTGTCTAAAACTGACTGGACTTAAAAAGTATATTTTTATTTTAGACTTAAGATATGAAGAATTATTGTTGGTTGAAAAATATTGAAGTATTGTATCTTATAAAAAAAATAAATTATAAAAAAAAATATTTTTCTGGTGCTTCTGATTTACAACTTATGATGATACCAAGGATCCCTCTCTTATTTGTACGAGTATTAAGCGTTAGTTGTGTGATCAGTACAGCTGATTTTTAACACCACTAGAACTATTGAGAAGACGTAATATTAAAACATCCTTGTTTGTAAAAGAGCTTCTTGCTTTTTCAATACGAATTTTTACTTCCTTGGGATGATCCTAGTCAGCAACTAAATAACAGTCCAAACAGGTATATTTTCAACCTTTAAAAAATGATCACATAAAAAAAAAAAAATTTTTTTCTTTTTGATTAATTGTTTTTCAAAAGAACAATTAAATAATTTCAAAGAACGATTAAATAAAATCGTAATAATAAAATATCAAATTTAACAAAACAAGGACTTTATTTCATACCCACTTCACTGAAAAAGTATAATAATAAGGAATAATAAGGAACATAAAAGGCATGTTTTCATAACCAACTGTATCTAATATGATATAAAGAAGAAATCAAACAAAAATATTATAATACATATAAAAAATCGGAGATCAACTTATTTCGGAATATTTTATTCATCAATCTTCGTATTTACACAATGTACGCACATGCGCTTACTGCATCCCATACACAATGCCAAAAAAAGAGTGTAGTTTTTCGTTTCAGCCCACTACAGTAAATGTGGCATAACTTCTGAGCAACTCTTAGCTTCGCAGTCTGGTCCTAAAAGCTGCCGTCATTCCTGCATTTTTTAGAAAGTCTGGCCTCACATTTTGTTAAAATCAACCCAGTAGTTTTTATTGATGCGAACGCAAAAGAAAAGCAGACAGACAGAAAGACGGAAATGAGTTACTATATTTTTATATGTATAGATACCAGAATGAAATTGGTATCGCTTAACCGAAAAGAGTAAATTAAAAAAAAGTTTAACCCTCCGATGACTGACAAGGTCCATATGAACCTTTCGTGTTTTCGGAGCCACATTATTTTAAGATGGCTTGGCAGAATTCCATAAGATTCCATGACATCTATATTTGTAATGTTTTTAAGGTTTTAAAATAGGTTTTAGATTATAAATTTTAATATTGAAATCTTTATGGAGGATTGATTACGTTTACTACGCGGATACCCAACAAGGTCCAAAGAGACCGGATTTTATGTAGGTGATGTATCCTTATATTGGTATGTTCCTAAAAAGAACCAAGGAATAGATGTGAGTAACATAAAAGAAAAACCTTTAGCCATGCTTGATTATAATTCGAAAAAAGTGGTTTTAGTATGGGCCAAATGTTGAGAACACATCCGCAAACGTGCAACAAAACGATGGCCATTGGCACTGTTCTACTATATGATCGAAATCCCTGCTCTAGCATCATTTGCAATCTACGATGAACTGATTCCTAACACTATCAGATAAACGATGTTCATTAAGCAAAAAAATTAACAAAACGGTCCACTAATACAGGCATTAATAGTCATCCAAAAATACGTTTTACTATTGAGTCATTCAGAGTTGTGGCAAGTTGTTATGGGAAACACATTAATTAGTTTAACGTAATACTTTTTTATCTATTCATTTGCTTTTGTAATTTATATTTACTATATCTTTACTTTTGCCTTTCAAATATAATTCCTGGATTGTATCAATTCAAATTTGCTAATATAACACTCTGGAACAAATTCAAGTTAATCGACCTTCGAAAAAAAAAATTCGAACTAACATAAACAAACGCCGCGATACGGGTCTTCTAATTTAGCCTCTATTTTTACCCCTCACTCTCAGAATCGACCTAACTTTTGGACCTTCTTGGTTATTGACAGTTGAAAAAATTGCTGGTTGTCGGAGGGTTAAGGAAGGCTAAAAATTACCACCATCTCAGTAGTTAAAGGTTAACTCTTTCCAAGTTAAATTCGTTTGCTTTCAATACGGTGTTAATAATATTGTTCAAACTTTTACCAACTAGCATATGGAAATGGGAAATATTTTATTAGACACTAGCAGAATGGAAAGCATTTTGTGGACAGATACGCCCGTCATCAGCCCTTATATGTAGGTTCGATTCTACTATCAAAGGGTAGTAAAATCCTATACACAGTTTGGCGAAATTGGTGGCCAATTTTTATTTATGGGCTGCGAAATAATCTAAAAATTAGTGGACCCTTCAAAAAAGGTCTCATCAGTTTTTGTCTAATATCTCATTCAAATTAGATATGACAGCGCTTAACTTTGTTTTTTTTTAAGATAACAATACCTCTGCGAAGCTTTTTGCTTGTCTGCGGAAAACACCCATAGTCTTTGGCGGGAATTCAACCAGAAACCTCCAGACCGATAGAGTAGAACGATACCAATTTTATTTATAATAATATATATTTTTTACTTTATAATAAGGAAAAATATTAACTCGGAAATATATCATGTTTAATAATCTACATCTACATATATATAATAAAACAGTAACTCATTTCCTGTCTGTCTGCCTTTATCTTAGCATCACGTAAAAACTACTGACAAAATTTTAACAAAATTTTGTGAGGAGATACCGTAGTATCCTGATTCCAATATAGAATACTTCTTTTCCGTAAAAACTCCATATTTCCAAAAGAAAGTGGAGAAAAAACAGTGAAAGTACGCCGGGTTTTTGCCGATTTAAAGGTACTGCGTATTTTAAGACATCTTTTATTTCGAAAGCAGTATATTTGAAGTAATATTGCGCAACAGATGACGCTGTTTTAAAATAATAAGTAACTCATTTTCTGTCTGTCGTTTACAGGGCTTTACAATAATTTTTAGAATCTTGGAGTTTTATATAAATTTTAGAATTTTATCCAGTGGTGGGTAAATTTATTTTATAATTTTTACAATTTGGTGTGGATTACTTTCAAAGAAAAATCATGTTAGATGAAAAAAAACAAATTTGTTATACAACTGGTTTTAGTTGAGTACAGTTTTATCAGTGTTTTAAAAAGATACATATGTACATATATCTATAGATAAAATGCAAATTAATATGTCTAGGCAAAAATTTATAAAAATACTCAATAAAGTGTTGTGCCAGTGAACACTTTTTTATATATCTGAAAAATTATACAAAAATAATAAATTTATTATGTATATACATTCATGCATATAGTTGAGTAATTATGCGCCAGCACTTACACAGAAACATGATTTGTTTTAAAATTAATTATAAATATTTAATGAAATAAAAATTATAGGTAAATGAAAGCAATCAGATAACAAATTGCATATTTAGCAGACTAGATGAAACGAATAAGATTTTATTTGAGTTTAATTAGAAAAAATACTATTTTGAAATATGATTTTAATTAAAATAATTTTACATAAAACAAAAAACTTTTAATGAACAACACGTATCATTATTTGTGGCAAAGAGAAGATTTTTTATTGGAAAATAATTGTGGAATAAATATTTTTATTAAAATGTGTAAAAAAATCAAATGGAGTTTTTATAATAATTTTAGGTTGAATTATACTTAAGTTGAACATTATTTTTTTAATTTTTTTTTTTTTTAATTTTAGTTTGAATTATAAACATTATTTTTTTAATTATACTTAATTCCGCTTTGAAATTTATTAAATAAATATTTCATGAAATAATCATTAAATATCTATTCAAAAAAAAATTTAGTAATCGAAATGGATTATTATTGCGAAAGCATTTCCATATAGTTATTTCGTAAGTCTATAAATAGTTCATCAGAGGATTTTTCCTAAAAAATTTCTAAATAAAAATTCAGACTCTAATGCTTACAACTAAAGTAGGAATAAAAACAAAACAAACTAAAACAAAATCAAAACGGAAAGAGGAAGAAACAGGCCTTTCGTAAACGTTTTCTACATGTTTTGGTCATTTTAGTGAGATATTAAAAGACATTAAAATAACAGTAAGAAATAAATTTTTTCCTTCGCCGGTATTACCACATAGCACTAAATCGCCGGCGAAGTAAAATAATTATAAATTGGGTATGCTAGCTTCAAACTAATTCGCCTAAATAACACTAGAGGCGCTGCAATACTGTTCTAAAAATAATCATAACGTCCAATTGCAGTGTTGCCAGAATCGAAGCTATACTATCACACTAACCATCTGTCTTTTCTACTACTATCCCTTTCCAAAGGAAGTACCACAGTTAATATAGGCATTAACTGCCTCAGTGGTACTTCTCTTAAAAAACAAAAAAAAATAATAATTTTAACGGATTAGAAAGCAACCAGAATGCTGGAGTTTAGCAACTCTGAAAAACTGCACAATCAGATTATTAAATATATGTTGACCTTAAAAAGTCCAGTCATGTGTAAGCTTCTCTTGCGAACTTCGTGTGGAGGTTGGCCAAGAAATAATATCATAAAGAAAATAAAGTACAATCGGAAAAAAATTAAAAAAAAGAAAATACTGCCCTGCGCTAGTTTTTGGCGATTCTTCAGCATTCGATAAGGCATGGCTTATATAAGTTGAAGCTTAACTTTCCCAGAAACTTTTATAAGCTGATAGAAATTTATTTAAGCGATCAAGTTCACACATCGACAGTTGCTGATGTCACAGCTTTGATAAGCATACATGAAAGTCCTCAAGGAGCATCACGATATCTACAAGACCATTTTTTTTTGTAATTTAGAAAAATTTTTGAAGAAAGGGAATATAACGGTATAGAAACAAAAAATGTACGCATATAATGTTCACACGGCATAGAGGGTTATGCGACCCTATTCTCATAAATAACCAAATGATACCTCAATACTCTAAAGACAAATACCTCGTCATATATCTTGAGCAGCGCATCACTTGTAAAAGATATATAGATTCCATGAGAACACAAATTAAGCTAAATGCAGTCCAGCTAAACTCGCTTATTAGTAGAAAGCCTACCTTCAGCTTATTTTGCATACGTTTACTGTACAATTAGATCCAGTTTAGTTGGATTGGATTTTCCAAGTAAAGCGCCGTTCGAGATGTATACTGAGATATTTGACTTCTGGAACTTGAATCCTGAACAAGAGTCCCTATGCAGCGTGAAATTTCTGGGAGTACATTTCTGTTCACTAACCTTTATTCTGTATTTCTTTTTAACCGACTTTAAAAAAAAAGGAGGTAATCAATTCTTCTGAATGTTGCTTTTTTATGTATGTGCCCGCAGAATTCAGCCATTTCTGAACCGATTTAAAAATATTTTTTAAAATTAAAGGGTGTCCCCATACAACATAAGTATTTTTTACATGTATTATGAACATGTATTATGTAAAGGGCACCAATTTTAAATTTTCAAAAATTGCTTGTCACTATAGCTTCCAAAAATTAAAAATAATAAAAAAAATATAAAATTTAAAGGGTGTCCCCATAGGTGACGTAATTATACCTATATGGGGCTATCTTCTGAACCGATATAGACAAAACCTTGAAAATTTTACAGAATTTCGATTACTATGATCGTTATAATCAAAAGTATATATATTCAAAATTATAAATTAAAGGGTGCTCCAATAGTACATTTAATATGATGTATATGACCATACTTTTCTACAGCTGTACACAGACCGTTGAAATTTACAAAGAACCTGTATTGCTAAGTCCGCTATAATAAAAACGATAAAATTTTAATTTGGAAATAAAAGGGTGTCCCAATAATTATTGTAATTTTATGTATGTGGCCAAACTTTTAAACTGTTGTAAACAGACAGCTGAAATTTACAAAACATGTCAGTGATGGAACACCCTTTAGATATTAGTAATTGTTACAGCTGCCGAAGTACAACATCTACTGTAAACATTTAAAGAGTCTACCTATTACGGTTCAAAAAAATAGTCTATTTACGTACAAATCATGTCTCTGTCGGAACACCCTTTAATTCTGTTATTTGCTATAGCGGCAATGGCAATTCTCTTTCTATGAATATATCAAGAGTCTACCTATTACTATTAAAAAAAATTAGTTACTATACGTGAAAAGCATGGCACTGTCAGAACACCCTTTAATTTTTTGTAATTGTCATAATGGCCATGGCAACACATCTTCTATACAAATTGGAAGAGTCTACTTATTACGGTTCAAAAAATATGTCCTTATACATGCAAAAGACGTCACTGTCGGAAAACCCCTTAAATTTTTATTGTTTTTATATATACACCATTTGTGAAAATTTCAAGAGTCTATCTATTATGGTTAAAAAATTAGTCAATGTTTATGCAAATCACGTCACTGTCGGCACACCCTTTAATTTTTACTATTTGTTATAGTGGCCATAGTAATACACCTCCTGTAAAACCTTCAAGAGTCTACCTATTATCGTTCAAAACTTAGCCCATATACATACATGCAAACCACGTCACTATCGGAACACCCTTTAATTTTTAGGTTTAATATTGTATACTTGCTTATAACGCGAACATAGATTAAACTACTGTCTGCAAATTTTAAGTGGTTGCCTCCTATAGCTCAAAAAATAAAGACATAAAGGCAAATAACACGTCACTTTAGGAACACAATATAAGTTTTAGATTTGATGCTATAGTGGCTAAAGTTACACACCTTCTGTGAAAATTTCAAGAGTCTACCTATTATCGTTCAAAACTTAGGTCTTATTCATGCAAATAACGCCACTATCGGAACACCCTTTAATTTTTAGGTTTATTTTTTAGACTTGTTTATATAGCGAACTAAGTTTTAATTACTGTTTTTAAATCTTGAGTCCATGCCTCCTACAGTTAAAGAAATAAACACATATTCGTGAATAACACCTCTCTATCGGAACACCCTATAAGTTTTAGTATTTAGTACTATAGCCGCCACTGCTATACATCTTCTGCGAAAATTTCAAGCATCTACCTATTATAGTTCAAAACTTAGGCCTTAAATATGCAAATCACACCACTATCGGAACACCCTTTAATTTTTATTTTTATTTTTTTATAGCTGTTTATATAGTGAACTAAATTTTAATTACTGTTTGTAAATTTCAAGTGTATCCCACTTACAGTTCACGAAATAGGCACAAATTCGTGAATAACACCTCTCTATCGGAACACCCTATAAGTTTTAGTATTTGTTGCTATACCGGCAACAGCTATACATCATCTGTGAAAATTTCAAGATTCTAGCTATTACGGTTTCAGAGATAAAAGGCGCTGACAGACGGACAGACGGACAGACATTGTAGCGAAAACAATAGGGTTACGTTTTTACACTTTGTGTACGGAACCCTAAAAATGAAATAAAGGTTAAAAAAAAGAATTAATATACTAATACATATATATTATTAATATATAAATACATACATGTATAGAAATCAAAACTCGGTGGTAATTTATTTCAATTAAACAAATTTAATACAAAAAAAAATCCAATCAGCCCAATTGATTATACAGGGCAACAGCAAAAATATGCTCGAGTAACTACTATATACATTTGATGTATCATGGCTACCTTTGTACAAAAATGGTAAAATTTTTAAATTCTATGGATAGATTTTTTTTTAAAAAATTTTTTTTTAAAATTGCAATTTTTTTGAGACATTTCTTCAAATAATTAATGATAACTCAAAAACTACTAGTCCGATATTATTAAAATAAATTCAGAAAAATTAAGATTTGCATAGCCTTTAATTCGTCTATATATCGCGTTTCAATCGGATCAATAGTATCGGAGTTATAATAAAAAACTTAAGAAAAAAATATATTTTTTACGTAAAAATGGCAAAAATTTTCGTTTTAAAAAAATCATAAAAAATCGAAAACGGCAAAAAACTTCCAGATTCATTTTTTTATCGCATAGCGACATATAATAGCAACAAAATGAGATATCGACCATAAAAATCGATTGATTTTTTTCGAATTTATTCACATTTTAGTGAATTCGCTCATTTTCACAAAATTTTAGTTTTTTGCTTGATATACGCATTATAGCGGGTTTTCAAATGTGTGAAAAACATAAATTTTCCAATTTCAAGGGGTGCATGTCGGATTAATGTTAGATTTGATGAGAAACTTCCACCCACAAAATTTTAGTCGAATTCGACAACGTTAACACGTAGCGCATAGGCCCCAAATCTGAAAAAAAGCGTTTAAATCGAAAATAATTGACAAATTTTCAGTTTTTGCAAAATTAACGCTATTTATTTCCCCTTTTGCAAAAAAGTGGATCCTGGTCCTTAGGGCAAACACAATGAGATTTACAATAAGCTACATATCTATATAATCTATATATCCATATAATTCAACCATAACATGTTGCTCATAGATTATGTTCCAAAATGAAAAATAAAGTCTATCGAAGCGCACTGTAAGCCAAATTCTGACCTATGCACACAGTTTTATATGATGGAAAAATTATGAAATAGATCTTATTGCATTTTATCATAAGAAAACAAATTTTTTTTTTTAACTCACTATACCTCATTGTTCATGTTACATCCTCAAACATAGTCGTATAGAACTACTCACTTATTTTACTCACGACTTATATCTGTAATCTAATCTAATTAGCACAATTTCAGTACAACATAAAACAATAGTCCATCAATCTACGTAAATAAACCACGTTTATGCCAACAAGCATTTGTTCAATGGGCCCAATTAACAACCAAATCCTTAAATACAAAAGCCAAAGAATTTCTCCTTTAATGATGTACATAAGTATAAATTGATGTGATGAGATGAAAAACGTTCTGTAAAATAAACTCGCCAATATCAAATGTATGAGTGTGTGTATTTTTAAAGGGAAAATAGCTGCGATGAATAAACGCAAGAAGAAATAAGCAAAACAAAGTGTAATAATTATTACGTTAATGCTACAAAAGAAAAATGCTTACCGTTGCAAAAAGAAGAACAAATAGCAACAAATTCCCACTTAAACGCACACACACACATGTCTTTGATTTATTAAACCTGCAGTTTAAGAATCGTGTAGTGAACTAAATATTTGACTCGTGGAAAGAACACACTAGTGATGTAATACGTTATGCGACCTGTATGTTCGCTTGTGATAGTGATAGTGAGATTATTATAATTAAATACATATTTACGTGCTAGAGAACTAAAACTGTTTTTCTGCAAATCTTAGATGCTGGTAGGGACATATAAACATGCGTTATCGCATTAAACAATAAATCAGCTTCGCTTCATGATCCCAAAAACATTTATGAATATTTTTTTTTCATTTTATTTAATCTTTTATTGAAAATTGCACAAATAAACCTTAAACATATTGCATACAACATTACAGTGAAACCACAGAAAATAACTTTTCTAATTAAACCCACTGATTGACACTGAACTAAACTTCATAGGAAGTCTTAACGGACAAATTTAATACACCAGTGAACCGATCTTTCTAAAATTTTCACAGTTTATTATTAGATATACGGTTGGTGAAAGTTTTCACCACTAACCTCTATATTAACATGCCCAATTTAGAAAAAGATAGATTGGATTGGAATAGTGGGCGCGATACCTCACATACAAAGTGAAAAATTATTATCATGTATCTAGAGAACTACAATAGATAACTCCTTGGACTTTCGCACCAGTAACCCCCATATTAACGTTTATAGTTTATAGCTAAACACAAACTGAATTGAAATAGTGGGCGTGGTACCTTTCACACAAAGTGAAAAATTAATATCGCGTTCCTGGCGAACTTATAGTGTGCCAAAATACCTCCTATACAAAGTGAAAAATGATTATCGTGTACCTGGAGAACTACAATAGGTAGAGTCTTGAAACTGCACAAATAACTATCAGAGCAGTGTGGAGTGCTACCTCCCATAAAAAGTAAAAAGTTATTATCGTGTTAATACATATAGACTAGCAAAAAAAAGATTTGATGAAAAAAGAAGGCGTCGTAGCTTGCATATAAACTAAAACATTTTCGATGTGAGAGTAGCGTGCCTTTTCGAGTTATGGGTTGGCCATACTTTTTTCCAAGTTTATTGTATTTTTTATGGATGGGTGTAGCGAAGCGCACAGGGGATAGCTGTTATGTGTATAAAGTAAAAAATGTTTTTGTTTGTTCGTTTGTTTGTTTATCGGAAAGCTATAGCTGTGTACACCAGTGGACCGATCTTCCTGGAATTTTCACATTTTGTGAAGGATAGTTAGTTTTTTTATATTTCAAGTGGGCGTGGCCATTTCCATACAAAAAAAATTTTATTATCGCGTTACTTGGTAGCTTAATTTTTTCTTCACATAACTCTCCTTTTAATATGATAATGTAGCGTAAAACTAGCTGAATTTGAATAGTGTAGCTTCCATAAAAAGTGAAAAATTATCATCGTATACCTAGATAACTACAGTAAGTAGAGTCTTGAAGCTTTAGATACACAAGTAACTCTTATACCAAAGTTCATAGAGTCTAGCAAAGCACAGACCGGCTTCAGACAGCGGGCGTGTTACCACCCATTCAAAGTAGTTACCCTATAACTAAAGAACTAAAATAATTACCCAATCTAAATTTTACATATGCCTCAAAGAGAATAGCGTGCGTTTTCGAGTTAAAGGTTTGCCATACTTTTACTTCCAAGTGTTTATTGTATTTTTGTGGACGGGTGCAGCGAGGGGCACCGGGGTAGTATTTTAATTAAATCCGATAATTTCAATAAAATTTTTTAAATAATTCTTAGCAAGGGTTTAAAGAGGTAGATTGTGTATCGCATTACTATCTATACAAATCTCGTCTGTCTTTCCATTTTCTGTCCAAATGTAAAATCAGTGTTAGTATCAAATAAAAAAAATATGGGGCCAGAAAATGCGATAAACTATTAAACAAATTAATATGAAGTTTTTGTGGATTATTTGAAAAAAATCATGATTAATAAAATAAATTAATAGACTCCACTGGAGTCTTTACTATATAAAATTTCTTCAAGTGATACCTTATATATTTATACGATTTCTCTGTTTTGTATTATCAAGTCTAACTAGAATTTATTTCATGTTAGCGGAGGAATTTTTTTACACATTAAAGTCATGACATTTTCGTTTAACCTTTCAAAACTACAAGTAAAACTAACTTCTCATTATTCTTATAACAGATATTAAACATTTTCCATCAATTTAAAGCTTTTTAGTGAGCCTTTTTGAAGTACGCAAATCGGCTGCAAACTCGTTTTTAGAGCATCAGTTATTTAACGTAATAAAACCTAAATTTTTTATAACCAATATTAAAAACTAGCTGCTGCTGCTAAACATTTTGATTTTAATAAATATTTATTTAATTTCGTACTGAATAATTGAAAGCAATTTATTTTATATTGTATTAAATTAGTTAAAGTTAACTTTACTAAAGTTTACATATTTTTTGTTATTTTTGCAATTATTTCCTTTCACCGTCGACATTTTATGGCACGCTAACTCTTAATTGGCTTTTAATAAAAAATAAAAACAAAAACACTATTTTTTTATTGATCATAATCACGTCACAATTTTGCTACAATTTTACCACATTAAGCCAACAACAACAGCAATACAATCAAAACAAAAACTTCGGCTAAATATATGATAAAATTCTGGGTATTTATAGTGCTGACCAGTCATGTCATGGTTATTAAATAAAATTTTCTTTCTGCGAACAAAACATGATTTCAGTTGAATTGAATTTGAATTTAATTGCAAAATTAGTTGTTTGATTGCCTTGTTCATCAAAAAGTATAGGAAATTGAATTTTTAATCTCTGACGCTAACTGCTAAAATCTTTTGCTTTTTATCTTTTAACGACCAAAAACTTGCTTCAGTTGTCATTGAACCAGTATAAAAAGATTTTACTAGTGCTGTGAAACGAAGGTTCGTTTGTGGGAATTCGTGAACACCAATTGCTAATTACTAAGGCATTAATGTTGCCAGTTTCGAAGTCAACTATTCGTAGTTTTCAATTATTTGCAACGTAAACAAAAAAAAAAAAAACAAAATTCATTTTGAAATCAGTTATCCATGCTTTGCGTGACATCATGTGGCCACTAGCACCTCATTCTACAATCTAAACATTTTCATACCAAAATGGCTACTTATTGGTCGAACTTTTTAAGAGTTTTCCGATAATTTTTCAACTTATGCCTCAATTGCTGTTGCCAATAAAGTAACCTTTAATACATATGCCGTAAATAATTTTGCCCCTCAACCCTCAAAATTACTTGAAAACGTAATAAACACTTTTGTATTGTTAAATACGAAATATAAAGACAAACAAGTAAGAGTATTTAATACGACCATGGAGAATCTTATATACCCTTCAGCATAGTAATGTTAAATATTCCCTTACTCTGTTATCTGTATATACATTCGGTTTTAACTTTTATGATTTTCAATTTCGTTATTACAAATATACAAAAATTTTTTTTTGATAAAATTTTATCGAAATTGTTCTGTAAAAATTTTATCGGAAATTTTTGTTAAAATTTTATTGAAAATTTTTTGTAAAAAAATTATCAAAAATCTTTTTTTAAAATTTTTTGTAAAAATGTTATAGAAAATTTCTTGTGGAAATTTTATAGAAAATTTCTTGTTAAAATATAAAAAAAAATTTGTAAAAATTTTATTCAATATTTTAAAATTTTATCGAAAATTTTTTCTAAAAATTTTATCGAAAATTGCTTGTACAAATTTATCGACTTTTTTATATTTAATTGATTTATAAAAATTTTAATTTTTTTTAATTTTTCGTAAAAATTTCATCGAATTTTTTTTTTTTTTTTGTAAAACTGTTATAGAAAATTTCCTGTAGAAATTTCATAGAAAATTGTTTGTTATAATTCTTTCAAAAAAAAAACCGACTACAAAACAAATATATGTGTAACGGTTCCAAAGATATGGCCATATAGCTTAAACAATATCACCTAGGGGACACCCTTTAATGTGCAATTTTAAATTAAACACTTATTTTAAAGGACATATTCTTTGTAAATTTCAAAAGTCTGTCTAAAACGGTTCAAAAGTTTGGCCGTATGCATAAATTTACATCAGCTATTGAGACACCCTTTAAAATTTTAAATATTTATAAGGGTTATTATACAGGACATACTAGTGGAGATTCTGTCTAATTTTCAAGTGTTAGTCTATAACGGTTCAAAAGATAGGGCTAGATAGGTAAAATTATATCAATTATGGGGACACCCTTTAGTTTCAAAATTTAAATTATATACTTGTTGTTATAAAGGACTTAGATATACAGGTTCTTTGTAAATTTCAACCGTCTCTCTGTTACGGTTCAAAAGTTTTGCAATATACATCAAATTACATAAACTATTGGGACACCCTTTAACTTCTAATTATAAATATTTAATTTCTGATTATAAATATTGGACATTCAGTCCAATTTTCAAGTGATTGTCTACAATGGTTCAAATGGTTCATATATTTAAATTGACGTCACATATGGGGACACTCTTTAATTTTTAAGTTTATTTTTTTTTAGTAATTTTTGTTATTTGCAGCTATAGTGATATGCAGTTTTTTAAAATTTTAAAAGGGTGCCCTTTACGGTTCATAATACACGTAAAAAACACGTATGTTGTATGGGGACACCCCTTAATTTTTAAAATTCTGATTTTCTTTTAAAATGGGACCAATCTGTAAGCATTTCCTTTCCAATAAGGAAAAAATTTTTAAAATCGGTTCAGAAATGACTGAGTTCTGCTGGCACAAACATAAAAAAGCAACATTCAGACGAATTGATAACCTCCTTCTTTTTCGAAGTCGGTTAAAAATATAAAAAAGTTATGTAAAAATTTTATTGAAATTTGGTAAAATTTTATCGAAAATTTTTTGTATAAATTTTATCGAAAATTGCTTATAAAAATTTATCGATTTTTTTTTAAATATAATTGAATTTTATCCAATTTTTTTTTTAATTTTACCGAATTTTTTTTTTTAATTTTAACGAAAATTTTACAGAAAATTTTTTGTAAATTTTATTTTTTTTTTAAGTTAGGACCTTCCTGAAATCTATATTGCGTTATAATGGTCAGACTAAACTCATTAGGAAGGTCAATATGATCCCCCAATATGACTGTTGACTGCTCCTGGTTCCTAGTGGGCACCATGTAGGTCTATCGCCTACTTCTATGTTTATTACTTTCTATATAGACCTCTTATATAAATCAAAGCAGAAAAACCCTACCAAGATCCCTCGAGATCTGTAGATGCACTCCATGCGATCTACTGGTTACGGACTAATATTTTTTTAACAAAAAAAGCAAAAAAGAATCATTACAACTAAAAAAAATAAAAAATAAAACTATGCCTGTCAGATTGAAGTGCTTATATCTTCTGTATCTCTTATGGAGCCTACGCATACCGACAGACGGACATAGGAAATTAATATTGTAGAAATGTCTTTTTGTTTTTAAATAAAATTTTTTATAATTCAATTACTTTACTTAAAGTTTAGAATAAAAATTAATAGAAAATAATAGAAGGTGAGGATTGAATCCTATTTTTTGCTTAATCTTACTTTATTCCCCTACCCTATAGCATTTCGAAGCGCATTATCATGTGTTTTACTATAAAAATATAATACAAACTTGCGTAGAACTTGATTCTAGAATTGACCAAAGTTAAGCAAAATCTAAAACTTTAACAATTCTTTTCATACACATATTCGTATATATACAATTTAAATTCTGTCAAGCGTTAAAATTAACTACAACTTTTGTTTCAGTTTGGGAGAAATGTAAAGGAAAATTCTACTAAATATTCTGCTTTCATTAAATAATTAAATACAACAAACATAATTTCCGACTTGAAACACCCAATCCAATCACATCCAAAGAAATTAAAAAAAAATTGTTAGCTAGAAAAACAGCCTTTATGTCAGAAATTTAAATAAAGTTACAAATGTATAAAGACTTTCTTAACACTTATTAAAAATACAGACATTTATTTCCTAATACTGCTGTAGCAACTTACTGTTGCAACAATGTCGGCAAAATTCTGATAAAAACAAAGAACTATTTGTTTTGGGTCCATAAAATACTTAAAGGAATTTTACTTTGGATTTTACTTAGCATGCGAGCATGTACGATACCACTAGTAACAGAAAAATAGCTAAAAGTATTTTTTTACAGTGGTTCCCAAAGGATTTTTTAATAAGCAAACTATTTTCGAATTATGGTAGAAGCAAGACCTGTTTAATTTTTAAATATAAAATATGCACAGTAAATGAGGACTATTTACATAGGGTTCACCTCTTTGTGGGCTTTTAATGAAATGCCGTTTTAACAACGAACAAAAATTAAGCTAAATGAGTCCATGATTATATATTTCTTATTTTGAGATTTTAAGAGGTTTGCATTTTAAAGGATTATAAAATATTTTTGTATTACGGAATAAAATATTTTGACAATTAAATAATGCCAACAAATACGTATTTATTATGATTGTGAAATTTATAACAATTTTTAAAAGGAAATGTGGTTCTGAAAGATTGAAATGACTTATGTCATTTTTAAAATTAACTGCATGACTTTATAAATGACTTAGACCATTAAGGAAACATTTTGATTAGAAATTTACAGTTTATTCAAACTCATTACATTGTAATTAAGTAATTTATTTTTTAGTATTTTGGGAATTAAAGTATTTGTGGAAAATTGGTGGGATTTAGGGTAGTAAATCCATCATATCTTTACGTTTTTCTTCTGTTACACTGTCCAACAGCATTTTTGGAACAGAATAGCGACCCTATAATTCTGAAAGGGTATGTTGAGCTGATAATTTTTGTATAACAAACTTATGGTCCAGCACGTCTGAGTTTTTTTTTACAGTGGGTCAAAACTTTCATTTTTTGGTAGAAGGGAGCATTATACTATATGAAAAAAATGCTGTAAGTTAATGTCTGAGAGAATTCTTATGGTCAGAGTTTTATTGTGGAATTGTATGAGGATTATTTTTGTGGAAGATCTTAACCCTCTAACTGGTCTCTTTATGGGCCAATTTGACCCTTTTTTTTCGAGAAAATCAAAAAATATCCTTTAAAAAGGACATTTAAGGATTAAAATATTTTACGAAAATGTTTGCCGGAAAATTTCAGTGGGGGTCACCATTGTTGTAAATAAAGCTCTTTACGATTAATTGGCAAAATTACACGCCAACTTCTATAAACAATTATAATTTTGCTTGGCCCGGCCGAACTTGACGCCGTTTTCACCTGTTATGTATATGTTGGTGTATAATTTTACTAAATAAGCGTAAAGAGCTTTATTTACAACAATGGTATCGTTGGTGACCCCCACTGTCTACAATTAACTATAAATAGTGCATTTTTAAATTAATGGTCATACCGCTATCTGAAGACATGACAAGGTTCTAGTAACTATTTTGCCAAACTTTGAAAACAGACTGGCTTATATCACTGTATTTTGTTTACCAACCAAAAAGTAAACTCAGTTTATCAACTTAATTTTCATGGCATACTGCGAAAATTCTTTCGATTATGTTATTTTATTAGGATTTGATATGAAATAGCTGATAAACTAGATTTTTAAAATTTTTGACTTATACCACTTTCAAAATCAGGGGCTCAAATCAAAGTTGAAACAAATACATATTTTAGCAGAAAGCCTGGTATTTTCTTCAATGCTGTCAAATAACGTCCATAAAAAATTTGTACGAAAAAAGCATAACAAAATGGTTTTACTGTGGAAAAACATATGAAATGTTTCTGGCAACATTTTATCAAAGCTGTCATATAAAGCAAATGGGCATTATTTCATGCGGAATTTTTCAAACATCAGCTGAGCACCTGGCTTTTGTTAATGTTTGTAAAACAATGTGGTATAATTAAAAACAATAAAAACGTAAAATTCTTCCAAATCGCGAACAACACATTTTAAATGTCAAATTTTACAAGTCAATAACTAAATGTTGCTACACTTGTTCTCCGAATTGGAACAGTTTATCAGGCTTGATTAAATTATTAAACAATTCACGACAGGCCACACGCAAAGAAAAAACATGGTTATTGTATGGACAATAATATGTTCCAACGACAACAATATTATTTTGGTTGAAAATAATATGGTTTGAATATAACCGTATAACACAACCATAATATGTTGCTCTTAGATTATGGTTACCACAACCATGTTATTCTTTGCGTGCATATAGACCTCACTATATTCATATAAATGCCCCGTTTGGTGCGATTTTTACACTAGTATCATCAGTGGAACTTATTTCTTCAAAAATGAAGCCTCAACTCGCGTTACGATCAATGTAGATCATTACCACACCATGATCTATGATGATATATTTTAAATATGGCTAACATTGATCCAGGCGGGGCGTGGTTTAAACAGGATTCCGCTACGTACCATACAGCAAGCGCAACCATCGACTTATTGACATCCAAATTTGGTAGATTTCGATAAATGTACTTGTCAATTCCAGGGTAGTGCTAGCAATTTTTTCTACTTTCAATTACGCTAAAGCACTTAATACTTTTCAATTGGGTACTCAATACTTAAGTTTACATAGTAGCAACAAAAATTTAGTCCTCAAATATTTAATTCAATTTATTGCTAAAAACACTACTCTAAAAGTATCGATTAACTACTTTTGTGTAGTGAGTACTCAAAAGTATGTTCAAAAACTCGATACTCGGTACCCACTACTCAATACTTTTCCAACATTACTCCAAGTTCGTCCAATTTGACACCTCTAGACTATTTTCTGTGGGTCCACTTAAAGTCACAGGTTAATGTGGATAAACCAGCAACATTTGACACTTTCAACATTGTTATTTTTTTCAGGATATAGGGCCAGGACAAGCAGTCAGGACATGCGTTCAGAATTGCCTTTATCAAAAACCTCCGCAGTGGCTATATGACCGAGATCATTTTTAAATGTTACTGCCGTTTATTGGATTAACATTTAATATTTTGTGTTATTTTTTTAAATTTTAAGTTCTATGTATAATTAAACACTGGTGAGGACAATGGCAAAATGCAAGGATTATCAATTGATTAAAATACTTTGAAGACATAAAGCATGATGATAACATGACTTGATAAGATGACTTTGTGTTTCCTAATGAATATTATTATGTTCAAATTATTTTATTTAAAGTATTTTGATTATCTTATTGACAGTAATAATAAATTTAAGGATCTCTGTTTAACTTTTCTAACGTTATTCTTCCTGCAAACCAAATCCATTTAAACGAATGTATAATAAGTGTTCTAGTAAAATATATGTTTTAACATGGCCAACATACTCACATTCACATACTGGAAGAACTGTCAAAACTTTTAAAATACTATTTAACAGTCAAAGTACAAAACTATAAAATTTATAAGCTCAAGTTGGTAGGTACGTGTATGTCAATATTATGGAAAAATAAAATAAAGCAAAATGAAAATGAAAATGTAAACCTACAGAAATAGTAGACGAAGTAACAAATAAAAAACTGCATTCCACTTTGTCGTTGTTTAGTGTATGCAAACACACAGGTATATCTAAGGTTAAGGGACATAAGAACTTTAGCACAATGCTACCAATATTATGCTTAACTTTTGTGAAAACATACAAAAAAAAGAACTGTGATTTACACCACCAGGTAAACCAACATGTTTCCGGTAATTGTTCACACTCAAATATAACTATTTATAAAGCAAGCATGCAATTGGAATCGAATAGTTTAGTAACTACTATTTATATGTATGCACAGTGGTTTAGAAGCTCGAATTAAATAGTCAAGGCAAATAAATGGTTATAACAATAAAAGAAAATGGTAATTGAGTTTTAGTTTTATCTGTTATTGCTTGTGTCGCTTTTGTCTTATGCAACAATTAAATTTTATTTCTCAATGACTTTAACGAAAAATTGGAAAAAGACTAATTTCATTTTCTTTTGCTTTTAAAACGTTTTATTTATCTTTTGTCACACTGTACTGACACATGAACACAATACTTGTTTGCAATATTTTATTATATGTTGGTTATAAATATCAAATGAAGGATAACTTTTTTGTTTTTGCAGTACTTTAGTGTCCAACAGTTTAATAGTAAAATACTTAAATACTTCGTTTTAAGATATTCCTCCAGAGATAAAATTATTGTGTGCAAAATTCTCAGAAATCAAGTTGCATGTTTTTTTATTACTTTTTTAGGTTTTCGTTTCGTTTTGTTTTCTTTTTCATATCAACTAAACATTACAGAAAAGTTAAAAAAAAACAAAAAAATAAAGAAAAACAACACGAATATGTTTAAGGTCCTAACAAGATTGTTTTTCCGGAAGTTGACTGTGTCAAATAGTTTTAGTTTCTTTTAAAATTCTCATAAATTAGAACTCGATATGAATAATAATTTTTAATTTTTCTTTAATAAATAAACAAGTTGTAGCCTACAGCAAACACGCTAAATCTTATCTAAAATCAAGCATGTTCTCTTCGGAAAAAAATTAAATGCGAAAAAATGTTTTTTTGCTTAAATTAATTTAAATGAACAAAGTAAAAAATGTAAAATTAAATAACTGACATCGTCACGCCAATTTAAACCACCTAAGCAGAACAGCAAAAATTGTTTTTGAACAGACTCAAGAAGTTGGAAATGTACGTTATAATAAGATCCCATATTACTGACCCATATTCCAGGATAGGTCTAACCAGAGCCACAAATAACGGTTTTGTGATGTAAGGGTCGGAAAATTCTTTTGACCAGCGTTTAATAAATGCAAGAACACCTCGAGCCTTGTTGACAGTCATTGTAATATGAGATACAAAATTAAGTTTAGGATCCAGCAAAATTCCAAGGTCCAAAAATGAATCAACTACCTGCAACTCATGTTCTCCTAAGAAGTAGTTAACAGCGATAAAATCACTCCTTGAAAATCTCATGCATTCACATTTTTTAATATTTAAAACCATCATGTTATGTCCACACCATAAAACAAGATTGTTGAGGTCACTCTGCAAATTTATATGATCTGCATACATTAATACATGTGAGGAGTTTATAACACTGGGATGATCATTAATAAAAATGGAAAAAAGAATAGGTCCCAGGTGACTGCCCTGGGGAACACCGCACAAAACAGCAATACATTTTGATGAACGATTATTAAAACGAACAGTTTGACTACGGCATGTTAAATACGACTGCAAATAATTAAGGCTAATGCGGGTAACACCAAGCATATTTAGTTTCATCAGGAGAAGCTTATGATTGACTTTATCAAATGCTTTGCTAAAATCTGTATATACAGCATCAGTTTGTTTCTTTTCAATAAAAGCAAAGTTAATTAAGGAGGTTAGTTGAAGAACATTTGTAGCAGTTGAACAACCCTTTCTGAAGCCGTGTTGATTGGACGATAAAATAGAAGAAAATTGATGACAGAAGTAATCAGCAACAACTTTTTCAAACAATTTTGGAATAGCACTTAGTTTAGCTATTCCCCTGAAGTTCGTGATTTCAGACTTGTTACCAGATTTGTATAATGGGATAATAAAAGATTCTCTCTAAAACTTAGGAAAATAACCATTTGTAATAGAAATATTGAATAAAAATGTTAACGGAATAGCTAACAACTCTGCGCAACGGTTTAAAATATAGCTTGGTACACCATCAGGCCCATGGTTAAATGACATCTTCCATGTCTTCATGTTATATACAACTTCAGTCAAATTTAATGTTGGAAGACAAATGTTGTTGTTAGAATGGCTAATGTATGGATATTCATTTTTATCATTAAATTGATCGTTGGAGAACGTACTGGCAAAAAAGTCAGCAAACATGTTGGAAATAATACTTTCATCACTAGATTACAGAGCGATAGCCGCTAGATTTTCTTTTCGAGTTTACAAAAGTATAAAATTATTTAGGATCACGAGTAAATTTATTTTTCATGCCATCAATATAATTGTTATATAGCCTACGATTAAAAGAGTTATATTCAGCACGGCAAACAGCATATTTTCCGTAATCTATTGTCATTATTTTTTAAGTTTTTTAACCTTGAGAGTTCCTTAGAATTCCATGGTGGACCAACTGGTACACAAACTTCAAAATAAGAATATATTTTACTATAAAATTTGATAGTTATTGTGTCAATACGCGAGGCGCTTTTAATACTCATGGAAGTAGACAACAAATCATTCCAACAAGTAGTTCTTAACAGATCATTTAATTTAGTGTAATTGGTTTTCTTAAAGCAATAAATTTTATCAGTATTATAACGATTCTCGACAAATTGAGATGGTATTGAGATGCTGAAACCGATAGTTGGGTGGTACCGATCTTCTGGCAAACAAACAGGCTCAGTGCGATTTAAGGAACAGTCATCAGAATCATTAGTGAAGCAAATTTCCACTGTCATTATACACATGATTCAATTGATAAAGACTCAAATCAAACATTTCATTCAAGAAGTGATCATAAGAACTTCTATTTTTACCGGGATAAGATAAGAAGCAACCGGATTACGTATATACGAAATGAAGGGGGATTAAAATCATCAACAACGAAAATGCTATCATTAAGTTTAGCTTGTTGATATACCAATCTAATAGCTTCAATATGCTTGGAGTATGTTGGAGTATCCGAGCCTGGTGAAATATAGGAACAGGTAAAATAAATTTTCTTAGATGCCATTTTAATTACAACAGCAACAAATTCGATATCAGAAACATCACTCAAAATAGCTTCGGATGAAAACAAACTGAGTTTAATCATTTATTCTGATATTTCGATAACGATCGAATATCGTTATTAAGGAAATAAGAACACGCAAAGAAAAAAACATGGTTGAGGTAACCATAGTCTAAGAGCAACATGTTGATTATATGGTCATATTCAAAGCATATTATTTTAAACCATAATAATAATATTGTTTTCATTGGAACAATGTTACATAAAAGTAACATTATAAAATACAACAATAATTATGTTTATAATATAAACATACTATAATATAATGTGAAACATGTAAATGGTTATATGTGACAACGTATGAATATATTTATAAATAACAAAAAACAAAATCAAATACACGTATATTTCCATTTAGACTTACATACATACATACATACAAACATAGATATTTTTATATTTTCTGCTTACCTTTTTATATGTTTGATATTTTTAATTTAACACTATGATTTACAATAAAAAAACAAATTTATTTGTTGACAACAAATGTGTATTTAATGTTTTTACGGTTTTAGATGAACCGATAGCTTACACACATATTTCTGATCTGAAAAAAGGCCAAAACCAAAATATGTATTTTTAAAATCAAACATTATTTGTTTATTTTTAGTTTAATAATAATAATATAATATGGTTATAAATATAATTTTATTTTTAAATATTTAAAAAAATTTGGTTGTGGTTTGAATTTTAATATGGTTCAAATAAACCATGTTTTTCATACGGTGCGCATAACCATTGAATGATTAACTGTTGACAAAAACTTGTTTATCGTGACCAAAGTATTGTTTAGAATAACTATAATTTGTTCACAGCAAACATGTATTGTTACAGAGAACATAGTGTGGTTGCCGTGACCATACAATAACCACGTTTTTCCCTTGCGTGTATATGATAAAAAAAAACGTCACACAGTTTTACTCGTTGTACGTATAACGTTGTAACCCTGTCGTGTGCAACCTATGCCTTCTTTAATTTATCCTTGGCATACTTGGGCATACTGCAGTATATTTTTAATGCATTATGTATAGCAGTAACCAGTAAAAGGTTACTGGTTACTGAAAAAAATTTCATTTACAGTAAAATTTTACTTATATTTTTTTCAGTAAACAGTAAAAATTTACTGGTTACTGAAAAAAATTTCACCTTGTAGATAGATACAACGAATGCTGATGACGGACGTAGCTGCCTAGAAAATGTATTCCACCCTGCTTTTCTTTATCTCTTTATAACTAAGAACTTAAGCCTGAACAATAAATTTATTCATTTGTTATATCTTACTATTTTTGTCACCTGAACTGTTTTTAAGTTTTATAAACTGTTAACACTAATAAAACTATGAATTTTTAAATACTGTTTCGGTAAATAAAGTTATTTTCTTTAAGAACTGTTTTTCCCGGGAATCCCAGGAATTTCCGGGAATGCAAATATTTTTTTCCCGTTTCCTGGGAAGTGAAAAAGTCCGTGAAATCCCAAGCCCTAGTCTAATATTGACAGAGTATACAAGAGATGCAATCGACGGGAAATTCTAGGACAATTTTCGCCAGAAACTTTAGTTATAAAATCAAAATCAAGCTTTAGTTTTCTACCAAAAAAAATTTTATATATGCAAGATAAACCAACAAATTGTGAAAGTTGCATCAAAAGTTGTAATCATAACTAGAAAAGACTTCAACCAATTTAGTTAGTTAAAAATTAAAAATCTGATAATCCTGATAATCAAGCTGTCCCTATTTTTACCTGTACTAAATTACGTAAGAATTCACCACCACCTGTCTGTTTGACGATATTTCGAAAGTTAAATGGAAGTAACAATTTTTGTGCAATAATAAAAAAATTTAGTTTCTCAAAAAAATCACTAAAATCTTAAACATCCCATTTTTACTTTTATGAAATGGAGTTAGGCGTTAAAAAACTAAATTTTAAAATTGCAATAGCATAGTGGATTACTGCTGTACTTTTGTCATTCGAATTGTACTGGATAAAAGAACAATTGTACTGAACTAATCATCCCTGATAGAGACTTGCCTTTACTCCAAATTCGTTTTGTTTTGTCATTCGTAAGTAATCTTAAGCCAAAAAAAAAAATTAATACAAATTAGACAAGAAATTCTGATAATAGTTGTTCTGTGTGGAAGTGAAGAAATGCTTGAAAAAGAATTAAGAAACTTGCGCAATAAAACTAGTTGTGTGTGGAACAAGTCTTTCTTAACCTAAAGGAAAGCATAACACTTTAACGACTCCTACTGTAAAATATAGAACAAATATAATCGATTTGGTTTTACCGAAATGTCGAATATTTTTTTTTTTTATGTCAATAGACTAATGAAACAAAAATGCGTTTTTACACAAAGCAGTGTTAGCTGGGTTTTATTTGATTTTATAAAGAGGGAATAGCAACAATTACCTTGTGTTTGTTTATTTATTGCTTTATTCAAATTTCATTGAAATAAAATTACTGCATTGACTGTTTAAGCTCATTGAAATCAATTTATTCAATCTAAAACCATTTGTTTATCGTTATCTTTTACTATTGCATTTCATATCTGATTTAACTTTATTGCTGTTTGTGCTGATTCAAACTTTGACGCAAAAAAAGTCGTGCATTGAAAAAGTAACGAACGGTTTAAATGGGACTTTAAATGCATTCATGCGGACGTCTAAAAGCATAGCAATTTATTAATTTTATTTTTTGTACTTCAAAACACAATATAAATTCACAACTACAGCTATTTCTAAGTATTCACATGTTATGTTTCATTTGCGATCAAATAGAAAAGGAATTTTCAATCGTCGTGCTAAGTTGTTTGTAATTTTTTTTTTATTGACCATTGAAACTGTGCAATAACAAATATCACGTGTTTTTTTTTAGATCAGCATGTAACGCATTTTGTGGATCGCTATATTATTTATTATTATTTATTATATTCTGAATTATATTCTGAATCCTTATACATAGAGAAGTTTATTAAGCGATGTCCGTCTGGCCGTGTTGACATTGAAATGTCATTTCCAAGGCGCCAAAAGAGGTATAGAAAATTAAAGCCCACCAATCTGCCAGGCATAGTTTCAAAATTTTGGGATTACAATTCAGCAACTTCGGAGCTGCGTGCCAAAATCCACGCCCACCTATATTTTTTCAAATTTTTTTAATTATTTTCGGCATTAATGATTCTCTTTTGCTTTTTTTGTCAAATAAATATTAGACCGCGACAGGTAGATTGCAAGAAATGCATTCAGATCTCGGGGAATCAATAACCCCTTGCTAGGGCCGATATTGTGTTTTGTGTTTTTAGGTTGGTAAGGATATACTGCTTTAATTTGTATTAAAGGGCTTTATAGAAAGCAATATATATATATATATATATATATATATATATATATATATATATATATATATATATATATATATATATATAATAGACCTGGAAGGTGCCCATTGGTAACCAGGACTAGTTAAAAGGCACATGGGGTGATCAATACGAAGAATTTGTTTTTTTTTTTTTTTTTTGTATCTAGTCTGACCATTCTAACTCAATACAGACGCAGACAGGTCCTAAGTTAAAAAAAAATATCATTAAAACTTAACAAAAGAAGTAAAATTTTTTTTTAATATTTGCAAACAATTTTAAGACATTTATTACAAAAAGTTTTTGAACAAAATATTTTTGCAAATAAAAATAGGCAAAAATGTTTACAAACAATTTTCGAAATACTTAAAAAAAAACTTTCAATATTTCTATGACAATAAAAAAAATGAGTGTAACATAACCTATTTTTAATAGTTAGAATATATGTATGTTTATAGAGTGACATATTTTTTTTTTTGAGGCGTTTGCGAGCTACAAGGCTACACGACCACCGTTGTGGCTGTAGTCAACTTAGACTAATTTCTATTTTAGCATCCCACAATTTTATTTTATTCAACCAACGAAAATATCACAAAATTATAAATTAAAAATTCATATACAAACAAAAATTTCGGAGAAAATATTTATTTTATTTTATATAGTTTATTTGACCTTTTTGTTCAATTTAACTATTTTATTTTAAGCTTTAGGTCTTTAAATAATTTCATTTATATTTTTTCAATATTTCGCTACTCCTTTGTGTAGCATCATCAGGAAAAATTATAAAATTAATTAATTAAAATTAATTAATTAATTAAAATTAATTAAAATTAAATTAATTAAAGGAGTAGCGAAATATTGAAAAATATAAATAAAATTATTTAAAGACCTAAAGCTTAAAATAAAATAGTTAAAAGAAAATATTTATTATTTTTTGTAAAAATTATTTAATTTTATAAAAGCAAAATATGTATTTCTACAACAATGTCACAGTTTACGAAGTAGATTCAATATCACTAAGTAGCTGACTAAACGGCGACAATTGTAGCCAACGAATTTGTTTTCAGTTAGCAGCGGCTACGCAGCTAAATGAATAACGAGTTTTTTTCTCATTTTTAATTTTAATTTATGTAAAGAGTCTATAATATGGATAATGCTGTACATGTCTGTTTAAAAAAATCACCGTGGTAAAGGGTAAAGAAGATTCGGCAGTGCCGAATTGTTTTTTATATGAGGTTGGTTATTAATTATGTTTTTGTTAAAGAGAAGTAACACTCAGGCACTTACTGCCTATATTAACTGTGTTACTTCCTTTGGAAAGGGATAGTAGTAGATAATAAAGATGGTTAGTAAAAAATGTAAAAATTGAAGTACGCAGCTCGATAGATAAAAAAGTCTGCATCGCATAATGAATTTTTATTGCTTTTGCTTGAGATTTGCCGTTTTGGAGCAATGCTAAAGTAACGAAAGTTGAGTAAATTGCATACGTTTACGATTTTTAGAGGTCTGCAATATATCTTTTTGTGGCTAAGCGAATAAAGATTTTGTATTGATTGTTTTTTCTGCGAAAGCCTATATTAACAGCTAATTATATTAATTTTTAGAAAAATTTAACTTTAAATTTTTATCATAAAACATTTCGTTCGAAATTAAAATAAAAATTTTCTTTTGACCACTTTTTTGTCAAAAAGAAAGCGAGGGCCATCGTGATCCTAAAAATATTATATATCACTATAACATTTTCGATCTTTTAGACTGTACAAAAAATCGTTACGCGTTTTTGAGCCATTTTTTGAGATTTTTTTCCTAATTTCACGTAAGAACTACTGGATGGAGTTTTTTTTTTAATATCGTGGTGTTAAAATAGGATATTTTTTCCAGTAAAAATATCTCATTACCATAAGAGAAAATAGAGAACAAATAGTGAAAGTATGCAATTTTACCGATTCAATGGTACTGCAAACTTGTCAGTAACTTGTATTTTTGTCAGCAGGTAATTTAAAACACTATATACAGTACTCTACAATAATTTTGGAATTTTATAAAAATTTAAGCAAAAAAATCTTATATTTAAAAATTCACATGTACGTTTCGGGGGCGGGATAAAAACTTAAAGTTTTATTTTTATAGTAGACATTAAGGCATTTGTATTCCATTCCTTTTAATTATTACATTATTTTTGCAAATAATATTTTATGTGACCGCTCTCAAAAAAGGGTGCGGGGCGAAAAATGGCATTCTAGAATCTTCTACTAGGAGGTATCACGCCCTCCATTCAAATTCAGTCTGTGTTTTTTCTACACAATGTATCTTATTAAGGGGGTTACTGATGCAAAATTCCAAGGCGCTACCTATTGCAGTTCTCTAGAACAGGATTATAATTTTGTACTTTGTATGGGGGTACCACGCTCACTGTCCCAATTCAGCCTATGTTTTTCTATAGTATACGCGTGAGTATAGGGTTTACTTGTACCCACTTTAAAGACCATGCCTATTATAGTTCTCTATGTACACAATAATAATTTTTCACTTTGTAAAGGAGGTACCACTCCCACTATTTCAATTCAGTCTGTGTTTAGCTAAGCTATGTACGTTAATATGGCGTTTATTGGTGCAAAATTCCAAGGCGCTGCCTACTGTAGTTCTCTAGATACAGGATAATAATTTTTCACTTTGTATGGGAGGTACCACTCCCGCTATTCCAATCCCGCTAAACTATGTACGTTAATATGGCGGTTATTGGTGCAAAATTCCAAGGCACTAGCTAGTGCAGTTAGATACAGGATAATAATTTTTCACTTTGTATGGGAGGTACAACTCCCGCTATTCCAATCCAGTCTGTGTTTAGCTAAACTATGTACGTTAATATGGCGGTTGTTGGTGTAAAACTCCAAGGCGCTACCTAGTGTAGTTCTCTAGTTGCAGGATAATAATTTTTCACTTTGTATGGGAGGTACCACTCCCGCTATTCCAATCCAGTCCATCTTTCTGCAAGAAACACGATGATAAATATTTACTTTGTATGGGAGATGCCACGCCCACGTCGAATATCAAAAATATAAGTACCTTATTTTACCATCCGTGTATCTAGTAACAAACTGTGAAAATTTCAGAAAGATCGGTTCATTGGTGTAGGCAGCTATAGCTTTCCGACAGACAAACAAACAAACATACAAACAAACACATTTTGTGCTTTATATATATAGAATTACATTCAATCTCAGGCAATGGGAACACGTACTCGTAAAATTCTCATGAAATTTTATTACTAGTTGACAGTTGTGCAGTAAACATCAAAGATATACTTGTATGTTTATTAAATAATGCAGCGAATTTCTGCAAATATTTCTTTAATGAAATAAAATTTTATAGTTTTCATATAAATTTCTTAAATTTTGCACAACTTCGGCTTCGAGCAAATAAATTTTTAATGGCTACATATACATATTTGTCATTGTTGTGTAAGTTTATTTTACAGCTCATTCCGTGAGATCTCTCATGGAAACGTTGTCATCATTGATTTCATGGCACTTCAATTGAGGTCTGCACGTAACAAAATTATCTCTGGGATTGAATTTGACATTTGTTGAGAGAAATATCTTAGATCCTATCTCAACGCTGTGGACGCTATGTTAGGGAAACTATTTTCTCCAGCTCTGACCATAAGAGATTTGTGAACTTAGATGAATGTTGAATGTTGTGAACTTAGATGTCTGGTATTCACAACATATGTTGTCTTAAATAAATTTAATTAACTTGAATATTTTAAACTCACAACCATTTTTGTGATTTCCGTTACATATTTGAAAGCTTCATTCATAACTTAAGCCTAAAAAAAATTTATTTGTTTTCCAAAAACCTTCAAGTGAAAACATAATAATTAAGAAAATATTTCACTCTGAACTCTAGATTGTTGTGTCAAATTTGATAGTCTTTTGCGGTGGTTACAAATGTGTGGCAGCCAACATAATAATAAATAAAACCAACTTAGCTTCAGTTTTTCTTAAAATATATAAGCGTTTTCATTGAAGTCACAAACGAAAGATAAAAATAGGAATAAAAAACCGTATCTTCTAACCATTAGATATTATTTGAACAATTTTTTAATTACAAAATGGTGGTTTTAACCAAACGTCAACAAACATTGCACATACTGAAAGAACCTAAGACCAAAATAAGGAAAAAATCCACTTGTTAGTGAGATGTGCTATTTTTATAATTTGAAATGTAATGTAAATAGTTTGAACGAGAATAATTCGAAAAGAATTTAGACGTTTTTAATGAGTTTCGATGTTTTTACCAATTCTTCTTTCAACATGAATAAATTAAGTTAAGATTTAGCAATTCAAGGACTAGATGTAATGGGTGATTTTTTTGAGGTTAGGATTTTCATGCATTAGTATTTGACAGATCACGTGAGATTTCAGACATGGTGCCAAAGAGAAAGATGCTCAGTATGCTTTGACATTTCATCATGAATAGACTTACTAACGAGCAACGCTTGCAAATCATTGAATTTTATTACCAAAATCAGTGTTCGGTTCGAAATGTTCAAATGTGACAAATTTTGTTCAGCGATGAGGCTCATTTCTGGTTGAATGGCTACGTAAATAAGCAAAATTGCCGCATTTGGAGTGAAGAGCAACCAGAAGCCGTTCAAGAACTGCCCATGCATCCCGAAAAATGCACTGTTTGGTGTGGTTTGTACGCTGGTGGAATCATTGGACCGTATTTTTTCAAAGATGCTGTTGGACGCAACGTTACGGTGAATGGCGATCGCTATCGTTCGATGCTAACAAACTTTTTGTTGCCAAAAATGGAACAACTGAACTTGGTTGACATGTGGTTTCAACAAGATGGCGCTACATGCCACACAGCTCGCGATTCTATGGCCATTTTGAGGGAAAACTTCGGAGAACAATTCATCTCAAGAAATGGACCGGTAAGTTGGCCACCAAGATCATGCGATTTGACGCCTTTAGACTATTTTTTGTGGGGCTACGTCAAGTCTAAAGTCTACAGAAATAAGCCAGCAACTATTCCAGCTTTGGAAGACAACATTTCCGAAGAAATTCGGGCTATTCCGGCCGAAATGCTCGAAAAAGTTGCCCAAAATTGGACTTTCCGAATGGACCACCTAAGACGCAGCCGCGGTCAACATTTAAATGAAATTATCTTCAAAAAGTAAATGTCATGGACCAATCTAACGTTTCAAATAAAGAACCGATGAGATTTTGCAAATTTTATGCGTTTTTTATAAAAAAAAAGTTCTCAAGCTCTTAAAAAATCACTCTTTATTTTAAAGCACTACATATTTCCCTTTTTAATGCCTGTACGCAGCTCGACTGAATTTCAGTTTGCCATAAGAAGTGTGTGTAAAAAAACAGCCTGAAATTCAGGATTGAACAATTTCAGGCGACTTTCCGTTTGGGAGCACGCAGTTTAAAAGAATTTTTGACTATTTCGGGGCTGTTAAAACAAAAAGGTTAGACTTTTTTTCATCAACTGAAACAAAAACTAGTGTTCAGGGAGTTGATTGGTAACGGAATTTATGACATTTCATGCTTTTTACACTTCTTAAATATTTTTGTTTCATTTCTGTGTCAATATAATGTTATTGTGTACAATCTATACATACAATAAAATAGTAATTTATTTCCCTCTGTCTGTCTGCTTTTCTTTTGCGTGTGCATCACGTAAAACTACTGCATGGATTTTAACAAAATTTTGTGAAAAGGTACCTAAGTATTCTGATACCAATATAGGATACCTCTTTTACGCAAAAGTATCTTAATTCCAAGAGAAAGTGGAGAAAAAAATGAAAATACGCTTTCCGGAACCTTAAGTTCTTGAAAGTTGGATATTTTAAATACAGATGGCGCTGTTTTAACTGCTTAGTACGGAACCTTTAATTTTTGAAAGTGGGTTAAAAAATATAATAATTTATAAAAATATTAAATATGAATTACTTACTGCCAAATAGCCAATTGAATAAAATTTGTATTTGATTTATATTTTTACCTTGTGGAATTACATTCTTGCAAAAAGTTTATAGAAACGAACGGCTGTTTTTATATAATCGGGACTTTCCCAGTTTGCTTAGTTTGCCTCAGTTGTTGTTACGGAATTTTCTTAAGTAACTCATATACGTATGTACACCGGTTGCGAGTGAGTACGTGAACGGTGATTTTTAGAAATGTTAGAAAGTGTTAAACCCTGTCAATAAAAGTTATTTATACAAAGCTGATTAAAGTGTCTTTAAATTAAAATACTTATTTGCGTGTTTAATTTTGAAAGGTCCCATTTCCCATTGTTGAATAAATAAAACGTAACAATATTTTTAAGTCACTTACGTATTGTATAATTTGGTTATTTTGCGAAATACATACTTATGTAATTATGTGATTACATTATTTTTGTTATTAAGCGTTAATTTCTAAAATTAGAAAAGAATGCTACGACTTGGGTGTGGCTATAAAATTCTGTTATTGTTAGTTTCTTTTTAGTTTAGTTGCAGTTTTCTTTTATAGGTGCTACTCTATAAAAGTAAGGGTTTTACAATTGGTGTGGAATACTTTCAAAGCAAAATCGATCAAAATATTGTCAGGACGCCCATGACGTGGCGGGAACAGCTAGTATACAATAAAATTTTAAAATACGACTACATGATTTTTAAAATAAATATTTTATACAAACGATAACATGATGAATTTTAGTTTTGTTGAAATAAAGGCAAAAAAACGAAACCTGAAATTCCGTAGAACTGCGTACTGGGCTTTATTAGAAAAACATTTTTTTTTTTTCATATTTTAATTATTGAATCTTCCAATATATTTTTGAACTAACAATAATTACTCATATCTTAAGCCTAAACTAAAAATAAATATACTTGTTATGTCCAGCCAGTGCTAGACAAAAAAAAGATGTATATTTCACGGTTGCTGCTATCATTTACGGGTCATCCCTCTGATGTTCGGGTGAGAGAAGAAATGTCCCTCCTTCTTAGACGAATGTAACCATGTTCATTTAGCATGTTGCGAGCCAGCGCATTGGGATGTGTTTCAAACTACTTCAAATATGGTACTGAATATTTCGCTAATTCTGATTTAACTGTTGACACGTTCAGATCTTTGTGGATGTTCGAGTTTCTTATGTACCAGGGAGCAACTGTGACCATCCGTAGAACCTTATTTGTCGCCTTTGGATTTTTTCTATATTGCTAGCTAAGGTAGTGCCGCTTAATTGAATACCATAGCACCAAATTGGTTTTAAAATTGACTTGTACAATAAAAGTTTGCAATCAAAAGCAAGAGTAGAATTTCTGCCGATAAGCCAGTTTAGTTGGACTGCTTTTAACTTCATTTGTGTTAACTTTGACACTATGTGGCATTTCCAAGTAAGGCGCCGGTCAAGATGTATGCCGAGATATTTAACGTCTGAAAGCTGAGGTATCGTTTGGTTATTTATGCGAATAGGGGGGCATGATTCCCTACGCAGCGTAAAAGTTATGTCAGTACATTTTTGTTCATTGACCTTAATTTTCCATTTCTTCAACCACTTTTCTAAAATTAATATGTGGTCTTGTATATATCGTGATGCTACTTCGGGACTTTCGTGAATGCTTAAAAAAGCTGTGTCGTCAGCAAATATCGATGTGTGGACTCGGTCCCTAGTTGGCATGTCTGAAGTATACAACAAGTATAAAATCGGCCCCAATATACTATTCTGGGCAACTCCGGCTTCAATTGGCTCAGGTGAGCTTAAAAAATTGCCTTCTTTAACAATGAATTTCCGATTAGTTAAATAACTATCTAACAGCTTATATAAGTTTGCGGGCAAATTCAGTTTTAACTTATATTTTAGGGCATCGTGCCATACCTTATCGGATGCTTGGGAAAAGCGCAGAGCAGTATTTTTTTTTTTTTTTCTTTAAAGGTCTTCTTAATTACGTTAAGTAACGTGTGAGTTTGTTCGATTGTACTATATATTTTTCTGAGCCAAATTGATGGTTCGGAGTACATCCTTTGTCGCTTAGAATGGGGTTCAGCTTATTTATTGACATCCTCTCAAACAGCTTTGACATATTTGATAAAAGACTTCTAGGTCTGTATGATTCAACTTTTGTGTGGTCTTTTCCTGGTTTAGGAATCATAGTTATTAACGAAACCTTCCAACCTGAAGGAATGTACTCAAGGCGTAAAATGGTGTTAAAAACAAAATGAATAATTTTGCGAACATTGATTAAAAAAATTTTAAGGATTGCTCAATTCAAAAAATATTAAAACTTTAAGATGGTCTTAATCAGCCTTATACCCTGTTCAGATATATTTTCTTAATTGAGACAATTTAATCTTAATTGAGCAAATTAATTTAGTGTTCACACATGTTCAATTAAACTAACTCAATTAGTATTCGACAGCTGAAAAAACATTGTTTTAGTTTGGAAGAAATTTATGAAAATAGCGCTTTGAAATTTTGCTATTTAACTGGATACAACTAAAAGCACTAAATAACGTACAATTCGCTTCTTGATTTTTATTTTAGTTAGCTCTTTTACATCTGAAAATTAAATTGTTATCAACAGTATAAATGTAGTTTTTGAACTGAACATACTTCTCAGTTAACATACAACAAGGTTGCATTTCCTATTTTATTCGATTAGTGACGTAATTATATACTAACTGCTTAATATAGTAATTGAGTTCTTGTATGGTAAATTGAGCTCAATAACGCCCTTATTTGCGGAAATTATCTAATTGCACCTTTAAGGATTATGTCTGAATAGGGTATTAGCTTATTGTTAATCCTCTTGATAAATCACTTAAAAAGTAGTTTTTACTATCCTAAAAATGTATTGAAGCCCAAAAAATTTGTCAATTTTAAAAATTTTAGCAATTTTTATTTTTCTCTTCGGGGCTATACTATCTTGTTGACTTTTAACACCTAGACGCCAATGCTCCCGGGATATATGGGGGTATAAGACTAGAAGATAAAAACTTCGATACCCGATCAGTACCTAAACGACTGGTACCACGGGAGGTAGCCCCACATGGATTTTGTAAAATCTTTGTGACCGGTTATTGATGAAGCCGTTCGAAAAGTAACATTGTGGCTGTGGTTTGGACCTCAATCGCAGGAAGGACGATTTAATCCGGTGTGCTTTTGTACTTCAATAGATACACTAATTACGTCGGGTAAAATAAATAAAAGGAATTTTTATTTACTTATAAACCTCAGGCCTACCCCCGGGGGTTCCAGTTGTCACTGTAGGAATGGCAAATGCTTTGACGCGGTTCACTCGGGGAAAATAGGGGCACCAGACGCTAGGGTTCCTAAATCTGGAAGAAAAGGTCTGTATTTTAAAACATGCGGGTCCTCTTCGAGGCCCGACCAGTGCCCAAAGGACTGGTACCACGGGAATCGGTGGCCCCACAGAGAGCCTATCCTTTCTGTGACCGGTTATCGGTGAGGTCCCCTTCGGGGGTACACGTGGTGGTTGTGGTTTAAGATCGATTTATGTAGGTAAGGTGCAAGGTCGATCAAGTGTGCTGTTGCACTCTCAACAGACGGAGTTTGGATAGTCTCCAAACCCCTAAGCAAGAGGTTATAATGTGGATCTAGGCTTGCCTTGGAAAGGCTTGCCATATTATATAAATTGCTACTCATTGTGACTGTATCACACACAAAAAGCGATTGGTGGCAATCGTAAAGTGTTGTTATACTACACAATGGGGGCGCTAGTCTACGCCTAAGTTTCACTCGGTGGTAAGACCATCGTTAGGTTAGGCCGAGTGGGCAGGTACTCACGTTAATCTTGTTCCACAAAACCTCAGGCCTATTAGCTTAAAATCAACAACACATTCACGTGTCAGGAGTTTTGGTAGACCTAAACAAAGTGTATAAGCATGGTTCTGTCAGTCATGTTCTAAAATAACTAATTATTGTGTTGCATTGCGCAACAACGGCATTGGTAGACGCATTGTTTTCATCCCGTCGTAAGACCACCGTCAGGCACTAACGTAAATCTGGATAACATTTTACTAAATTTCTTTTTTTAAGTTTTTGTTTTGTTTTTTTCTGGATAATGAAATTGAAATGTTTATTTGTGAAATTTTGACTGTAATTTAAGGTGTTTAAAAGGGAACTCATTATGGAAGTAGTCTGATTCGATATTTCCCCTTCATTAATACATTAATATATATGTATGACTGAAGTTTTTTCTTCTACTGATTCTTATGATTAATATGGCTAATCTACCTTAATTTATGTACACATTAACACAAATTTCGCAAGCTAAATAGAGGGATTGTATGTTTTTTATATACGAGGTTACATCGTCGAAAGACACTAGTAATGAGATCTGCCATAATTGCGAGACTCTAACACACTAAAAACTCGACCCATACATCCTCATCATAGAAAAAAATTGTTGCTCCAATTAAATGAATTAATAAGTTTCAGATACAAATTAAAATAATTTTTAAATTAATTCAATCATATACTTAATTAAGAAAAAAAACAACTATTTGTATTTAATAAATAATTCAATTAATTAAAGAATTAATAAAATTTGTATCTTAAACTGAAAAAAACCTTTGCTTGTTGCACAAATTTTTTTCTGTGATGAAACCGCCACAAAGCTATTCGTCATGGGGTGGGAAAGGTACAAAACCGGTAGCTCCTTAACAACTAATAGTGCAAATTGACATAAATACTCCCATTTTCTTTATATATATATATTATAAGAACGCTGACGAAGTGGCGGGTACAGGTAGTAAGTAATTAATATAACAAAGTCTTTTATAACAATTATTGCTGTTCGTAGTAATAATCTTGCTGTTCATTCAAGTAGGGGTATTATTTGGCAGTTATTTTATAATCCTTTTAAATAATATGGGATTATATGTATGTAATCCACCTTCCTTTTTTTAATGAAGACCACCCTCTCTACCGTGTATGTATGTATGTATGTATGTATGTATGTATGTATACATACATATAATCCCATATTATTTAAAAGGATTATAAAATAACTGCCAAATAATACCCCTACTTGAATGAACAGCAAGATTATTACTACGAACAGCAATAATTGTTATAAAAGACTTTGTTATATTAATTACTTACTACCTGTAACCGCCACTTCGTCAGCGTTCTTATAATATTTTCTTTGATTTTGCTTTGAAAGCAATCCACAACAAAGACCCTTACTTTTATAGTGCTTCAGTTATGGTTTATGTATTTACTTTGGGCCTGTTTTTATAAAATGAAATATTATGTTCTTTCGCAAAAAAAGCGAAAGAAAAAACATTTACGTTTTTCTGTGAGTGACAAAAAAGGGAGAAATTTCGTTGATTTTAATGGTATTTGTTGTTACATTTATTAGACTGGCATTTAAAAAAATATACGCAAAATCAGTGATTCCAACGGGTCGTGTAGTTTACTTTTTTTGCAAGTTTAAATTAAAGAAAAAACATTTGATTTACGATTTTATGTTTAACAAATAAAAATTATTCTTGGCAACACTTTTTATTTTTCGATTCTCTTGCGAGAACAAAATTAACTTGTGTATGCTTTTCATCACACCTTACGTCTGCATTCAGTGATGGCAAAAAACCATTCAATTGTAGAAGGACAGTAAGGAAAAATAAAAACGTGGTTTTTTTTGGTGTTTTGTTGAAGCTTTAATATTCTGTAATATTATTTTCTTAACATGCATAATTCTCATTGTGTTTTGTAGAATTTTATTACTTATAGAGTATTTTTGGCTTTTCTAAAATTAGGAAAAAGGTTTCCTGATGATCTGGCCTGAGCAACCAGTGAAATACGTATAGGGACTAGCTCTTTTCCCCCAACAAATAAATTGCATTTTTACTATAAAACGTTATTGGTAATTAGCATAATATTAAATAAATAAAAATTATTCTGCTTTAACTGAATTTTGAATTATAATATTTTTTCAGTTGATTTAACGCATATCATTTTTTTAGTGTATAAAAAGCTTTCTATACTTCAGAATGAAAAAAAAAACGAAAATTTTCAAATGTTTTATAAATACCAAATTTAGAGCTTTATCGTTTGAAAACAAAACCTATATGTGAGAAGGTTTTGTTTTATAAAAACAGGCCCTTTATATAAAGGGACTCATCGGTTAAATTGCGTACTTTCAATATTTTTTCCCCACTTATCTCTGAAATAAGATATTTTAGCGGAAAAAAGTATTCTATATTTGAATTGGGGTACTAGGTACCTTCTTACAAAATCTTGTTAAAACCCAGACGCAGACAGACAGATAGAAGGTGTGAGCTTTTTAATGTAGCTATTTCGCAATTGCTCAATGCGTAACTTACATCATGAAATCGTTTCATTAAATTTCTTCAATTCTCTTTTGAACTTTCTAGTTTTTCCTTGCCTTTCTACACCTCCAGCCATCACGAAACCGGTTTCATGCAACTGATTGCATTAAAAATGTCATCGTGTAATTTAGCTATAAGTGAGCGCATGTGGAAATATCCCACCAAAATTTTTCTATTTCACTAAAAGCGTTTTCATCTTGCCTTCATGCATAACTTCCATATTGTCATGAATTTAAAGTTGTAACTATTTGTTGTTGGTATTGTTGTTTTTGCTACTTTAGTTGTTGGTTTTCTCTTGCATAAAGATTTAGTCATAATATTGGGTAAAACTTCTCACTCATCCATACAAACAAAAACAAAAGCTTAAATATGAACAATCTTACTCACACAATGACACTTAAATATTCAGTCACACAATACTATACCATTTATGGCGTTTCTCTATTCAGTTTTTTTTTTCTGGTTTATTCATGGCTTTATTCTTCCTTTCATTCATTCATTCATTATGAATTATGTTTGTCACGTCTACAATATTAATAATGCATGTCAACAACTTAGCAAAATATATGAGTTGTACGAGTATGTTGCCACAAAATATTTGGCAAACATGTGTGCGGGCATTCACGTTTGAAAACAATTTTCGAAAACTTAATACTTCAAATGTAATGTTCGAAAAACTCAAATATGATATGGCAGAGTAACTTTAGAGAGCAAAAAAGTTAGTTTCTATAATATTCTTATTTCAGTAGTTAATAGACTATCATTTATATTGCATAAAGAATAATTTTAAAATACTTGCTCACAGCAAATGCAATGAGGTACTTGTGTTTTTAAAAGACCGGAGATAAAAAAGCAAAGATTTTTCAAGAATGTGATGCACTGAATACCAAAACATACTTTTAGTGAAAACAAAAATTTAATAATGATTTTGTTTGAAGATAAAAGATGATGACGAAATTTTACGGAACAAAGTCAGAAATATGGGGTCGTTAGTTTTTTCTAAGCCCGCCAACCTCAAAAATTGATAATTAAGCGGTTTCGTTTCTAAATTCTTTAGAAGCATGTGATTAGCGCGAAGAGCCCCTTGCAAGTATTCGGATTAAAGTATGTCTTTCTGTCTGTGTACCCGTCACGTAAAAATTACTAGATTAATTTTCATAAAATCTTATGGGGATGTACCTTAGTATCTTGGCTTAAATATAATTTTTTTTTTTTGCCAATAAAATATCAATTCCAAGAGAAAACAGAGAAAGCGTAGTGAAAGTATGCAATTTCATCGACTCAATGGTACTGCAAACTTGGCAGTATTTATTAATGTAAGAGGAATATCGAAGCAGAACACTTATATATGGGGTCCCTTTTCGACCCTCTTCCGTCCTCTATGATTACAGCCAACCGAAATGTAATTTACGGCATTCTACTTACATTGAGTGTTACAACCAGCCTTCAATCTTGACTTTAGTGATTTCAGTCTGCCGACTGGTAACTTTCCCCCATGGCATCCACATTTAACATGCTAGCCAGTGCTGGACATTCACACACAAAGCGCGCTGCCGTCTCAGCCTCATTCCTTTCCCCGTTTCCTCTTCTGCCTCTCACTTTTAGGCATGAGCTGTAGAGACTCCGACTCGACGTTGAAGGAACGTTTTGCGGTGCCTGTTTCCGAAAATGATTTACCTAAGCCTACAGGGCCACATCCACATTTACTAAATTAATAAAAATTAGGTACAAAGTCCTAAGGTCTACTTCCAAAATACAGAATAAGACATAAGCGGTTTTTCCTTGAACATAAATTATACGTAAAGTTTTAACTGCATTAAATAACATTTTTAAGTTATTCAGTCAAGTTTATTGAGGGATCCCCCTTAATAAACTCTCGTAAGTTTTGCTCTATAATGAATACAAAAATGATTTATGTTGAAATAATAAATTTTGTATTTCATGTTGTTGCACTTAGATTTTTTTTGGTAAGGGATTCGTAATTTAATTTAAGAACAAAGTTACTTTACTATGTAAAAGAAAACAGATTAAATTGAATTACTGTACCAGAAATATATTACTGAACTAGCGGTGCCCGCCACCTCGTGGGCGTCCTGACAATATTTTGTTCGATTTTGCTTAGAAAGTATTCCAGACAGAGTTTATAGTGCTTGTGTTATTATTTATATATTTTCTTTATATACAGGTACCCATTCCTGGATAAAATTCTAAAGTTTATATGTAGTTGTAATATTATTCTAGAGTTCTGTAAATGGTATTTAAAATGTTCCGGCTTCAAAAACAAAAGTTGCCATCAGGTTTGCAGTACCTCTCAATCGGTAAAGTTGAATACTTTCACTACTGTTTTTTTTTTTATTTTCTCTTGGAGATGTGATACTTTTGCGGGAAAAAAAATATTATTATAATTTTATATTTCATCCAGTAGTTTTTACGTGATGCCAACATAGACATACGGACAGACAGACAATAATTCTCAAAATTTCTGTTTTATATTTCATTTTGGTTACTAACTGCACCAGCAGCAAAATTTTCAAAAAATATTTCATATGATACTGTTACTGTTTTATTATATGTATAGATATAGATAAGAGGTAAAATAAAATCTAATACAATATAAATATCATTTAAATCCATAAACTAAAAAAACACTTTGCTTATCATTTTGCTAATAGCCCTGGGTATATGCAATTGAAATTTTCAATATAAAAGCAAATTTATTTTCTAAAAATAGATTTAAAAACATTAAAAAACAATTTATTACACAAACGATTTGCACAGATTGTAGGAAAAAAAAATAAACAATCGAAAACTTAGAAATCTTTTAAAACTTCTACATTTTAGATTGTATTTTTTATTTTGTAAAAAATATTTTACTATTAAGAACTTTTGCAAAAATGTTGAAATTAGTTCGACCTATCATTTCAGGTGAACATCCGGAGGCCATGCAGACAGGATCTTCCGGTTGCCAATACAGCTGGCTTACAATACTCATTCTAATGACCATGGTGTTCTATTACAATCATCAGTACATCAGCTGCAATCTAACAAATTGTTTATTGAAAACCACCTGCCAGAAATACAATACCAGCACGTACACCCCTTCTACAACTACAGCTATAGCTGCAGCAACAGCAACAACTGCAATAAAAATGTGCATTAAATGTAGGGATAAATGTTGTAAAATCTATAATGAAACCACCGCCACCACCAACTTTACTACCAGCAATCTGCATTGTTCTGATTGTCATCATCTATTAGCCAACAATAGAAAGTTTGACAACAATTGCTATTACCACAAATTAGTCTTTACAAGTTGATATGAAAATCACAATGAAAGAAGTAAAAGCGAACAAATTATATGAATAGAATGAATAAATCTGGTAAGAACTACACTACACTATACTATACTACACTCCACTCTACTACCAAACCAAACCAAACCAAACCAAACTATTATTAAGAATTATTCTCGTTAAAAACCTAAAATAAAAACAGAATAAAAGTATGAATGTTTTTTTTTTTTGTTTTTATATTTTCATTTACGTTGTTTCATTTATGAAATTAAAAAAGAGCACAAAAAAGTTAGGATATAAAAACAAAATTTTATAATTATATCGTAAAATAATTCAATAAAGGATTTGCGCTTTAGTTGTAAGTAAGTAAATAAAATATTCAGGTTTTGTAAAATAAGTTTTTAAAAATGATAATCTTATTGCGAGGGAGAATCTTAGAAAACCCCATTTCTATAGATAATATTTTGTATTTTTAAACTTGGCTTTCTTTTATTTCGCCAGCCACACTTCATCCAGAGATTAGCCAACTATTGTAAAATTTGCCTAAAGGTAGGCTGTGGGAAATTGTTAAAGGATATCTTTCTTATTTGACTGGCCATGACAAAACAGCTGGGAACCAAGACTGAAGAAAAGGTAAAGGGTCTTTCATTTAGTTCTTCCTAGTTCGTGTGAGATGTGATCAACATTTGTTATTCGTTTGAAAGAATTCATGTAGGGAATATCACATCAGGGAAATGCTCGACGCGGCTTCATAAGCTGGCGCCTAACTGAAATGTCCAATTTTTCAGGCTGACTTTGACCGATGTACAGTGGACTATTTCACAATAAGGCGATCAAAAATCCAGACCTTTTGATTGGATGGGAATTTTGATACGTGTTTTTAGGTTTTTTTTTCTTTCTATAAAAAATAAATATCGACCGGTAAGAAAAATGTTATGGAGCTTAAAATACATTACTTTTTATTTAGCTTGACGGCAAGGAGTTGTGCTCCATTAAATAGGAGATTTCTGGGCATTTTGGAACTTTAAAAAAAATTGTTTAAAAATTTCTAAAAGATACACAGATTTTGTTTTACGCTAATAGCTGTTAAGTCACTTAATTATACAAAATTTAGTTTTCATTGCAATCTTGCAAAAAAATTTATAATAATTTTAAAATTAAAACAAAATATTATAATTTTTTATTTTTATTATTATGAGAATGTCCAATTTGCATCATCCTGTGTTCTCTGTAGTCTACTCGAAATAGAGTTGTATTTTTTTGACACCCGAGGTACACTGGTATTTATTGTCCAATGAGTGTTATATTTTTGAAATCGATAAACATAAAAAATTAATGAATCTCGCTGCCTTCTCAAATTATGTGCCGCAATGCGACACCATGGAATATCTTGAGTTTGATAGCTGCTATGATTTGTGGCTTATTCGCATTGACCTGCGACGTAGAAATCATAACAAGAAAATTCTAACGCGTTTAAATCGTACGATCTCTGTGGCCAATTCTCATTATCTCCATGTGAGATAACCATGCACTAAAGTCGTTCGTGTAGAATAGATAACCATCCACCTTAGGCCAAAACCAAGTTGGTAAACATCGATCTATAGCGCCAGACATTAACGGTGATGGCCTAGCCTACTTCGTTCTTATAGAACAAAGAATACCATACACTGACTTATTTGAAATACATTGCTCGTTCTTAGATATCAAATAATTTGGTCATCAGAAATGGGAAAGTGATTTTTTAAAGCAATTAGGGTCAGTTTGCAACTGCTCTAGGGCCCCTCCAGCGAACGCATGATGCTGTCTATGATCGTTTACCTTGAGTATAGTACCAAGTCATAATGGAAAATTCAACAATTTTGGGTCTGCGAAAAACTGAGTTCTCGTGAGCGACACGAGAATTAGTTGCACCTTGTAAGTCTGTAAATGTAAGTCTTTATGCATAATTTTCATCAACGACGAGCGTGACAGGTGCAATTGTTGGACACGACGACGAGTTGAGATGGACGGTTCTTCAGGCACACTATCACGAACAGCAGCAATATTTTCTGCAGTACGAGCTGCACGGGCTTGCACTAGTCCTATAGACCCGGTTTGCTCAAATTTTTGCACGATTTTTCCGATTGTACTCACATTTGGACGATTGAATTGATCGAAAAAATCACGAAGTGCACGATATGCGTTTGGATTTAAACGCCCATTTTCATAACTTTAACGTGTTGCTCGATTGTGTATCTTTTCATGACTCAAATTGAGTCAGTCTGAAATTGAGAAACGTGAAATTAAATGCAGAAAAAAACTTGACGTTTAACTGTTGATCACACTCAACATTGACCCTTAAAATTTAACCTCCCGATATTTTGTATAAAGGTAGGACAGACTTCTGTAGAATATAATCTCGTAAGTCTTGTTTAATAAGGTTGATCTAAAAGCTGTTTCATAAAAGTACGAACGAACAAAAATACTTATTTCTTGAATACTTTGTAGTATTAATGACGGTGCAGTATTAATGACGGTCAGACAAAAGTTTATTCTTAAAATGTTGTCATACAATATTTTTAATGCCCTGCAAACAACTAGATATAGTCAGACAGAAAAGTTTTTTTTAAAGCGAATCTTTTTTCGTTTATTTGATTTTTTACTTTTAATACCTTGAATTTAAAATATAGCAAAATTCGGAAAACCATGAACTAAAAAATCAATTTTAAAAATTATTTAAATTTCATTTATGGAATTCAGGCATTTTAAGAACCTTTAAAGTTAAGGAGAAATCATTGTTCACTTATTGAAACTCAAATAACTATTAAAAGCAAAAAAAATGTTATTTTTCAATCACGAAATGTTTTTGTTGTAAGGTTCAGTTCATAAAATGTTTCAATTTAAATGTTGATTTTCCAAAATTTTTTTTCTGATCAATTCCTGATAAATTCAATATTTATTTCTAATTAAGAATTTACAATTTAACACACACAAAAAAATTGCAAATATATCATAAAAATGAAAAACATAAAATATTAATATAAAAAAAAGAGTAATAAATTATTGTAAGAAGAAATAACAAAACAGTTTTTGTATAATATATTGTATATATTCGCATATTAGTAGCTTCCTAGTAATGTATATACATTTATGTAAAATAAAATATAAATTGTTACTGCATAGAAAAATAAAAGTTCGGCAGAGTATGAGTTGAATTTATGGAAAATATTTTAAAAAAAATTGTTTAATTGGATTTAAATATAACATTTACAAAATTTAACAGCTTTTTATTTTCTATTGTACTCGTATATGAGGTGCCTATTTTTAAATTGGTGTAAGTCCATTTAAGTTCAAGTTAAGATATTTAAAGGTTACCAATTCAACGAATTTAAAACTATTGCTAACTAATAATACGAAAGTGTTATTTTTTTTGTTCTTTCTTAAGGAGTTAAATTGACTAACCCAATCAATATTAATAACTTTATTAAATAAGAAAAAATTAATTAAATTACTTCACTTATTGGGCAATTCCACGTCAAATCAACAAGGCACTCAAAATGCCGAATTGAAATTTTATTGAAACTTTTTTATTTATATTCCTTGACTCTCTGAATCCAAATGTAATTTTAATGAAATTTTATCTCTTATAGTTTTTTAGCTATACAGTTATAAAAGCGGGAAAATATCGCTTTTTTAACCGACTTCAAAAGAAGGAGGTTATCTATTCGTCTGAATGTTGCTTTTTTTATGTTTGTGCCCGCAGAAGTCCGTCATTTCTGAACCGATTTTTCTTTATTAGAAAGGAAATGTTTACAGATTGGTCCCATTTAAAAAGAAGTTCAGAATTTTGAAAATTAAAGGGTGTCTCCATACAACATACGTGTTTTTTACGTGTATTATGAACCGTAAAGAGCACCCTTTTAAAATTTAAAAAAAACTGCATATCATTATAGCTGCAAATAATAAAAATTAATAAAAAAAAAATAAACTTACAAATTAAAGGGTGTCCCCATATGTGACGTCAATTTAAATATATGAACCATTTGAACCATTGTAGACAATCACTTGAATATTGGACAGAATGTCCAATATTTATAATCAGAAATTAAATATTTATAATTAAAAGTTAAAGGGTGTCCCAATAGTTGATGTAATTTAATGTATATTGCAAAACTTTTGAACCGTAACAGAGAGATGGTTGCAATTTACAAAAAACCTGTATATCTAAATTCTTTATAACATCAAGTATATAATTTAAATTTGGAAACTAAAGGGTGTCCCCATAATTGATAAAATTTTACCTATCTAGCCCTATCTTTTGAACCGTTATAGACAAACACTTGAAAATTAGACAGAATCTCCACTACTATGTCCCGTATAATAACATTTATAAATATTTAAAGTTATAAAAGGTGTCTCAATAGTTGATGTAAATTGATGCATATGGCCAAACTTTTGAACCGTTTTAGACAGACATTTGAAATTTACAAATAATCTGTCCTTTAAAATAAGTGCTGAATTTAAAATTTTACATTAAAGGGTGTCCCGTAGGTGATATTGTTTAACCCATATGGCCATATCTTTGGAACCGTTATTTTTTTTTGCTGTGTCAGTAATAATAAGTGTAAAAAATAAAGGGTGTCGTCATATCTGAGGTAATTTGTCGTATATGGCTTAATCTGCTGAACCGTTATGGATAGACATTTAAATGTACAGAACGTATATTACTATGTTCGTTAGAGCAACAAGTATAAAAGAATATGATTTGAGTACTATTTCTTACAGATTACTTCCTTTTAAATTTTTAGTTAAGAATTGATACACATATATTTGTTTTGTAGTCGGTTTTTTTTTTTTTTTTGCAAGAATTATTGCATATGCGCTCGAGGATTAAATTTATTCTAATTCCAGTTCTACAAGGCCTCATATCTTAAGTATAAAAAAATATTCTTGTTTAGTCCAGCAAGTGCTATGCAAAAAAACTTTATGTTTCATCATCCCTGTATTATCATCCCTCTTATATACGGATGACGGAAGCAATGTCCCTCCTTCTTAGTCGAATATAACCAGGTTCATCTGCAGATTCGGATGAGTTTAAAGGTTCTTTAGATGCGTTACTGCATTTTTCGCTATTTCTGCTTTAACTGAAGGCAAGTTTAGATCTTTAGACGTAAACGTCGTAGTGTCTTATTTTGGCACCTTTGTATTTTTTCTACATTGCTAGCTGAGGCAGTGTCCCATAATTGAATGCAGTAACATCAAATTGGGTTTAGAATTGACTTGTTCAATAAAAGTTTGCAATCTAAGGCTAGAATAAAATTTCTGTCATTAAGCCAGTTTAGTTGGACGGCTTTTAACTTCATTTATGTTAACTTTGAGTCTATGTGGTGTTTCCAAGTAAGGCGTCGGTCAAGATGTATACCGAGATAATTCACGCCTAAAAGCGTTTCGTTAAGTCCCTGTATTTATTCACCTTTATTCTCCATTTCTTCAACCATTATTCCAAATTAATTATGTGGTCTTGTAAACATCGTAATACTATTTTGGGATAAAGAAAACGCGTTAAAATTTTACTTTACTGTCATATCTATGCAACTAATCAGCTATTTTTGATCATATGCAATGATCATAGGTGCAGTTGAAAATAAACAAAACGAAACGTTTGCTTTCGTTTTGTTCTTTGGAGTACGGAAAACAAAAAAAAATTGGAACAATCAGAATGATTATTCCATTTAGTTTTGTATTGTTTTCAGATGTAAACATAAACTGAACAATATTCATTAAACGTACTCAGGTAGAAAAGAAATCAATGAAAACAAACGAAAAAAATTTTAAGAAAAAAACTTATCGCAAACGTTTGATAAATGATTTGGTCATTGCAATAGGGAATTGAAATGAGAATAAAAAATTCAAAATAAAAAAAAAGGCAATTGCAGATAACAAAAAAGAAACAAAATCAGATTTTGAAAATCGAACAAACTAAACCAATCACTTTTGTTTCCTTTGCAATTGTTTATTATTATTAATGTAGGGGGAATATCGAAGCAGACCACTTCCTTAACGGGTCCCTTTCGACCCCCTTCCGTCCTCTATGGTTATAGACAATCGAAATGATATTACGGCAACCTTATCCTCACAGAGGTCATGTGCCTTTAATTTTGACATTAGTGTTTTCAGATAATCGACTGGTAACTGACGGCTTTTTTTCTCATCACGCTGGGTGGGTGGGTGTGTATGCCACTATTTTTGTGGAGTTTGTACAGATCATACCGTTTGATATATCCAACTGAAATTTAGTATGTGGTTTTGCTATGTGGAGATGAAGAGCTGTATAGTTTGTGGCATAATCGGGATGGGGCAAGGGGTAGTTTCCTTACCCCCAAATTTTATGAACGCTCTACAGGTCATACCGTATGACATATTTAAACGAAATTTAGTATGCACCTTTGGTTTATATAAATTTTGGCCATAATCGGGAAGGAGCAAGGGGTGGTTTACCTAGCACCCCTAATAAAAAAAAATAAGTTTTTGGTTCGAATATACCTTGAACTTTTATTCTTTATGTAATATATCTATAAAAATATCTGTTTCTATTTGGTACGGCCGCTCCAGTTTTATTTAGTATTGAAATATTTTTTTAAATAATTAAAATTTTAATTCTTTTTTTTACAAGTTTTAAGCAAATAAACGAAATTTTGCACATAAAAAATAAAGCAAAAAATAATTAAATTCAACGTGATGCCACCTATAAAATTAATTCACCTTGAACAATATAAAAATAAACATAAAACAAATTAGGAATAAGGCGAATATAATTTTGACACTCGAGAAAAGCCATATGGTTTTGAATTCGCCATTAAGTTTACCTGGTATGAATTTGATTTGCGCGGAAGTCTATTTAAAAAGAAAAATATTGATTTTTTATTTTGCTTTATATAATAAATTAACAACTTATCCTTCAATTAATTTTAAAAGAGATATTGATTTTTGTTAAAAAAAATTTGTTTTATATTTCATTATATCGGTTTTTTTAGCTCTTTAGTAAAAGAAAATATATTATAAAATTTTTCATATCAAAACTGTTAAGTTTTCGAGTTAATAAACAGTTGATGTGAAGAAGTGCGATAGTTGAGTGTACTACTAAAATATAAGTTAACCTTATACTTCATATTTAATATGACCATCGAATTGATTTAAACAATTTAATTTTGTTATTACATAAATTTGTCTCATGCCAACTGATAAAAAAATTTCTGTATTATATTAAAACCAATAAGGGAATTTAATTAAATAAACTAAAAATTAGTTAATTTATTAGATATAATTAATATAAATTACACCATACGAGTATAAGATCAAGTAATGGTTAATAAATTATTTAAATGTTTGTATTTAAGAAATCTTTAAATATTCCAGCGCATAATGTAATTACAGCAAACGAAACGAATATAAATATTATTCATTTATACTGTTAAAATAAGTTTAAAAAATAAATTTAATGAAATTAAATTAAATTAAATAAAAATACAAAAAAAATAGACAACATTTAATGTTTTTTATTTGTCCAAATTTTCACATTTCGCAGAGGTAACGTATATAAGTAATTTATTAAAGAAGTTTAGTAGAATAGTGTTTTGTATTTATTGTATTGTTTTATCAAAAAAAAAAAAACATTCTTTCATTCGACTTTGTCAGGTTTAAAGTGTCCACTATACATTTGTGCAACTGCAGTTTTTGGCTCACAGGGTTTTACAGACATATCCTTAACCAAGGGAGGATGATTGAAACAAAATTTTTCAAAGTAGACAAATACGAAAAAGGCTGAAGAAGGATGTAGCGATTTCAACCAAATATATTTCAATTTGCTAGCATCAAGAAAATTAAATTATTTATATTTTTCGATTCTCTTGCGAGAACAAAATTAACTTGTGTATGCTTTTCATCACACCTTACGTCTGCATTCAGTGATGGCAAAAAACCATCCAATTGTAGAAGGACAGTAAGGAAAAATAAAAACGTGGTTTGTTTGTTTGGTGTTTTGTTGAAGCTTTAATATTCTGTAATATTGTTCTATTAACATCATAATTCTCATTGTGTTTTGTAGAATTTTATTACTTATAGAGTATTTTTGGCTTCTCTAAAATTAGGAAAAAGGTTTCCTGATGATCTGGCCTGAGCAACCAGTGAAATACGTATAGGGACTAGCTCTTTCCCCCAACAAATAAATTGCATTTTTATTATAAAACGTTATGGGTAATTAGCATAATATTAAATAATTTATATTTTTCTTTAAAAACCTATTTTGTATAAAATAATTCTCAGTAGGGTTGACAGAATAAATAAAATTTAGGCTCATTATTACAACTTGCTAATAGCTAAAGTTAGGATTTTGTTGAAGCGATAAATAGTTTTTCGTTTTTATTAGTAACCTAAAAACAACATTTTACTATCACGTACTTTAAGGACAAGTTATAGTAATGAGCATTAACCTTGTTATTACAACGAAAATCTATATATCGCTCCTACAAAATCCTAACTTTAGCTATTGATAAGTTATAATTAATTTGGCCCGCAACAAAAAAAAATGCGTTTAAAATGAAAATGCATTGGTTTGCTAAATATTTAGCAAAGTGACACAAACCTACCTTGTTGAAAGCTGGTATGCTACTGATTTAAAATTTTTACATGTTTTGTTCTCTTTGTGAGATTCTCGTTGAGATTGTGTATGTGCTCACAGACCCTTAGGGGTTTGCGTGGGGGCTCTTGGTTATAATAATGGGTCTAAGCTTATTCAACAATTCATTTGTATGTAAATAAAGATATCGCAAAATAAATTGAAAGATTCCCTATTTGTTAGTTCGGTTACTACTTTATTTCCAGCTATTTCATCAACATTATCTCTATCTACCGCGACATATCTACATATTTAGATTAAGAACATATTACAATACGAATTTGTAGTTCACTCTTATGCGCTTTATGTAAGATTGTTATGTGCAATGACGACCTTTAAAGTATTCAGCAACCCACGCATTTCTGCCTGCTATATGTACTCCCACAGATGCCAACTGCAGGGCAAGTTTCATTCTACTGAAATAACAACTGTTCCTACATGTAATTTTTTTTCAAACAAGCCTTATGCATTGGATGTCCGATATTAAATTGTTACAACTTATACATACATATGTATGTACAGTTTGTTAAATAAATGTTTAAAAAACTAAAAGAAAGTTAAGAAATTTTTTCTTTTAAAGTCGATTAAGTCATTTTCACACTATTATACTGAGTATTAAAACTTGTCAAATACTTAAATGCAAGGAGAAAGTGTGATAGTATGAAAGTAGTATGTTATAAAAATGTGAAATAATACGGAAGGAAACTTGACATCCCATAACACCAAACCATTTTTAGGAAATTTTTTAAACGTTAACATTTTTCATTTTATTTGTTTAATTTTTTTTTTTTTTTGTTTCTGTCCAAAAAAATGGTAAATGGCAAAGGTACGAGACCAAAGCGCCAAGGTGTAATTGTCGTAGCTTCCTTCAAAATCTGCAGAGTGACCTATAGCTTCGTATAGGAAGTGAGACTCCAAATTCAGCTAGGTAAAATTAGCAAGAGTTTATTGAAAAAAAACTTGAGTTTAATGGTTCTCCTCCAGTGAATAAGTTGAGATTAATGGTCCTCCTTCAGTGAAAAATTGAGTTTTTTAAAAAGATGCTACTCCAATGTCCCACTGATTTAATTAAATTTAATAGGTTATACACGATAACCAAAACGATTATACATGGCTGATTAAAGCAACCACCAATACAGTACAACAGAACATCTATTCGTGGAAGCCAATCAGCCAGTGTGAGTGAGACGTAAACCACTCGAAGGCCAAACAACAAGGACGGCCAGATTGACTTTAAGCGATAATGACAATGACGCGCGCACGTGTTTCGCAAACCAGAGCTACTTTACGACTGGTTTCTCATTTTAATCAGGGTTGTGATTTTTTAAGCAAAGAACCTTTGTTCTGCACCTGCCTTAATCACATGGCTAGAAATTTTCGAATGTACGTTTTATTTTTTTGTTTTGTTTTTTATTTTTTTATTAACCGAAAACTATAACAGCCAAACAAACTTAAGATCCGGCACCTCTGCCTTCACAGAGGGGTATTTTGCCAATCTAGCCGGACATTAGGCAAATAATTAATTTTAAGAAAAGTAAAAATTAAAGTACGCAGCTCGACAGACAACAAAATTCTGCATCGTATAGTGAATTTTCAAGGCTTTTGCTTGAGATTTGTCGTTTTGGGACACTGTTAAAATCAGGAAAGTTGAGTAAATCGCATACGTTTTTATTGACTTTAAACGATTTTGAGTGGTTTGTAATATATTTTTTGGTTGCTAAACGAATAAAGATTTTGTATTGATATTTTTTCTGTGAAAGGGTTTATTAGTAGCTACTTATGTTGGTTTTAAGAATTTTTTTTAAATTTTAATGATAAAAAATTTCGTTCGAATTTAAAAAAAAGGCTTTTTTTGTTAAAATTTTTTGTCAAAAAAAAGTGAAAAGCTTTTTAAGAGTGATCTCCATCGCGATCCTAAAAATGTTATATATCACTATAAAATTTGCGATCTCTATGCGCCATTTTTTTGGCGAATTTTTAAAAATTACAACTTTTTCTGTTTTTTCTTATATTAGATAGGGAAATACGAGTAAGAAACCCTTGTATATTCATAATAGTTTTGGTTTTTAATAACTAAAGGTAGATGTTTTTTATTTAAATCATTGCATCTAACACTGTTATTACCTGTAAAAAAAATGAGCAAAAGCGTAAAACAGTAATTTTACCCACCCCATAGCTTACATGTAAATGACGTTATTCCTGGAGCAAAAATGTACCTGTTTTAAATAATTTTTTAAAAAATAAAAACCAAAAGTAGTGTTTAAAAAAACAAATCTGACCTGCAGTTAATAATTTGTTCACTATAAATTGTGGTTATTGTACAAAATTGTAATCACAACCCTTTTGAAGCTTCGAGAGTAAAATGGAAAAAGTATATACAAGATTGGAGTTATTCCAAATAGTACAGGAATCTAATGGTAATTCCGTTGAAGAGAAATTGAATTTTTTATTTAGAAAATATAAAGTAACAAATTACAAAAATATTTTTTTAATAATATTCTTGGGGGGAGGCGGGGATTGCATTATTTTTTCAAATAATATTTTATTTAACCGCCCACAAAAGGGGCGGGGCTAAAAATGGCATTTAAGAATTTCTTGGGTCCAACTTTAAGTTTTTGAACATTCTTTGGCCTTAAAAGTTGTAATTGCTAAACAAAATGACGGGAAAATTAAAAAAAACTTGAATTTTTCAGAGGTAGGATTAATTCTTCCAAGGGGAACTTTTTTCTTCTTGGTCCGATTTTACCTATTTTCTAGATTTGACACCCTATGACCATGATAAATTTTTCTGCAAAGTTTCATTAACCTAGGGGCACTCAGTATATTTTTAGAGCCAATATAAGATAAAAAAAAAGTAGTGTCCGGCTAGATTGGCAAAATACCCCTATGTGCGCCGTTCAAGTTCTCGTTGGCTTGTTTCTTTGCTGATATTTTTCATTTTATTTGAAGTGTGATAGTGTGAAAACGAAATGTTATGTTACGTTAGATTTTTTCATAATCACACAATTCTCATTTAATTTCTATCTTACAAAATCCAATGAAAATCCTAATACTCAGTATTATAGTGTTAGACGGGCTTTAGCAATACCAAATTTATTTTTTTGAGTTTTGTTTATGTAATTACCGTTAGGTTGTTTGCCTCCTACAACATGACGACTAAATCTCTTAAAATATGTGTGGAGATTACAACAAAAACAACAATAAAATAATTATACCTGCTTTACATGCTGTTAAAAAAATGGTTTGGAAACAATGGAATATAAAAAGGGTTAGATTTTATGCATGGCATTGCATGTAAAGGGTTTATATTAGAGTTTATTCATAGAATGCTTAATATATAGAAAGAATTGGTTGCCAAAATTCAAGTACAAAAATGCCAGGTTAGCCAAAATATTATTCAGTTGGTATATCTCAATTATTATTATTTAATTTAATACCTCTTGACCCCAGAACAGCTGCCTGTTCGCAAAATGAAGAAAGACGAAGAAAACCCAAAAAAAGGTTTTACGGTGCAATAAAAATAATGAAAACTATACATGAGAAACCACATTCCAGCACTGAAGTACTTCTAATTACTTATGACTGTGGAGTGAATGTTTCATATGGAGCTATTCGAAACGTGTTGAAAAAACATTGTATTTCCTTTAAAATAGGTAGACTCAACTTGCTGATAAACACATTTCCTATCCGCCGGAGAGCTGGGTTGATGTAATTTTTTATAGAGAGACTCGAAGCTGATGCTTCACTATCATAATGAAACCAAAACATATTGGTACAAGCTTCTGACAACACTGGAAAATAAATACACGATAGCCAGATTCACATTTAGAACGTAATGTGTTATGGTTTCAGCTGGTATACCAAACAAAAGAGTCGGACAGATCAGGATTGTATATGACATAATGATCAAGGGAGTATATGTTGATATTTTCAAGAATGAACAAAATCACAAATCGTAACCCAGGGTCGATAGTTGAGCCATATTTAAAATTTTTGAGTCCACCTAAAGAAACAATTTGGAAAAAGATCTGAAAAAACTAAAGTAAAAGAATCCATACATTTAATAAAATATTAACTTTTTTCCTGTCTGTCTGTCTGTCTGTCTGTCTGTCTGTCTGTCTATCTGTCTGTGTTCACATCACGTAAAAACTACTGGATGAATTTTAACAACATTTTGTGAGGAGGTACCTTAGTATTCTGATTCCAATATACGATACATTTTTCCGAGAGAAAGTAGTGAAAAAGCAGTAAAAGTACGTACGTAATTTGACCGATTTAAAGGTACTGCATCCTTTAAGTCATCTTTTATTTTTTAAAGCGGGATATTTTAAAAACGGCTGTTGCGCAGCATTCGCAACAGATAATGACGTTTTAAAATAATGATAAACTATGAATTACTTACTGCCAAATAGCCAATTGAATCAAATAGGTATTTGATTTATATTTTTACTTTGTTGAATTACACACTGTGTAATTTTTTAAGTCATGGCAAAATAACCATATACGGACACCACTACGTCATAAAAGACAAAAAAAAAGACCCCTGTCTCCCAGTTTTGCCCAAAGTCCTCCAGGTTTTTTTTATGGGCCCTCAAAGATGTGGGGCCTCGATGTCATTTTTACAAAAAAATGATCATTTACTCAAGATCATATTTTGCAAACAGTTCGAAATTTTGATATACTCTCTGAGGCAAAGTTGTAGCTCTTGTCATAAAGAACAAAAATTGTGAACATATAAAATCAAAAAAACTTCATATTCAAGGTCAAAATCGCAAAAAACTTTAAAAAATTCTATTTTTTATTTTTTTCCCCTGTTCAGGTCCATAGGTAGCAAACGGTTCAAAATTCAAGGAAACAATCAACTACAAAAATGAACCTAAGATATCAATAAACAACTTTCTAGAACATATGAACTTCCTAGGAATGATTCTTAACACCGTTTAGGTAGCGCTTAGGTAGCCGAAATGAATTTAAACTTTTTCGGAAAAATTTTCTGCTGCCAATTCCATCAAAAGTATTAACCAAAATTCAATTAAATCGTATAATTGAAAAGCTAGACTCACCCATTCGCAGACAACAGGCAGAATTTCGACCAAATCGCTCGTGTGTCGACCACATAAATACATTACGGATAATAATAGAACTATCAGTGGAGTTCTGAAACGCTCTCGATGATTATAACACAGCATTCGACAGCATAAACAGAGACTGCATATGGAATGACTTAATACAGAGGGGCATCTCATCAAAACTAATAAAACACTCAAAATATTATGTAAGTTAAATTAACTGAAAATGCAATTTAAAATAAATAAAAATTCAGTTAAAAACCGGTTGTAGCAGCTGCTGTGAAAAAAATGTGTAAATGCTGAAAATTCCTTGGGTTACCAGACTGTTGGCCGCGCTGGTATGCTGACGTAAACACCGGCTAGGGCTCGCCGTCTTGGAGTGGTTCTTGCCAACTAGCCTAGCTAATTCAACAGCTATAAAAAACCATACCAGCTAATATGATAAAGTAAAAAAGTTTTAAAAAAATATAAAGTTTGGAGCCCGAAGCAAGTCTAATCAGCTCCTTGTTAGCAAACACGCATTAAACCTCCATGGCTGATGTTATGCCATGTGTCTGCCCTCCTACAAGAAGTCCTTAGACCTCACCATGACATCGTAGTAAAAAAATGTAAAATATTAGATGTCCCGAACATCTCCTCTACCCGCTATACCTTCTCCTTTTTACCCTACTTCCGCTTATAAGACTTTTAGGCCATCATGATTAAAATTCTGCTAAAAATTTCATTCAAACGTTACAAAATTTTTCATTTTTATTGTTTGTACTTCATAAAAACGTAAATAAATTTCATTTATATTAAACAATAATATTAACAAAATTTTTTAAATTAATTATTTAATTCAATTAAAAATTTCAAGGCATATTGGCCTGATATTGAAAATTTCTAAATTTACAAAATTTTACAAAATTAATAAAAAAAATTCTAACTATTTATTTTTTTTTTTTCTACAGGCTTGATGTTTTAAAAATCTGCTGCAGCTATTGGTGCAGGAACTGCCGTCCGTCCGTCACGTGTCCTACGTCCGAATTCTTTTAATAGGTAAGGTTAACACTAAAAAAACTATATAAATATTTCACCTTTGCCTATCGATTTCTTTTTTAGGTTAAGGTAAACACTTTCGTGGCTAAATTGCTCACGCCCGCGAAACGAACCCTAGGTTTGAGCTCACCCCTATTCGCGCACTCTTGCCTTAAAATTTATCAAGAGGATTAGAATTTTCTGGACGGTAAGTATTTTCCCTAAAATTTTCAAGGCTAAAGTTAATACATATAAATTTTGGTTTAGCAGTTCGTAAGTCGTTCGTCGTCTGGTTCGATGGTCGAATGGCTGTTACCTGACACCCCAGGAGTGGTGGTGTCTCTGCTCTTGCTGATGGTGAATCCCTCGTTGGAAGCGACGGCGATGAAAGTGGTGCACAAAAATTTAATTACCCTTTTTTTATATATATATTGCTTTTAGCTTTGGCAATTCTCTTAGTTTTAGGGGTTAAATTCATAAATCTTTTAGTTTTATAAGATTTTTTTAGCTTTAAGTTTTTAGTTAAATTAATATTTTAATTTTAGCTTTTAGTGTTTTATTAGTATTGACTCTTGCTTTTAGTTCTTTAAATCTTTTTGATGGTAGTTTTTCTCAGTTTTAATAATCTTTTAACTTTAATGTTTTTCGTTATATTAATATTTTAGCTTTTAGTTTTATTAATAAAAACTCTTTTGCTGTTAAACTTAATATTTTTTTCTTCTATTTCTTTTAATAGAAACTTCACTTCGATACAATAAAATTATTTATTCACCAAAAACTTATACTGGTATCTTTGTTTTTTTTTACGGGTATTCCCACATACAAAAACTTTTAACTTGGTTTTATTTTTTTGTTTTCTTCGGATCACCACTTGTCGCTTCGTAAGTATATCAGGAAAGGATCTAGATGTTTCGCCCTTTGCGTCCAAGAAACCTTCCAGAAGCCGCAATATGTCCTCCATCTACCGTTCCCTATAATTTTTGTTTTTAATTTTATTTCGTGCATGCCGCTGCATGCACAATAATCTATCTGTCCTATTCTTTAATTTCATGTACATGTTACAACCTGTTATCTCACGGAGTTACCATTCATTATGTGTACTGTCTTATCTCTACACCGTGTGCACACGACACGGTCTACTCATTATTCATTTAAATCAAATGAAAGGTTTTGTTATTTTTAAATGTTAAAAAATGAACTGTTAAAATCTGTAAAAACAAACGTTTTTTCTTTTATTTTAACTAACATAAAATTTAACTACATATTCCGTAAAAATGAATGATATTGCCGTTGATTTTGTTTTTTAACTGTAATAAAATTAAACTTAAAATTCTGTAAAAATAAACGATTCTTCCGTTGTTTCTGTTTTTTTTAACTGCAAAAATTTAAACTATAAATTTCGTAAAAATAAACGACATTTCCTTTATTTTTAAAATTTTTTATTTTACATAAAAATAAATTAAAAGTTTTTAAATCTTAAAGCTATAATCTCTTACTTATATTTAACAAAGATGTAATTATGTACGTATATTTTATAAGTTAAATATATTTTTACCAGTCTTATCAGTCATCATTCACCATCAACCAAAGAACTAAAAACTGAAATTATAAAAAAATATGTGGAATAAATAATTAAAAAACTAATGTGCTGTTTATGTAACCCAATTGAAAAAATCGTCTAGGAAATTTGTATGAAAAGCACTCAACTTTTTGAGTTATTCCTATACAAATTTTCTAGACGTTTTGTTCAATTAGGTTACATAAATAGCATATAACTTTCTCTTGAAATACCGAACCGAATGCTAAGAGTTATAAGAGTTTTTTTTAAGGAATAAATAAGAAAGTATAAATTTAAAATACAATGCCGTTTTAAAATATGCTATCTATAACTGGAAGCATAAAGAACCATCTTTACTATGATTTGTTAGTGCCAAGAATGATAGAAAAAATCACGCTTTTCCATTACACACTGTGTAATTTTTTAAGTCATGGCAAAATAACCATATACGGACACCACTACCGTTTATAATGTTGATGGCACTGGACTTGCAAATCGCACTTTTGCGGCTACCTAAGCGCTACCTAAACAGTGTTAAGAATCATTCCTAGGAAGTTCATATGTTCTAGAGATCTTAGGTTCATTTTTGTAGTTGACTGTTTCTTGAATTTTGAACGGTTTGCTACCTAATGACCTGAACAGGGGAAAAAAGGTAAAAAAATTTAAAAATTTTTAAAGTTTTTTGCGATTTTGACCTTGAAGATGAAGTTTTTTTGATTTTATATGTTAACAATTTTTGTTCTTTATGACAAGAGCTACAACTTTGACTCAGAGAGTATGTCAAAATTTCAAACGGTTTGCAAAATATGAGCTTGAGTAAATGATCATTTTTTTACAAAAATGACATCGAGGCCCCACATCTTTGAGGGCCCATAAAAAAAACCTGGAGGACTTTGGGCAAAACTGGGAGACAGGGGTCTTTTTTTTTTTGGTCTTTTGTTACGTAGTGGTGTCCGTATATGGTTATTTTTTTCGGTGTTGCACTGTGTTACATTGTTACTAAAATATTTTAAATACCTTTTACAGGGCTCTACAGCAATTCTTAGAATTTTAGAATGTCATATAGATTTTAGAATTTTATCCAGGGATATAAAGTAAATTAAGCCAAATTAACAGCAGATGCTGTAAACTATGTAGTGGCGAATCATCTACAACGGTATACCTGACCCTGTTATATTGGATTTCTATCTGCGTTTCGTAGGAAACATTGTTGTCGTAGCTCAAGCAGAACAAATGGATGTGGTGCAAATTTTTGTAAAGCAAGCTGTTCGGATTATAAAGTTTTGGTTTGAATTGAGTAAGCAGAAAACCAAATGGCGGCAGTCCATAAAAGCGTAGAGTTTCTACAGTTTAAAGTCCATGAAATAATAACAGTCTTATCAAAATACTTACATATGTAAAGTACTTACATATGTAGGTGTACTTATAGGTAATCGTCTAAATTTCAAATGTCACACAGATTACGCCTGCAAAAAGACTAGATAGTAGAACGCAAAGCCGGAAGATACTAATATAACGGGTATCTTACTCATAGCTTACAATTTTATAACAATGGATAACCTATCACTGAGAGTACATCCCAACGACATAAATGACGCCTCAAATGTAGTTGACACGATTTGTAAGAGAGAATACCAACTTGAAGGCTGTGCTATGGTTTTTGTGCAGTGTAAGGTCTAGCACTTAAACGCCTAGGAGAGACATGAACGTTATTTAGTATGGGCTGGGAACAGCTTAAAGGTTTTACAACTCAATCGTGTCAAATAAAGAGAAGAGAAGTATGTAAGAATTTTGTTTATTAAAAAAATCAAATCTATACAATTTAATCTAAATCTATCTTTATATAAATCATGCTTACTTTAATAAATTTTAATATCTACTGAGCTGAAGTCCTATGCTGCTATTGCTCTTCCTTTTCCTTAAATTTATTTTATAATTTGTAATTATAGGGTAAATGAATGTAAATAAATAAATACTTTACAATAAATATTTTACAAAAGCATTTTTCTTGACACAGGATACTTAGCAAATAAAACAGTTTTTATATTCATCTGTTTTAGTTAGAATAAGTTAAACTATCTATGCAAAATCCATTTCATTTCCATTTTCTTAGGTCAGGTTAGGTAAAGTGGACCTTCCGTACAAAGCGAGTTCTCTCGGAGGCCATTAAGGCCTATCCCCACAGATTTATATAGAAAATTTCCATATATTTTTTTTGTTAATTATATTTGTCTTTTAAATTATTCACGAAGCTAAAGCGGAAGTTTTTAATTAAAATTTATTAAAGATAGAGTGATTAAAGAAAGAGTTATATTATTTTTAAATTGCTATAGCTTCTACGGCTAATATTAATTTTTATAAAAATTTAAAATGTGAATTAAAACATATAAAGGGTAATCCAAATGCACGTATCTTTTTAAAAATTAAATATAATGAACAATTAATTATTATAAAATCTTATTTGGAATTATATATTAAAATTATTTGTCTTTATTTGTGAGTAATTGCTACTAATGAAATTTATTTAATAAATATTTCATGAGAGAATCATGAAATATTTATTCCAAAAAAATATACAACAATCGAAATGAAAAACTTTGATTCGGAGTAATATATATTAACATATTTTATCTTTATCTATGCGTAATTCCTACTACTGAAATTAATTTTATAAATATTTTTATTCCAAAAAACATATAAAATAATCGAAATGATTACTATGGGGAAAGCATAACATTTCAGTTATTATTTTTTTTTTTAATAAAAATATTTATTAAATAAATTTAAATAGTAGGAATTACATACAAATAAGGATAAATTATGTTAATATGTATTTCAAATTAAAGCTATCTAACGTAATAGCATCACTTTCACAATGTATGATTATAAATTAACATGAACATTAACCTCAGGTTAGGTTAAATTGTATTTCACAAAGTATGATTAACTTTTAATTGACACCTTTTAACCATAAAGTGTCTGTTAAATATAACCGAAGAAAATGTGCCGGTTAGTATTTTAATTGTCAGATTTTTTTCAATAAAAATATTTATTTATTTGAAACCAATTTTTTTTTTTCACAAAAAAAATATTTGTAATTCAAAATTTTATAAAAATATAAAAAAATATTATTGTTACAATAAAAGGTCCTGCTTGAGATTCATCAGGACTTTTCAAAAAACGATTGAGTATAAGAGGAAGAATACTGCTATTACTCTTAAAAAAGACGACGGCACACTGAATTCTTGAATTATAAAATGTGGATGTAAGAACACACTTTTAATCATATCTGGGTAACTGTGACACAGGCGATAGTATCCTAATCCCATGACAATATCAATCATTGGCACTGATGAGGTCGAATGAAAGGTATCTTAAATGGATCCACGCTAAACCATGTTTTGCTAGAGACCGTTAACCCGTAGACCAAACACTAACCCTAAAGACAATAATCGTGGTGATATACTACGAAACAAATACCTCAGATTACTATGTTTTATCTATTACCGTAGTTGTTACAAAATAATAGTATAATAAATAAATTATATGCAAAATTTATAAATTTGCGTTTTTTTTAATTTATAAAAAGAACAAAAGAATACATTTTCTTGGTATTAAATAAAAGAGAGCGTAGATCTGAATTCAGTACCCTAAATAACCTAGAATACTTTCAGTTCATCCAGTTCAAAATCATGTACATATACTTATTTGATTTACAAAAAGCAATTTTGGAAATTCAATCCTCCATTACATTATTTTTCGTAAACAAATGAACACAACATTGCCATATTTTTTCTTATATTCTCTAGTTAAGTAGCTGTATGAAGGTGAAACCCAAGTACGTAACCGTCGGTTATTCAGTGCCTGTTAACCAAACCGACAGTTAGTTAATTTTAATTTAAAAATAAAATAATCATACATTGTAAAAAAGGCCGTAAGATGCATAAATATGACTTTCGTATTTTTGAATTTTAATTTTATTTTCTGTTTTTTTTTTTTTTCAACAATCTTTTTGATACATTATGGAATGGAAACCCTTAATGTAAAAAATTGAAAGAAAAGGAACAGTAATTTTTTTAAGTCGGAATAGTTGCTACGGTTTTTAGTTTAGAAATTTAAATTTTGTTTGTCTACTAAATTTTAAGCATTAGAGTCTGAGTTTTTATTTAGAAAATTTGGGACTAAGCCACTGATGAGCTTGTTGATCACTAGTGATGTAGCTATATGCTTTTCTCAGAGTAAGCCTTTCGAATAGTTATATATTTTTTGGGAATAATTTTCAACAGTAGCAATTGCACATAATTAAAGATAAATAATCTTTATTTCTCTTGTTATTTCATGGCACTATTAGAAATAACCAAAAATCGGGTTTATTTTGGTAAAAAATAAAAATGAAGTTACTTATTTTCTAGTCGAGTACAAAAATGTTAAGCCACTTTGCATGGATTTGTCGTTACATGTTTTGCATATATTCTTGGAAAAAGCATATTTTTGCATATTTTGGTAATAAATGCATAATTGTGAAACTATTTAACATCCTCAAGGATTTAACACCCTAAGGTCCATTATTATAATTTACCAATAGCTAAAGGTAGAATTTTAACGGACTTATAAGTACCTTTTCGTTATATTAACAAGTGTAAGGCTCGTTACTATTACTTGCCTTTATAGCAGACATAGGGAGATTAAATTATATTTCAATTACAATTAAAATTACAGGTAAATGTGTAAATGCAAATTTTTAATACAATACAAGTAATTGTAGTTTACATAAAGGACTAAAGCCAATTACATGTAATGTGTAATTGAAATTTTGCAATTACAAATTACAAGTAATTGTAATTAGGCAATAATCATTACTTTCAATTGAACAAAATGTAAGGTGTAATTGAAATTTTGCAATTACAAATTACAAGTAATTGTATTGGTAGTGGTAGTTAGGCAATAATCATTACTTTCAATTAAACAAAATGTGGTTATATATGTTTCATAATTTATTTATTGTATCTTCAATAAAATTTGAACTAACAATAATAACTCATATCCTAAGTCTAAAACGAAAATAATTATAGTTGTTACGTCCAGCCAGTGCTTGAGGTATGTTTCACGATTGCTGCTGTCATTTGTGGGTTATCCTCTAGTGTTTGGGGGAAAAAGCAATATCTCTCCTTCTTAGACGAATATTACCACGTTCATTTAGTAAATTGCGGGCCAGCGGATTTGGTTGATAAAAGCGTTAGAGCATTATTTTCTTTCTAACCCAATTAAGGGTCTTCTTAACTACGTTGACTAACCTGAGTGTTTGTTCGATTGTGCTATGTTTTTTTTCTGACGCCGAATTGATTCTTTAAAATACATCCTTTGTCGCTTAGAATAGGGTTCAGCTTCCTCTCAATCAGCTTTCACATATTAGATAAAAGGCTGTCTGTCTGATTCAACCTTGGTGTAGTCTTTACCTGGTTTAGGAATCATGGTAATCTTTAGGAAAGCACTCAAAGCGTAAAATGGCGTTAAAAATAAAAAGAACAATCTTGCGAGCTATACATGGCAATTCAAATAACATTATGTTACTGGTTTTATCTAATCCAGGGGCTTTCTTAATTTTTAAATCAATTATATATAATATCACTAAATTGAAATTTTAAGGCTACTGCAGCACTAGCTTCGACAGTTGGCAACTCAACTATATAAGTCGATACATTTGGAGTAAAAACCTTTTTCAAATGTCCAACAAATAGATTACCTTTTTATGTAGCATTGCCCAGCCTCCAGACGAAGTTCGCATGGGTGGGTTATGTACAACTGGCTTTTTAAGATTTGTACACTCACGCCATAATGAATAATTTGATTGACGATTTTTCGTCGAGGTCTTCTAAAAAGTTTTTCAGTGATGCTGCTCTTCGGGTTTCTAGTAACTGTCTTAGCCGTTTTGTGCATGCTGCTCGTTTCGCAATTTTTGCTTTAACTAATAGCTCGGTTCCTTGTGAATATTCGAGTTTTTAATATACCCAAGTATGACTGTAATCATTCGTAAAGTCTTATTTTGGCGACTTTAAACTTTTTCTAAATTTAAATAATAAAATTATAAAGTTAAAAGACACTAAGTTTACTGTTGAATTTCTGCTAAAATCTCAATTTGTGTTATTTTTGTTTCTATGTGATCAAGATGTACGCCAACCTACTGACCTTCGAACATTGAGGTCGAGTTTAGTTATTTATTTGAATAGAAGGGCATGAGTCTCTACGCAATGTGAATGCAGAATATATTGGGATGTTTCTTGAGGGCTTTAAAGAATTCTTATATACAATATATGATATTCTTCTAATTCTTTGCGATTTCTGGTTCTGTTCTACCAATGGGTTCGATAATATTATCCTTATTCGCGTTGCATCAATCCAAAAAAAAGTCTAAAGAGGTCAAATGGCAGCACTGAGGTGGCCAGATCATGACAACAACATGACTATTAACATGATCGCGATTGATAAGCGAAAATTATTCATGTTCATAGCTTCTATATCACAGCGAAATAAGTCAGTATTCATGGCTTTTCTAGGAGCATTTTCGCAAAATTACACTATCTCTTGATGAAATATCTCCTCGTCAGATACGTGTATGATTCCAGCTCCCCTGATGCTGTACTTCGTCAAAAAATATGTTTTTTGGCCCAACTCTATGTCTGATTTGTGCTTCTGTAAGGCCCAAACTGAAAAGACGCAACAAAGTGAATAATCGTTTTACTTCAATTCCTAAATCAATTTGATCTTGTAAGCCAATAATCCAACATCTTTGTGGAAAATTCGTATCATTCTTATGCATAAAATACTGAGTTGTTAAGATCTATGAGTTGCTCACTTTCGACCACAGCAGTCATTTTCTCGTTGTAACTCACCGTACCAAGACGGAAACAATGAGTGTTGTCCACTTGCAAGCCACTCTCACGAACTTTTTACACAAACTTGGGCACGATACTCGCGGTGAGAGCTTGATTTTAGCCAAAACTACTCATTTAAAAACGCATACACCAATCGCTTGGAATTAAGTTTACAGTATTTTCTAAAGTTGTGCAAATGTGAGGCAACTCATTTTGTTCCGCATTCCGATTGATAGTCAATATTTCGTATATATAAAATTATTTTTTCAAAATAACATGTAATTTTAATAGACTAGTATTTGGAATACCCGTTATGTTATGCCTTTACGCTCAAAATAATAAGTTCTTTTTTTTTGTATATTGTTTTTTTATGCACAGTCCTTCGCATTCATTTATATTGTTTATCCAAATGCATTAATGCTGTCGGTTAAATGAAATTGTACATTGTTCTGTTTGCTAAATTGTTATATTTTGCAAACAACATGCCTCTCATTACACATTTCTTTAATTTTAATTACGTTATTAATATTAAATAATATACCAATTATTTTCCGATTTTATAACTAACCGAAAGATTTATTTACACGAATTAATTATTTAAAAAAAATCTGCATTTCATTTCATTTAAATTTATATTTTCTTTTTTACTACGAAATGTTACGAATGGCAAAAATTATATTTAATAATGAAATGTTCAGCAAACAAAAAATACAATCGGCAAGATGGGTTAAATATTCACGATTTTATTGATAATGATATTTGAAAATATTTATAAAATACCTTTATGTTAAAATTGTCCTTAACTAAATGAGAATGCTGTATGAATATAGTTATAGTATGAATTACAATTATAGTTATTTAAATACAAATGATTGCACTACCTTGCCTACACGCGAAGAAAAAATGTGGTTATTGTGTGGTCACGGCAACCACACTATGTTCTCTGTAACAATACATGTTTGCTGTGAACAAAATATAGTTATTTAAAAAAATACTTTGGTCACTATAAACAAGTTTTTGTTAACAAAAAAGCAACATGGATGATTTGAACCATATTAATATTCAAGCCACAACCATATTTTTTTTAATATTTAAAAATAAAATTATATTTATAACCATAACATATTATTATAAAACATAGTATATGAAGTATGAATAAAAATAAACAAATAATGTTTGGTTTTAAAAATACATATTTTGGTTTTGGCCATTTTTCAGTTCAGACTTTTGTGCATAAGCATAAGCTATCGGTTCATCTAAAACAGTAAAAACATAAAATACACATTTGTTGTCAACAAATATTTTTTTATTTTTATTATAAATGATAGTGATGGGCTCCAAGAGCTAATAGGGGGTTGTCTTTCTAGATGATGACTTTTTGATTATCAAGTAGAATCGTTGTTAATACCCTCTTGGTATTAATTATTCACAGGCCCAAGCTGTGATTGGATTACCCGTTCAAATAAAAAGAATCCACTGTCGTGATGTTGATGATTTCAATTCTAAACGTATAATGATTTATTAAAACTAAAAGAAATAAAAGTTAACCTAACTGGATGTTCCAGTAACAAGAAATTGAGTGAATATACAACGAAAGAAAAACTTAACGAGATTTCAGTTTACTGACTTATGTACACTGAGAGAAATAAAAAAAATAGAAATGAAAATAAAATTAAATTTAAAAAATACCTGTTGAACTGGGCCCAACAGATAGTTTTAAATTAAAAATATCTAACATATAAAAAGGTAAGCAGAAAATATTTATTTAAGTCTTAATGGAAATATTCGTGTATTTGATTTTGTTTTTTGTTATTTATAAATATATTCATACGTTGCCACATATAACCATTTACATGTTTCATATTATATTATTGTATGTTTATATTATAAACATAACTATGGTTGTATTTTACAATGTTAGTTATATGTAAGACAATAATATTTTCCAATGACAACAATATTATTATTACTATTATTGTTATGGTTTAAAATAATATGGTTTGAATATAACCATGTAATGTTATGTAATGCAACAATAATATGGTGCTCTTAGATTATGGTTACCTCAACCATGTTTTTTCTTTGTGTCTACACAACTAACTGACTTTATAACACATAGCATTCAAACTGCAATACAACTTGATATTAAGCTTATAAAAATAGTTTGTTTTAGGCTTTTCTTAATTACGCTTATAGTAATAATTATAAAATGTAAATTCACAAGCATTTTTAACCAAAGTTTTTTAAACTGTTTCTTAACAAGAAACAAGTGTGCGAAGTTAAAGTACAACAAACGAAATACTTAGTAAGTAGGTAAGCTTTTTATATTTTTATCAAGCCATTTGGTTAGTTGGGTATATTAACATATGCATTGAACTCTTTGTATGTGTACATACATATATAATTTTGATGTTAAACATGATATATGGAAATAATTTAAGAACCAATACAACATTAATTAATTATATTAAAATTATATTATATTATTTTATTTTATATTACAAAATTGACAATATCATTAAACCACAAAGTAAAAAATAATTATGACTATCGATAACCACCATCATTTTAATGTCATGTGGTCCCTTTACTTTATTATAGTATATTTTATGCATTTTTATACAAATTTGACTGCTGGCAACGACTTTTCATGTTAGCAGATTTGAAGATGTTGGAAAATGCATTCATTTTATTTAATTTGAATGATCTCTAAAGTATCAATTGATGAAATTTATATTGAAACAATTAAGAGTGATATATTCGGCCGTTCCGAATATTATATACCCTTCACCACAGTGATTTTATTTATGCATAAAAATTTAGGTATATATGTAAATGGCCGTTGTGATAGCGCACTATCAACTATTGGTCCCACACTAGAACCACCACTCCTTAATCTTTCTGCCATTACTTCGGGATGGGACTCATGTAGCTGCACACATTTCCCTCATACACACTCTACCCTCGTCAGGGCCCAACGAGGTTTTAAGAAAACAATTCTAAAAAGCATTGATTACATTCCCAACTTGAAAGTGAAGCTACCCATCACAAACCGTAGTGCACTCTGTAATAATGGTACCACACTAAAACCACCACCTCGGAACCAAGTTTTTAGTCGGTATCCTGATGTATATGTGTTTAATGCATCTAAGTGAATTGGTTTTAAAATAGAAATCTCATCTATTTAAGAATCAAACGCATTTAAAAAACATGTTACTCTATATACACATGTACAATTATGTCATGTTACACTCATCATTTTCATAGAAATATATATATTTTTTTTTAATTTCGAAAATCGTTTGTAAAATTTTTTGTAAAAATATGTTTTGAAAAATTAGTTTCGAAAATTTTTTTGGAAAAATTTTTTGTACAAATATGTTTTTAAACATGTTTTATTAAAAATAATTTTAAAATATTTTTAAAAAATTTTTTTTTAACTTTTTGTTTTTAACTTTTTTCAAAATTTTTTTTAATTTTTTTACTGACCGTCTAATATCTATTTAACAAAAAAAGCAGAAAAAGAGAATCGTTACAACCAAAAAAAAAACCTGAAAAAATGCTAAAAAAAATGTAGGTAGGCGTGGTTTTTTGCCCGCTTCCTCCAATTGAGTTGTCTGATGTTGCTGAATTTCATAGCGAATTTTCAATTTTCGAAACTATGCCTGGTAGATTGGTGTGCTTAAATTGTCTGTATCTGTTCGGGTGCCTTGGCAAAGTTAATTTTAACCCGAAGACAGATGAACAGACGGACTGACGGTCATCGCTAAATCAACTTCTCTATTTATAAGGTCCAGAATATATATATATATATATATATATATATATATATACATTGTGAGGTCAGAAATTAATATTGTAGAAACTACACACAGAATGACAACCTTACATATACCCTTTCCACCTATGGTGAAGAGTATAAAAAGTAGTTTTAATATTGAACAATTTATTTAGTCGACCTATTTATAAACATATGCATATTATTAATGTAGGGGGAATATCGACGAAGACCACTTCAATAATGGGGTCCTTTTCGAAACCCTTCCGTCCTGTATGCTTACAGGCAACTGATATGTAATTTACGGCAACCTACTTTCATTGAGTCACTATTAACCATCGGCCTTCTTTCTCATCACACAGTCTCTAGTAATGGCTAGAATTTGTTCAAGGCCTTGGTTCCCTATGGCATCCATATTTAACAAGCTTTTACAAGTGGTCCTGAGACTTATAGTAGCTAGTGCTGGACATTCACATACAATGTTCGCTGCCATCTCGGCCTCTTCCGCTACACCATTGGGTAGCATCTTCAGGAAATAAAATTAATAAAGATGCTACCCAATGGTGTAGCGAAATATTGAGAATAAAAATTAATAAAACATTTTTATACAGAAGACTTATTAAAAAATACAATTCGAATATAAAAAAAAAGTCAAGAACTACAATAATTATGAGAAAAAACTTTTAGTAGTCAGAGAGAATAAACGAAATTTAGCCTAGCTATGGTGTGTAAAGTAAATTTGCGTTCAAGCTTTAACTCGAAAATGCCTATGTGGAATTTAGAGAAGGTCACTATTAAAGTGCTATAGATAGCGCCTTACCCTATACCACCAAGTTTAAGCGGGAAAACATACTTTATTCTCAGATTACAAAATTTCAATATTCTATCCGTTATAGTTCGGAGATAGCTTTGCTAGATTATATGTTTTAATCGTATAATATTTGAAGACACTATATTTTATAATACTACAGATATAAAACAATAATTCTCAATTTATATTTGATAGTACCACTCATATGGTACAAGTCCAACTTAACTCCTGGAGCTCCTTAGGAAAAAGGAGCAATATTAGCTAAATTAGACTGCTTACATTAATACAATTTATCTGCCAACCCGTCAAATTATGATTGAATATAAACTCCCAGCTATCGAAATTGCTTCTACTTCCTAGACAAAGCAGAAAAAATAATTCGCAAATAGAGAGTAGAAAAACATACATTTATTCATTCAGTATTATGTATCTTCAAGAGTAAAATATATTTTATAATTATCTCATCTGTATCATCTATATCATCTACACATTAATTCATTAATTCTTTATTCATTTTAATTCATGTGTTAATTCATGTGTTAAAAGATTAAAATAAAAACATTTTATAAATAATGATACATCTCAACCATATTAAAAAGCATAAAATTTACATTTTAAAAATTTATTTGAATATATCGCGTTATTATCGAAAATAATTGTTTCTTGTTTAAAATCAGATACAAAGAAATTATGTTATTCAAATTAGATTATATTACTTTTTTAGAGAATTACATTGAAACTCATAATAAAAGAAAGAATAAAAAAATTATGAATGTAGAAATTGTACAAGGGAAAACCAACAAATAATGTTTGACTCAAGGCATATCCATTTACCAGGTGAAAGTGAAGCGACAACAAATAAAACATTTAAAACAACACGTATTTTGTTTTTGTTTGGTTGGATCAAGGCCAGGTTAATATATACAGGTGATTGCACGGGCGAAAATTCCCATCCTTTGTTTAATTTACAAACGTCAAAAAAATTAAAATAAAATTAAATTTAAAACTTGTTGCAGAAGTTTTAATTAAAATACACACAACCACAATTTACACAATTTTAGCTATAACAGATGCTTTATTTTAAAAATATTAAGATTTATTTAGGAACACTCACACACATATTTGTTTATGTATGTGTTTGCTCTTGAATTTCTTTTTGCCCCTAAAAGATCAGCCATGCAGCAGCTTTAACCAAATTGGATTGGGTTTCTTTAAGAAAAAAAAAAAAACACAAGGACAATGAGAAAATTATAAAAAAAACACACAGATTTTCTGCATATCCCTTAGCTCTTTAATTTGTTGTAAAATTTATTTACGGCTTGCATCTTTATCGAATTTATCATACTGACGACCTTCTCTATTGCGAGTTCTTCTGGTGAAACCAAACGCTTAAACATACAGTCTTTCAAAATGTTAATCCTGTGCAAATGATATCGAATGTTGCCTTTGTATGATCTAAAGGCTTCGGGACAGCTATAGCAAAAATATGAACACTTACGGATACAAATTACAATTAATTGTCCTTTAATATTTTTTATTTTAGCCCGAAATATTTTTTGTTTTTGTTTATTTATTTTTATGTTTTCTTTTTACAAATATTTTTGACAACTTGCCTAGATTTTGTAAAAACAAATGGCATGTTGTTTTTGTATTGTTGTGTTTGTTGTGGCTCTACAATCACCTGTATTTATTCGCCTTGGTTTTGTCCAAGACGCAATTTAACCAGGTGGCATCACTACGGCAGTTGACTATTTTTTACTCGACTTATATTTGCGCCAGAGAATATCAAAAACTTGTTTATACAGTGAAATTTCTCTATAGTGAATTTCTATTAAATGAAATCCCTGTTATGAATTCATATAAAAAAATACAGTGTTTCGTTTCAATGGTAGTGTATTTTCATTGCTTTATAGTGAATTTACATACAGTGAATTTTTCTTAACAACGAAACAAGTTGGCAGACTAAAATTTGAATTTTCTATATAATCAAACAATTTTCTCTCCCCATGTTGATTTTTTGTTTTCCTTTGTTTTGAATAAAATATTTTTTTTGTTTGGAAAACTTCTAAAAAAAATATTTTTTTTGTGTTTAAATCATAGTTTAAAATTGAGATTTTAGGTGTGTCCGCTACAACAAAATTTTTTTGGTATTCCCACCAAAAACTTCCAACAATAATAATTAACGAAACTTCTCTCAATAATAAAACAATGTAACTGAGCGGTTTTTAATCTAACAAATAATTTTGAAAAAAAAAAAATTGTTTTTTAAACATTAAAGGGTGTCCCCATACAACATACAAATATTTTTTTTTACGTGCATTAAGAACCGTAAAGGGCACCAAATTAAAACTTAAAAAAAAATTGCATATCACTATAGCTCCCAATAAGAGAAAATAATAAAAATAGATTTAAAATTAAAAGGGTATCCCCATAGGTGACGTAACTTAACCTATATGGGCCTACATTCTAAGCCGTTATAGACAAAACCTTGAAAAATTGGCAGAATGTCGGTTACTATGACCTTTGTAATAAAAAGCATAAATATTCAATATTATAAATTAAAGGGTGCTCCAATAGTACATTTAATTTGATGTATATGGCCATACTTTTGAACAGTTGTACACAGACCGCTGAAATTTATAAATAACCTGTATTGCTGAGTCAGCTATAACAAAAACTATAAAAATTGAATTTGGAAATAAAAGGGTGTCATAATAGTGCATTTAATTCTATGTATATGACCAAACTTTTGAGCCTTTATAGACAAACAATTGAAATTTACAAAGAATCTTTCTTGCCAAGTCCTCTATAACAACAGGTTTTTAATTTAAATATATAAATTAAAAGGTTGCCCCAATAGGTGATGTTATTTGATCTATCTTTGAAACCGTTATAGGTAAAGGCTTATGAAAATAGCTTATGAAAATAGCTTAAACTTAGGCTGGTGAAAATAGCTTAACTTTTGAATAGTAACTAGAGATTCTTGGCATTCACATAGTCTTTACTTTTGTCCCCGCTAATTTTGGTGAATCTTTTTTTTTTGGTTTAAATCGAATTTTTACAGATAACTTCATATATTCTTTTATTAGTTTATAATTGGTGCCCATCTATTTGTTTTGAAGTCGGTTTTTTGATAAGAATTATGGTTTCTAAATAAACAAGTTTTAAGAGAATCAGCCCTCAAAAAACGTAAACAAACATATTTTAGATATAAATTCGCCTTAGTTTGACTCAAAACTGAAATATCCTTATTCAAAGAGTCTAATTTATTTCAAATTTTATATTAAGATTTTTTCTTAAAGTACACTTCAAGTAGACTTTATTTTTTTGCATTAGGGCATTATTGTTTCTTTAGGATTTCTATTATTTTCGTTTTATTTTTGCTTGCTTATTCATAAATCTATGTTTATTATATTGAAAACAAAACACTGAGTAGTTAAACAACAAACAAATTTCTTAAAATGAAATTTAAAAATAATCAGGCAGACCTCTACTGAATTCGAATGTACCACCCAGCAAAAAAACAAAGTAATTCGAAATTTATAGCTTCACTATCCTAATGCATTCGTATATTCCAGTTAACATATAAACTCTGAACTCCTATTAAAGCATTTCCAAATTAAAATAAGGGTTAAAACCATAGTTTAATTTTATTAAAAGAAATAAATATCAATAAAAACGATTTAAATCAGTTCATTAAAAAAATGTAAAAACATAAATTTTTATCGTACTTGAATTGGTTTTTAGCATTCATTGTAATGACAAGCCGTTTTGTAAATTTGAGCTCATGCTTACAAATGTTAAAATTTTGCATTTTTAATCTGAATTAAATCAGTTCATTCTAGGTAGAATCCGTGCATTTACTGCTTTTTTGCTGGGTGAGTAAATGTTTTCATACTAACGTTGCGTATGATCAATTTAAATAAGTACAGTTGAAATCAAAACATTACTTATACGCACCTATGCTTAATTCAAATTCAATTATTAAGGTTAAGTTATATGGTTGGAGTCAAACGACATTACAATTAAACTTTATAATATTATGGTAAAATATTATAATATTATGGTAAAATTAAACGAACTAAACCTAAAAAAACATAAAAAGTATGGCCAAAGTATGGCCAAGTATGTATTTACACAAGAAAAAAAATTAAAAAAAAATTTTACAATTCAAATATTATAAGAAAAACACATAAAAAATATTAAATGAAGAATGATGAAATGAATGTAATACTATTTTTTTCTAGATACGTTATAAGTTATTTAGAAAAAATGTTGGGTAAGCCAAAAATTATGTATAACTTGTAAATATTCATATCTATATTTATATTATAAATATTAGTAGTTTAAGGAAATTTATAATATCTTGTATATTAGCAGCGATTAAAAAATTTGGTGGAGCTGTACTGAAAATTTGAGACATAAAATAGGGATATAGTTAAGATTATTTGGGTATGTAATATCGTAACTGGATACGTTTTGATTTTCATTCTATGGCAATTGGGAATTGTGTCCTAAACGATTAATTTATTTTTACCCGGTAGGCGTTGTTAACACAGTCCGATTTATAGAAAAAAATTATAAAATTAACCATATGTTGCACACTATAATTTGACTTCACTATCATGAAGTCATTTCTGATATTGAATGTTTAAAAAATAAAGTAATAAATAAATGTGTTTTTGATTCTAAGGTATGTTTATTTAAACAAATAAGAAATAAAGGAATTTTCTCTCTTACAATGTTATTTTCAATTTCAAGACCATATGATGCTCTTAGATTATAGTTACTTCAAGTTATTTTTTTTTGTGGGTGAAGACTTCAAATAATCTAGAAGTTGCTGGATCAATCTAAATTTCCAATGTTACAATACCTGATTAACTGCAATTGTTAGAATTATTTATAATTCAATGCTAATAAAATGGCCAATTAATTATCCAATATAATTAATTAGACGCATGTACATATGTTTTTGTGAAATAAGTAATTACTTAGATACAATTTAAATCTCTATTGTTCTTCTTAAAAATGTGCTTTAATTTCTGTAGAATAATTGCTCACTTATATAAAACTAAATAATCCACCCTCCCACACCGCTGTTCAATATCAGGTTTCAATAGAGAGATTAATTAGTTATTAGTATTTAATCAAGTAATATAATTTCGATTGTTTAAATATCTCTTGTTTACTTACAACAGTCTTATCAATAAACACTGAATTATATTTTCAATTTGTAAATTGACCCAACACTTTTATATCATTTAATTTAAATTATCACCAGATATTTTATTAAACATAAAATGTGTTTTTAATACACATATTCAGAAGTATGCATATAGCGCTTTATAGTCACCATATATTGCAACGAGCAAACATTTCCACTTTTATTAATTACAATTTTACATAAATATAACCACAATTTAAGTACATACATACATACATACAAAATATTTTATTATTGTTATGTATGTATATTCCATGAAATGAAATCCAAGTGAAAATTATGCTTTGAATTGTTAAATTATTTAATGTCATAAATTACAATTGTCTACGCTATTGTTGCTATTTAATGGCAATTTACAAAAACATAAGATATGCTTACGTAATATATGTATATGTGTATGGGTATGTATTGTGAATATATTCACAAACACTTTTATTATACGAAACATCATTTGTATATGTTTAAATTGAAAATCTCTTAAATATATAACATGCATATTTCACAAACATGACCTATACGAGATTACGATTTATTTGAATAAAATTTACAGATCAAAGTGCGTAATTTACCATTTCCTTAATTTATATTTAATTCGAGTTTTGTGAAAATTTAGTACCTACAAAAACACATAATTGACTTAATCCTTTTTTCCTGGCTACACTAAGAAATACAATATGGATAATTATAAAATTATATTTCTGTTCAATGAGCCCCCAATAATATAATAAAAGAACTTCTGACTTTTGACTCTATTATAGGGTTCATCGTCAACTTATTTTAAAAAAGTTTATGTTCGTTGATGGTAATTTTCATTGCAAATTTTTTAGAAATATAGGATTGGATTTCATATCTTTTGAAAATCTGCATCAAGACCAAAAAAAAAAAAATACAATGTGCTTAATATGTAATCACAGGCATCTTTATTTGAAATTGTCTGCACTGATTTGTTTGTTTAGCGCTTTTATAGCATTAATTTGACCAGTTTATATAATGTTAACAACTACAACTTTTCAAGCATAATTAAATTTTATGTTATCAGAATGTGTCTTGTGTTAGCTATCTCCGGTGCGTTTCGCTACACCGATCAAAAACAAAATACAATAAACACTGTTTTAGTTCATATGCAAGGTACGTCGCCCACTGTTCCCATCCTATCTGGCAAGACTATGCGTATTAACACGATAATAATTTTCTCACTTTGTATGGCAGGTAACAAGCACACTTGGTATCTTCATTTATTAGGTGCCTTTACCGCAATGCCAGCTGTCGAATTAAACACGGTAACGTGCTAAGCAGGGCGGTAAAAATAGAGATCGGTTTTCGCCATAGATAGATAGAGATCGGTTTTCTATTTAATATAGTTTTAGACACAATTCTCAAAAGTGCCCTACAAAACGCAAAGAGAATTACTTGGGGACTGCAAGGTCATTTAAACGATCTTGATTACGCAGACGATATCTGCCTATTAGCTCTCAGTCACTCAGACCTTGCATCAAATCTGCAAAATATGACAACAGCAACAGAACACTACCAAAACCAAAACCCTGCGCATTAATGCATCGCCTCAAGAATTATTCACAATAAATAATAATCAAATAGAGGATGTCAGACAGTTTTGCTATCTTGTGAGCGTAATTTCCAAAAATGGCGGGTCAAGTGAAGACATCTACAACCGTATACAGAAAGCACGACAAACTTTCGGTCGTTTAAGACCCATTTGGAATTCGTCTTCTCTATCTCAGCGCACAAAATTAACAATATTTAACATAAGCGTCAAGTCTACTCTCTTCTACGGTTGTGAGACATGGAATGCTGCCCCTCGAGACATGCAGAAGATACAGGTGTTTGTGAATCAATGCCTCAGCAGGACAGTGCGAATATTTTGGCCTAGAGTGGCTTTGGGAACAATCCAACCAATATATACCAAATACACTATTCTAATATAGCCTGTGTTTCGTTAAACTACGTATATTAATATGGGTAACCACCATTTTAAAGGTCTACCTATTATAGTTCTTTAGCTACTTAAAAAGTGGTTTATGATAAAGATTGATACGATTACCAACGAACGACATTTGATTTTATTTACTATTTTATATATTATATTTACTATTTTATTTACTATACAACTATACAACATAACAGGCTGTTCATAAGCCAATCACCCAAAAGTGTATTTCAATCAAATTTAAGTGATACAAGTGAACTTCCCAGTAAAAGTTATATACTTTCTATTATATTTTACACTGGGCTACGAAAAATATTTATTTAGCCTCGTTGGTAGTAACTAAGATAAAAATTACGTTTACTTGGGGGCAGGTTTGTAGGAGAGAGAGAAATATATTCTCCCTTCCAACCTGCTTCAGGAAAGCAAGATTTTTGTTTGGACGTCCTATTTGTTAGGTGTCTTTGGTTCACTGAATTTTTTATAAAAACTTCGTCAGAAATACGTTTTACTATATTTTTTTTTTCATATTATTTATTTCATGGAGTGCCTCGATAGACCGATTGGTAGCGCGCTTGTCTAGAGGTTGCGGGTTCGATTCCCGCCAAAGACTCTGGGTGTTTTCTGCAGACAAGCAAAAAGGTTCGCAGAATTAGTGTTGCCTTTAAAAAAATAAAATCTATACATATAGTAAAATAGTAACTCATTTCCTGTCTGTCTGTCCGTCTGCCTTTAGATTTGAACAACATTTCGTGAGTAGTTGGTATCCTGTATCCTGATTCCAATACAGGATACATATCATATCCTGATTCCAAATACAGGACAGTATCCTGATTCCAATACAGGATACATTTTTTCCCCAAAAATGTCTTATTTTCAGGAGAATATAACGAAATTACGCCAATTTCAAAATACGGCATACTTTAAGGTATCTTTTATTTTTTAAACTTTAAACACGGTTGAGCAACAGATGGCGCTGTTTTAAAATAACGACCAAATAGAAATTACCTACTGCCAAATAGCAAATTAAATAAAATGTAAGGGGTTTTTCAATAAGAGCGCTACAAAGCGGCCAATTTACGAACATACGACGCTTCTGGTGATCAAGCGGCTTCAGTTCTTCCGTCAATTTGATCTTGTAAGGATGTAGGCCAAGATCTTTTCGCAAAGTTCATCACAACTACGTCACAGAGATGCCCAACGCTTGAGGACGACGTTTGAGAGACACATTTGGGCTTTCTTCCACGGGAACATTTTGTGTTGTGCCTGTGGATTCAAATATTTCCACTAGACGCTCAATTGTTGAGGCCACTGACTCCGAATTTCGGTAGTAAATCTTCGACTCATTGTTGGCTCGTATATCTTTTCATCATGAAATGGCAAACCTTACTGAAGAGAAATGCCAAAAGAGCGGCAAAAACTATGGGGTCGTCTGCTGTCCCTGTCGCTCTACTTTTGTAGCGTACCTTGTTGAAAAACCCTGTATTTTTACTTTGTGGAATAACATTGTTATTCAAATATTTTAAACACCTCTTACAGAGTTTTATACAATTTTTAGAATTAAAGAATTTAAAAAAAATTTAAATTTCATCCAGGTATGGGTTCCTTTATATAAAATAAATATGTACGTAAGAGTATTAAAATTGGTGTGGATTACTTTTAAAGCAACTTCGAACAAAATATTGTCAAGACACACCCAAAGTGTGTAAGTACAGCTAGTTTTCAACTAACACTAATTACTCATATCTTAAGTCTAAAAGTAAAAAAATGTAAGTCCAGCAGGTGCTAGGCAAAAATTGCATAATGCACGTCTGCTGTTATAATTTATGGATCATCTCGCTGGTGTTCAACGAAGAGAATCAATATCCCTTCTTCTTTGTCGAACTAAATCACGATCGTTCAGGCTGTTGCGGCCTAGCGGACTTGAATGCGTTTCAAGCTTTTCCAACTACGCTACTGCATGTTTAGCTATTTCTGTTTTAACATATGGCATGTTTATATCCATGTAGCTGTTTGAAATTTAAATATTCAAAGGAGTGGCTGTAATCTTTTTTAATTAAACAATTTTATTTTGTCGCCTTGGAATTTTTTTTACTAATTTGAAGGTGAGGCAGTGCCCCATAACTGAATTCCATAACACTATATTTTTTTAAGTATTGAATTGTGAAGTAGATGCTCGCAATCTAAGCTTAGGATTAAATTTTGCCAATAAGCCAATTTATTTGCTGCTTTTTACTTCGTTTGTGTTTTTTTTGCTTCTACGTGCCATTTCCAAGTTATTTGATCTCCGAATGTATTATTTGTATGTACATACGTACACTTATACAAATATTACGTAATACTTTTGCAATTTAATTAAATAGTATGGTTAAGAAACGAACATCCTTCTACATTTGAGTGACATTTTATTTTTAATAATAATAAAATTAATATAAATTACAAATATTTAATTTTGTACATAACATGACTTAACTTTTTTTTCTATGTACTTGCATATATTTACAGAATAATGGAAAACTAATGTACGAGAAAAGCTACAGAAGCTCAGGTATATACTAGGGTATCCATTTAATCCGGTTTAATTTTTGATTCGAAAAAAAAAACAATTAATCGAGTTTGCAATTACATTTTCGTCAATTAGTCGATTCAGGTTTTCATGAGAAAAGGCAACCATACAAAATTGCGAAATAATACATTTTATTAATGACAACATGTAGATGATTTTTAAAAATGTTTTATTGATTTACATACAATGAAATTTTATAATCAAGCTTAAGTTCGTTTTTATTATCTCTCAGAAAGAATTAACTAAATTACAAATTATGTGATAATATTAAAGAAAAATTGGGAAAATTTAATTTTTAGACACCAGCACGAGCGAAATGCATATTTTCTAGACAGCCACGGCCGCCATCAGCACTCTTGTATCTAATCTACTTAGGGTAGTGTTTCAGTTGTAAGTATCATCTATTTAACCAACCAAAGCCAGATAAAGGAATACGAAAAAACTTGTATTCAATTATCAATCGTCAGTTGGTGAGAACGAAGTCTACCACTACCTTAAGTTAATTTGTAATTTAATTAATTCTTTCTTAGAGAGAATAAAAACGAACTTAAGCTTGATTATAAGATTTCATTGTATGTAATACATAAACAGTTCCACTAATAATAATTAAAATTTTCAGTTTTATTGATTTGTTAGAAAATTATTTTTATTTGATATTTAAATTTTTTCCTCCAATACGCAGAACAAATTTTGAATATAAATAATGTAAACTGATATGACATAGCATTTCGGTAATATAAAATATGAATTAGGTGCCCTAGTAGGATAGTAGGTAGTATGCTAGTCTAGGGGATGCCCAATAAGGTTAGAATTTAATTTGTAGTTGTGTTGTGATATTGAAACAAAAATATGTATTATTTCATAAAAACGGTTAGTATGATTTTGTGGTTATGCGGAAAAGTGAGCAACACGTTTTAAACACAAAACTTTTTATGAAATGCAAATATTAATTGTTTGCTCTTGCACTTCAAATCACTTATGTATTATTATTTTGTAGGGGGCATACCGAAGCAGACCACTAACTTTGTGGGTACCTTTGGGACCTGCTTCGTTCCTCAATGATATTTGGTATCCGACTGGAAATTTATGAATACCTTATTTTCATTGAGTCTCGTGTTGTCACTAGCCTTTTACTCTCGACTGTTGAGATGGCGACATTATTCCTCATCACAGAGTCTATGGTAATTGCTAACATTTGCTATGGTAATTGCTAACATCCAAATGATATGTATCTGCCCGTGGTTCAAAGCATTTTTAACTTGGCCACATAATACTGGGGAGTTCGTGACCTTTAAATAACGCAGTTAACCATTTGTAGTCACCCAGATAATATCCAAGCTCCTTCTTGATCATGATGCAAACTAGTAGTGAAAAATACCAGAGCCATTCATAGGTATCGAACCAACTAGCCTACTCACTCATGTAAATATGTTAGAACCTGAACATGTAAGGAACACCATTAGTAAAAGGAATTATGAAACATGCTTTAACTGATGCTTGGATACAGGGAATTTTTTCTCTTAACATAAACTATATTTGAATTATACAGCATACTAGCTATCCTCGATGCGCTTCGCTATACCCATTCACAAAAAATACAATAAACACTTCCAAGAAAAGTATGGCCAACGTTTAACATTATTCTCACATCGAAAATATTTTAGTTTATATGCAAGGTATAACGTTCCCATTCAATCTGTTTTTTGCTAGACAATACGTATTAACACGATAATAATTTTTTAAATTTTTATGGGAGGTACCACTGCCACTATCCTAATCCAGTCTGTATTTTACTAAACAATGCACATTACTCTGAGGGTTACTTGTGCAAAGTTTCAAGACTCTACCTATTGTAGTTCTACAGGTGCACGATAATAATTTTTCACTTAATATGGGATGGTCCATGCCCCCTGTCCCAATCCAGTCTGTATTTTGAGAGGATAAGAAAAATATTTACACGTGATGTGAACGTGGAATAATTCGTTGGCATACACACAGACAAAAGGTATTATAGAAAGGGATAAGCTGTTATGAGTATGAGTAAGTCAGAACTAAGAATGTATGTTATAATAACAGGACATAATGATCTTAGATACTTCTTGAAAAAGATTCGACTTTGTGATAATGATATCTGCAGATGGTGTGGCGAAGAAGAGGAAAACACATTCCACTATCTTTGTCAATGCCCTGCTTTATCACACAGCCGTAATACATGTTTTGGCTCTTTTTTCTTTCAGAATATGGAGGACTTGAAGGGTATGGGAGCTAAGCAAATTGTCAAATTTACGAAGTTCACGGGACTACTTAGTGGGATTTATTAAATCATCAGATGAGTCACTATGGATCAATAATGGTCATTTGAATCCACACATATTTAATTATGTGTGATTCTCTATTAACCTTACCTAACCTAACCTTGCTAGACTATGAACATTACTCTGGGTGACTTGTGAAAGTTTCAAGACTCTACCTATTGAAGTTCGCTAGGTACACGATAATAATTTGTCACTTTGTATAGCATTTACCACGCCCACTTCCTCAATCCAGTTTGTATTTTAGTAGACTAAACACATTAGCTTAGGGGTTACTCGTGCAAAGCCTCAAGGCTTTATCTATTGTAGTTCGCCAGGAACACGATAATAATTTTTCACTTTGTATGGGAGGAATTCAGGATGTGTTTAGCGTGACTATGAACGTTAATATGGGGGCTACTGGTGTGTAATTCCAAGGTGCTACCTAATTCAGTTCTCTAGATACATGATAATAATATTTTACTTTGTATGAGGGGTACCACGATCACAGTACCACTCCGGCCCATGTTTTTCTAGAGTATTCCCATGGGTGTAAGGGTTTCTTTTACATACTTTAAAGACCACAGCTATTATAATTCTCTATTTAAACGATAATAACTTTTCACTTTGTAGGGTAAGTACCACGCCCACTATAATATTTTTTCACTTTATATGGGAGTTACCACGCTCACTATTCCGATCCAGTCTATCTTTCTTTAAACTATGTATGTTAATATAGAGGTTACGGGTGCAAAGTTTCAGGCCACTACATATTACTGTTACCAAGCAACACGATGATAAATATTAACGTTGTATGGAAGGTGACACGCCCACGTCGAATATCAAAAAATAAGTACCCTATTTTACCAACCGTATATTTAATAACAAACTGTGAAAATTTCAGAAAGATCGGTTCACTGGTGTGGGGAGCTATAGCTTTCCGACCAACAATGTAGATAGATAAACAGTAACAATTTTAAAAACACACGTTAAGTATGTTTATATTTTTTCTTACGATGTTCATAAATTGAATGAAAAAAGTTTGGGAAAAGAAGTCATGTTCGATTTATAAAAAAAATTCATGGGTTATAAGCTATTTTTTCCCTTTATGTTTACTAAACAAGTATACACCCAATTCTGTTTTTACACGGTTTTGATTTAACACGGCTTGAAAATAAAAATCTTATTAATTATTTAATATTATGCTAATTACCCATAACGTTTTATAATAAAAATGCAATTTATTTGTTGGGGGAAAGAGCAAATAAATTGCATTTTTATTATAAAACGTTATGGGTAATTAGCATAATATTAAATAATTAATATTTAAATTTCCCAAAAATTTTATTAATAACTAAATATGCAACTGCTTGTGCAAACTTTGGCAACACTTGGTTTTTTTCGATTCTCTTGCGAGAACAAAATTAACTTGTATATGCTTTTCATCACACCTTACGTCTGCCTTTAGTGATGGCAAAAAACCATCCAATTGTAGAAGGACAGTAAGGAAAAATAAAAACGTGGTTTGTTTGTTGGTGTTTTGTTGAAGTTTTAATATTCTGTAATATTATACTATTAACATGCATAATCCTCATTGTGTTTTGTAGAATTTTATTACTTATAGAGTATTTTTGGCTTCTCTAAAATTAGGAAAAAGGTTTTCTGATGATCTGGCCTGAGCAACCAGTGAAAACGTATAGGGACTAGCTCTTTCCCCCAACAAATAAATTGCATTTTTATTATAAATCGTTATGGGAAATTAGCATAATATAAAATAATTAATATTTAAATTTCCCAAAAATTTTATTAATAAAAATATTATTATTTTTTACACGATTTTATTCCATTTAGCACGATTCAAAATAATTTGGTCTTAGATTTAATTTGTTAAATTTAAGTGTTATTTTTATATCAAAAATTCCCTTTTTATGCATACAAGCATTTTTACTTGTTAGAGCAATCAATGCATCTCTACAAGAAGACGATGAAAACTACAAATAAAAAAGTACAACGTCAAGCCATTTCTTTAGAAAACAAAATTGAAATTTTAGATCGTTTCGAAATGTAGAAGGCTTAACATTTCTTAGCAAAATGTTCGGTTTAAATGAAGCTACAGTAAGAACTATAAACAAATTAAAATTCAATTAGGCAATCGTTGAATTCTGGACTATTAAGTCTTCATTATACACCAAAGATGTAAATAAACGGTGCAAATGCACATTATATGTACATGCATACATATGTATATGTATGTGTAAAAATAAACATGATTGCTTGTTCTTAAAAAAATTCTCGTTTTTCACTAATTTTAATAGGTTTTAGAGATAAGGAGCCATTCACCTATTTTTCTATATGATCAATGTCTTTTTTTACACGGTTTGTTTTACAAGGCTTTTTCTGCAACCAATCTACCGTGTAAAAACAGAATTAGGTGTAGTTGGAAATTATTCTTCAACGAACAAATAAGAAGTAAAAAATCAGTAAAAAAATGGAGATCTTAATAGAAATAAATTTTAGTCGAGCTGTCGATTAAACGATATAATTTGTACGAGTTATTTTTTAATCGAAATTTACAATTTCTAAAATTCTACGAGTAATCGAGCGATGATTGATCGAGTGTATACCCTAGTATCTACATACTTCTGTATAAAGACTTGCATTCACATTAAACCAATAAACACAAATTTCTTTATAATTTCCTTGTGGTTATAGTTTGTAAAACTAATTTGCTAGTTGTTATACTCAATAATTAACACAATTAAATAAATAACTTAAAGGTACACAGTTCATTGTCAGGGGATTAAGAAATAAATTTACAAATTAAGTTCAGCATTAAATATTACTGAAACCACGATGTGTTTCAGGAATTATTTTAAAGGTAGTACCAACCTTTTATGTATAATATTTACTTAGAAATCTACATTAATTAATATTATGGATATTTTTGTAGTTTGAAATAAATCTAATAAATCTCAATTGTACCAAACGTACAAGTCGTGGAAATTGTAAAATCCATGCTTTTCATACACAACACATACAGTATCGAAAGTGTATTAACCACGTTTGTGTACACGGACGGAGTCAATTTGACAACGAAATATTGACAACTAAGGATTGTTGAATTGACAACGAACGTGTACACTTTAACACCGTATTGTTGCCGAAGTGACACCATTCCGGTGTCGAATTGACACCACACCGTTGTCAAGTTGACACCATACCGTTGTCGATTTGTAAATGCTAACCCTTTCCAAATTTACAATAATAATAAAACAGATTGTAATAGATTATTCATTTTAAAAAAATTTTATTTACAAAACGTGTTATTTTATTTACAAAACGTGAGTAAAAAAATTTAAATGTTTATGTTCATCAGCATTTTCAAGCTGTATTTCAGACAGACATTGTGTCACCATCAATTCCAAACCATGAATTTATACTTTTTACCATAACAAAAAGTAGTGAACAGTAATAAAAACAATTACAACACCATATTACCTCTGTTTTTTTTTTTTTTAAGAAAAACATCTGTTTAAACACCACTGCCTCTTTAAAGCCCACAAACCCACAAACTCTTTAATTTACATTTTAACTGGTCGAAGTTAATGGTATCTCATTGGCTATAAAGTAAAAGCTCTTGCCATCGAAACGTCTCCAGTCGTTTGGACCCATTCTCCAATTTGTAAGTCACTCCATTTTGTTATGTAGAAAAAAATGCGTCTGCATAAAATAAATGAATCTATGAAAATTATTTGATAGAACTCGTGGAGTTTGTCAACATAGCGTTTTTTGAGCACTTTCGTTGAAAACTTGAAGGCAGTCGTTGTGATTTCGACCACGTTCTTTTACAAGTTGACAATTAAAGCATGTTCGTTGTCAAATTGAAAACACTCGTTGTCAATTAGACCAAGGCCGTTTACAAATTGACAATACTCGTTGTCAAACAAAAGTGATAACGAAAAGGTATCAATGTGCCCACATTCGTTGTAGATTTTGCAACGTTGTTTTTCCCTCAGTGTACATAAAAATTAATATCTGTATTTGCCAGTTTATATTGTTAGGTGTTACTGGTTCAATTGGTTTTTTTTATTGTAAAATAATTTTACTTTTATGTACTTTATTTACCGCAGTTCTTTTTAAAACGCACACACTATACAAGACAACTGATCATTTAGACGTCCAACATAATACTGCCATATCGCTCGCAAGCTCTAATTATATTTATGTGCTATCAACAGCGTCTCGAATGTGCTATTCTAGAAAGATCGGGCAGGTCTATTCTATATGCTCATTTTATATTTGTATTATACGCGTTTACATATACGCTACTCAAGAAAATTCTTGTTTCTTTTGTACTTATTCTTTAGGAACGTTTGTGTATGAGCTAGGCTAGAGAACTCTGCAACAACAACACACTATGGCCCATTATTATAACTTGCCAATAGCTAAAGTAAGGATTTTGTGGAAGCGATGAGTAGTTTTTCGTTATTATAATAAAGCTAAAAATACACTTTAATTGTTTTTAAAGCAAGTCATAGTAACGAGTCCTCTTATTATAACAAAAAAATAGTTATCGCTCCAACAAAATCCTAACCTTAGCTATCGGCAAGTTATTATAATGAGCCTTAGTAACGTTGTTTACTTTTTCTTTTATGAGTATAATAACATAGGCCTTTACATAGCATTAATACAAGAGTGATAGAAGATAAGATTACAAAAAAATAGAAAAAAATTATCATCCCTGCAAATTAACTCTCAAAATTAATTTCATAACTAGATGTGTGCATTACGAATAACATTTTGTTCGATTTTGCTTTGAAAGTAATTCACACCAAATTCTAAAATTTATATAAAATTTAAAAAATTATTGTAAAGCTCTGTAAAAGATGTTTAAAATATTTGAATAAAAATGTCATTTCAATAGGTAAAATTACAAATTTTATTCAATTGGCTATTTGGCAGTAAGTAATTTATTTTTTATTATATTTTTAAACCAGCACCATCTCTTGTGAAACCGTGTTTAAAAATTTTCGCATTTAGTTCATATTTTGTCATTTTTTTAAAACAGTGCCATCTGTTGCGTTGGTCTACGTATCAACATCGGAAGGACCAAGGTCCTACGCCTGAACACCGCCAACACCTCGAAGTTTAAAATAAACAATATCGATATCGAAGACGTTCAATCCTTTATGTACTTCGGCAGCATTATAATATCTACAGGTGGCTTACGTGATGATATTACAAATCAGATCAACATTGCAAACCAAGCTTTCGGGGCGCTACAAAAGGTTTGAAAATCTCCCCAAATCCACTTAAATCCCAAACTCCGCCTTTTCTCCTCAAATATGCGATCAGTTCTGAGTCATAGAAGACCTCGGCGAACGATTTACCGGCTCTACAGGTGTTCATAAACCGGTCTCTGCGTAAGATAATGTGGATTTTTTGACCGAACGTAATCTCAAATACATAGCTATGGACAAGAACAGCGGAGATTCCCATCCGTGTGAAACTAGTGGAGAGGAAATGGAAGTGGATTGGCCATATCCTAAGAAGACCAAAAGACGAAGTAGCAAAAATGGCAATATCTTGGAATCCTCAAGGCAGCAGGAGAAGGGGCAGGCCTGCTAATACATGGAGCAGACAAATAGAAGCGGAAGCTGGCTTAGTGGGAGCAATTTGGCCGGAAGTGATGCTGAAGGAACTTTGTTGTGGCCCTTCCACACTATATAATATATACATATATCTGTTTGTTTCGCAACCGTGTTTAAAATATACCGCTTTAAAAAATAAAAGGTGCCTTAAAGTATGCAGTACCTTTAAATTGGTACTTTCAGTGCTTTGTCTCCACTTTTTCCTGGAAAGAAAGAAGGGTATTCATATTTGAATAAGGATAGTAAGGTACCTCTTCCCAAAATTTTGTTAAAATTCATCCAGTTGTTTTAACGTGATGCGAACGCCGACATACAGTCAGAAAATAAGTTACTGTTTTATTATATGTATAGATTATCTCAATCAGAATAATTAGCCAATAGGAAGGCAGTTTCGTGCCGGCATTAGGCCGACATGCACAGAAAATTTCAATTATCTATCTTTCTTGGAACTAATATGTTGGCGTTGTAATGGTAATTAATGCGCATTTTCTTTCCGTAACACCACCTTCTTCTTCAGCCTGCTCGTATCGAGTAGGCTCAGATGCGGCTTTTCCATATTTTGCTAGCCACTCCAAGTATACTACTTTCATTTGTGAACTTGGGTTGTGGTTCTTTTATAACTTGCCAACCACTTCGTTAAAATCCCTTCAGAGTTTTTTGCTCGACTATATCTTGCTTTCAGTTTACCGCTGATCTTTTTGATACTTTTGTGCGCGATGCGAATTCATGGAGCTCTTCAATGTGTTTGTTTTTCTTTAGAGTAGTTAAGCTATCATTTTCACTTGCAGTATCTACTACCAATACGTAAATATTTATATTTTTCCGGTATCTTAGCCTTGGAACAAAATTCATGTTTCTGGTATCTTAATGGTTCTGACTTCCTCGGTGCTCTCCTTCACTACTGCAGCTAAAGCATTTTGCTGGAACTTTGTTCTTATATCCAATGCAAAGTGGTGTTTTCATATTTCGCCAACTAATCATTTGATGTCTCATATGCAAAAAACCGATACCAATCGATATCCTGAGTTTTATGTTGTCAGTCACAGCTCTACATGATTTAATAGCCCAACTTTCGCCTCTCGTGTCTTTCATCAGAATGTGCCTTCTACCGTTTATATACCACAGAGCAGTGAGATTCTTATTTTCTTGTTGAATTACCGATATAGAGATATATGGGCCCTCGATTGTGGATTTTGGTGCTAGCTGGTGCTCCATGGTGCTAGCATTTTTTCCTTCAACGGTAACTTCTACGATGAGTAGTAGTTCATCGATTTGTTGTTTCGTAGAGGCGAGATAAATCTGATTGATCAGTTGATCAGTTGAAACATCTTGCTGGTCTTTAGTGTTGCCGCTCTTTTAACTCCTGTGCAATAAACTTTTTACATCCTCTATTGTGCACCTTTTTTCCAGCAGCAACTTGGAGGTTTTGCATTATATAAAATTGCGGCTTAGAAATTATTCTAGCATTTTCTGTGACTTCGGCATAGCGCACAGAATACCCTTAAAAAAATGTAATTTATTTGTTGGGGGAAAAGGTAGTACTAGTACTACTAAAGCTAGTATCAGATAGTGGGACAGCTTTTTCATAATTTAAAAAAGCCAATTTTTAATTTTTCATACATACATACATACATACATACATACATACATACATACATACATACATACATACATACATACATACATACATACATACATACATACATACATACATACATACATACATACATACATACATACATACATACATACATACATACATACATACATACATACATACATACATACATACATACATACATACATACATACATACATACATACATACATACATACATACATACATACATACGAGGTGCATTGAGGTAGGAATCTATGGGCGAAATGTAAAACCTAATCGAAAAGCCGGGCTTTTATAGCCGAGCTAGCTCGTTAGATTAATTTCCATTTTTTGGCAAATCACTCACTGCAAAGCAATTGTTTCTTTTGACGTATGTTACAAATAATAATCAGTAATTGATTCATCTAAGTGATGATATAAATAATATGCCATACAAAGCAAAGATTTTCTTGTGGAAAACTTTAAGAATGTTGTCACATATATTTGTTGAATTTTGGTTATGGAAAATTCCTAAAATTGCACCAGTTTCTTTTTATAACGATAATTTCGTTGACGTTTTGTCAAGTTATGTGCATGAAGATTTTTTTATCGTACAATTTTTGGTTGTAAAATAATTTTTTGCATAATTTAAATTTTACTAAGCGTATTTGTATACAAAAACATGTATATTTAGGTAGGTGTGAAATTGTTTCGATTTAATCGCTTTTTTTGTAAACTTTTTATTTAATGTATAATTTTTACTATATCCGGTGTATTATCAATTTTGAAAAAATAATTTTTATCATCTTATCTTGCAATACAATTCAGTGAAAACCCTCATTAGCTAGTTGAAACTCATTAGCGTTCGTGCATTTTGTTAGCGCTTGCTTTATCACATTTATTTTTTAAAATAATAAGTTCTTGAACATTAACAAATCTCAACACAGAAAAATGCAATATGCTTAATTTATTTGATTTTATTTCAATTATTTTATATTGTTTCAAACATTGCTCAAATCCCAACAGTATGTCCCACAAAGTTCACACTGCGTATGAGCAATAAAAAACAAACATTTACATGACGCATACAACATGTGTTACAATAAATAAGCAACAAATTGAACAATTAAATTAATTATTTAATATTTAAATAGCTTTTTTTTACAAATAGTTAAATAAACAACTTAAATATGTAAATTAGCAACACATTGCTATGTTTTTTATTGCATACATAAATATTTAACTGCGTTGGTAACAAAAAAATTCATTAAACAAACGAAGTAACAGGATGTTAACTTTGCTGATTGCAAAAAAGTTTTTTTTAAACAGTTTTCTAGCAAGGGTCCATAAAAATAATAAAATAAAACCTGAACAGATTTTAAATACAAACTGTAATTTTAAAACAGGCTACATTAAGTGTGACAAACACCTCAGACCTGTGTATCCAGTATCCAGAATTTCTTTTTTCAATTAAATTTGAAAAAAATGTCATTTTTTAATTAAAAGCTCAATATCAATAAGAATATATGTATATTACGAAACGATGAAATTTTATATAAATAAAAAAGTTTGAAATTTATCAGTTTTGTTTGCTTTAACACCCTAAAAAAGGGTTCCATACCCAAAGGGTCAAAACGTAACCCTATTGTTTTCACCACAATGCCTGTCCGACTGTCAGCACCTTTTATCAAAACAACCATTGTTGTTTTAGGTGGTAAATAACAATTGTTCGCTAAAAAATACAAATATAAAAAAACTAAAACATACAAATTAAAGGGTATTCAAATAGTGACGTGATTTGAATGTATATGGCCTAAGTTTTAAACCATAATAGGGAGTCTCGTGAAATTTTCACAGAAGGTGTATAACTGTTGCAGCTATAGTAACAAATACTAAAATTTATAGGCTGTTACGAAAGTAGCGTGTTATTTGCATATATGTCTTTATACCTTGAGCTGTAGGAGGCAAACACCTAAAATTTTCACAGTAATTAATACCATGTTTGCTTCATAAACAAGTACACAAAATTGAATTTTAAACTAATGAAAGGGTGTTCCGATAGTGACGTTATTTGCATGTATATGGCCTAAGTTTTGAACGATAATATGTAGACTCTTGAAATTTCTACAGGAGGTGTACTACTATGGCCACTATAAGAAATAGTAAAATTTAATGACGTGGTTTGCATGAATATTTTTCTACCATAATAGATTTTCACAGATAGTGTATTACTATGACCCCTATAAAAAAACAATAAAAATTAAAAGGTTTTCCCACAGTGACGACATTTGCATGTATATAGATATATTTTTTGAACCGTAGCACATTGGGTTGAAATTCCCAATAATAGCTCTTAATTGAAAATTTATATTTTTAAAAAGTAATAAATTTCAGGTTATAGTAAACAAAATTGTGCATCACTAGTTATCTTTTTCATTTTTCTATGTTATCTACATTTCGAGTTGTGCGTTGTCAAAATTTAAGTTTTTTTAAGTTTTTGAAAACAGTGGTAAAAACTGAAAAAAAATTTTTTAATTAAATTTTTGTATTTTCCAAGCATAAAAGTAATATTTCTTCAATGGAACCTTCATCTTCAGGTATTTGGAAACTCAAATATGTATCTCAGTTAAATATTTTTGTTGTAGAAATATTTTTAATATTTATTTCATAATTGGTGTAAAAAACAATCATTTTTCACTTTCAAGCAGAAATTCAAATCTGGTTTGGGGAAGCTTGGGTAAAAAAAAATTTTTTTGGAATTTTCTATGATATATCTACTTATAAATCATATAAAAACAATTTGCGGGTTTTTGCGATAAGAAGAAAAGAAAAATCAAAGAAAAATTCGTGTATGCTGAGCAACGGACTCACTGCATTAATCATGTATGTATATAAGTGTGTACATATACATGTATTTTTGCATAAATTTTTAATACATGGTCCGCAGATTTTTAATAAACTGTGATCCTATTACTAGTAATATGAGCAAACATTACAAAAAGAAAATTAGTATGTTACCACAGCAGGTATTGGACCTTCTATTATTACGTGAAATTTCTGAAGAAAATAATTCCGATGATATTTATTTTTGTGACAGCGAATATTAAGACTAATAGTATTAAACATAAAAGGTAAATTTATATTAATAAAAACCTTTTAATAAATAAAGATTAGTATGGCCTATTTCCGGGAAAATTTTGTATGGGGCCTATACGAAATCATTTACCGATTTCGTTCAATTTTTGTATGTATGAGTTACTAACCTAAAAGAATCAAATTTCATTCATTTATCTTTAAAAATGGAGCTTCCAAATCAATTTAAATATTCATTCGAGCTGACAAACTAACACCCCTGGCGATTAAAAAAAATTTTTTTTTCAAAAATGATTTTTTTTTTTAAGTAGTAATGACCCACTTAATACTACGAAACGAATAAATAAGTGCTATCTCTAACGCCTGAATTAAGAGCCGTTTTTAGCAATTTCAACCCAATGTGCGTAGCTACTCTTGAAATTTGTACAACAGAAGTTTTTTTGCCACGGCCGCTATGACAGTTACCAAAAATTAAAGGGTGTTCCGTCGGTGAATTTTTTTTCACGTATGTATGTATATTACCTTATTTTTTGAACCGTAATAGATAGGCTCCTGGTATTTTTATAGAAAGTGTATTGCCATGACTAACAACAACGTTACTTTCGGAACACTCTATAAGTTTTAGTATTTGTTTCTATGGCGTCTGTGATAATTTCAAGAATCTAACTGTAACGGTTCCAGAGATAGAATAGGGTTACGTTTTTACCCTTTGGTACGGAAACCTAAAAACACATAAAAATATACATATGTGTGCACTCGTACATATAAAAATTCTATAAAATATTAATATAACCAGTAGTTTAAATTTATATTTTAGTGGAAAAAAATAAAAAAAAATACTCATTAATTTTAATTAATAAAATTTATAAATCCTGCCAACAACAAAAATGCTATAATACCATATTTAATTTTTTAATAACTAACAGAAATTTGTTTAACAAGGAATACATTTTGAACCGTAATTTGATTGTATATTCAATTTTAATTTCAATATTTATTTTAAAATCAAAGACTGACTGAACACTTATCAGTGTTGCAGTTGTAAATGAATGTCTATGACCAACTGACAAATAAATAAATGAAGGGAGGAGGATAAGCGACGACATAATAATCGTTGTCATGATGTTTTTTGTTTGAGAAATTAATATTTTATTAAAATTAAACTTTATGTTTTCGTTAAATTCACTGCAGTTATACAGTTAATGCCGAGTAGTGGAGTGATAGCGTTTAACTTTGTGATAGTGAAAATATTTAAATAAAATATAATTTTGCGATGAGTATTATTTTATATTTATACAAAGTAAATCACAAAAAAAGGGGTCTCAGAAGGCTAGAAGGTAGTGTGCTCATTTAGTTGTGAGTTCGATTTCGAAATTTTAACTACAATTGGCAGAATGGCCAGAAAGGTGCTTGGATAAGTATCATTTTTTCAAGATTTAGGGCGATACTTTTAGACTGTGGCTGTGGCTAACATAAGACTTTGGACCACAGGCACACATATATTAAATTTGGCTGCTGTGGGTAACTTACGCTTGGACAAATATTGGCAACTATAAAAGAGTCTGTGCTGAGGAAGAAGGTTGACATATATCAGTCGCCGGTCTGAAATCACTACAGTCCAGAGAAAAAGGTTAAAGACAGGTCAATGAAATTAAATAGTTGTGAATTATGAATTACGTACCTGCAATCATTAAAGAAATAAGGGGGTCGAAAAGGGACTGTAAATGTTAGTGGTCTGCTTCATGTTCAAATGTTCAAATTCTGTAGTTCAGTAAAAAGGCCTTGCAATGGTACAATTATACCACAAATCCCAACACTGGTGTATGGTGTAAAGTTTATCTTAATAGATAAACTTTAATCTGCCCTGTGTCTAAGTATCAGTTAAAGAATGTTTCAGAATTCCTCTTACTACGAGGATTTCTTGACCTGTAGTAGCCATATATTTAAAATTTTGAAACAGCAATTAAAACTTAGTTGGATACATAAACAAGTACAAAAAAAATGTACCTAAAAATTCAAGGGTGTTCCGATAACGACATGATTTGTACTTATATGGCCTTATTTTTGTAACCGGAATAGGTAGACTCTTGAAATTTTTACAGTAGATTTGTTGCCATCACCGCTATAACAATTAAGGGGGGTTTCGCAATAATACGTTTTTGACTTATATTTTTTGAATCGCAGTAGATAGTAGATAGTAGTAGATAGTAGATAGCCTCCTGATATTTTCATAGAAAGTAATTATAATGGAACAGTAATAGGCTGAAACTTAAAGTTTGAACATATTATATTTTAAAATAACTAGTGCAACAACAAGAAACGAAAATAAATTTAATAAAAATAAAAGGGTGTTCCCAAGATGACGCGAAATTGAGGAGTTTGATCATCTCTTCGTTTTAGACAGACACTTGATACTTACACAGGGTATTTATTATTATGCTCTAGTACAAAAAAATAATTCGTAATTAAAGAGTGCCCCATAAGACGTGAAAAAATTAACAACTTGGACTAAACATAGTACGGAACTCTACGTGTGTCAGTCTGACTTGCACTTGAGTGATTTATTATCATTTAAATTACTATCACCCTTTGGAACCATTATAAGTATAAAACTATATCTGAAAATAATAAAGGATTCAGTAAAACATTTAGAAATTTGTATATTTATTAAGAATTCAATTTAAAAAGTAGTACTGAATGAACGCAATGTTATTTCAGATAAATTGCAACATAAGTCACTTGATATAATTTTCAGAGCAGAAATGGCCCTTTCAACGCTGACGTGCGTTGCTCGAACTGCATGAACTGTTAATGGTAGCTTCCTTAAAAAAGGGTACGAATATTTTTTTTCTTGCCAGTACTTTAAGAAGTTCGCCTCAATATCTACTGTGAAATTTTTTAGCCGTTTACTAATCCATTGACGTAACACATGATTAAAAAAGAAATTTTGTTCTAAAAATGCGTGTTTAGATAAATCTAGTATATACTTTTGAATAGGTAGGAGACAAAAACCTTTTTGGTTAATAATAATAGTTATTGAAGATCGAAAAAATAAAAACCTTTTTTACTGGTTATAGAAGACCAAAGAAAAATAAAATATTAAAATTTTAATGGTTATTAAAGATCTCAAGTTTTTTTTTATTAATTATAATAATTGGGAGGTACTTTTCAAAACATGACTATTCCACTTTTGACAAAAATTATTTTTTTATTTTTTTTTTTTGTTTGGTAGCATTGAATTGAATACTCAGCGAAAATAAAATATTTCAAAATGTCTATAATTACACTAGGAAAAAAATTGAAAAATTCATGATTTCATCAAAAGTAGATTATTAAACTTCAAAATGACATTATCCATTTCAAATATACATTATTGGAACAAAATATGATTAATCCAGAAGTTGATAACAGTAAATTTTAGCAAAACATGATTTACACAACACTTGTGTAAACACGCCCACGCGCTAACTTCAAGATTAATCCACAGTAGTTTGAATCAAAACATGATTATTACAATCAGCCGCGTCAAAACAACATTATTCCATCTTAAATCTTGCATTTATTCCAAATATATAGGGTATTTTTTATAGAGGTATAGATCTTTAAGTTGCAATAAAACAACGATGGATTATTCGATTGACATAAATTTTATTTATCCGAAAGATAATCTTGTGGCATTACATTTTCAATATAATTTCTGGCATATGACCGCCACGGCTGGCGCGGATGTAGTCCAATCTGGACGTTCAATTTTCGATGACTTATTCCATTTGTGGCCGTATATCAGCAATAACACGGCGAATGTTGTCTTCCAAATGATCAAGCGTTCGTGGTTTATACGCATAGACCAATGACTTTGTATAGCCCCACAGAAAGTAGTCTAGCGGTGTTAAATCACAAGATCTTGGAGGCCAATTTACAGGTTCAAAACGTGAAATTGCACTATTTGCAAGCACTATTTGCAAGCGTTGTTCAGGCGTGAGTCTATTTATGATGAATTGCCAAACCAAACTGAGAATAAATCACTTGACAGCTGTTAAATCGGTCGCCATCTTGAAAAGTAATGCCACATTAAAGTTCTATACCTCTGTAAAAAAAACACCCTGTATAAGTGAAAACTTTTTAAATCCTACACAAAGCAATGACTATTCTTTACGTCTTTAATAATGCGCCAAAATTTCGGGTTAAATATATAGGGGCATACCTGAAAAACTAATTTCTCAAATTGTGCAAAAACACAAAAAGTGGAATAGTCATGTTTTGAAAAGTACCTCCTCAATTATGGCAGATCAAAAAAATATTCCTTATTTATAACTGTTATTCAAAGAGGAATTTTAAAAAATTTATGGTTAATCATTATTTCAGGATTATTTTAAATATTGGTTATAACAGTTATGTCCCTGTTTAAAAGTTTTTTTTTTTCATACAAGATTAGTAAAATTAAACAAGTTAGAGTGCTATATTCGGCCGTGCCGAATCTTTTATACCCTTCACCACGGTGATTTTATTTATACAGAAATGTATCTAAATGTATATATATTTATGTAAAAATATATACATATGTATATATATCTATATATATACATATAAAAATAAGTGTACACTTTGATGTCACCACTAACTGCGGAAACGGGTCGACCGATTTCAGCCAAAATTTCAGGATGGTCTGTAGGTAATTTTTCGAAAATTGTGTGTAAAAATTTTTTGTAAAAATATTTTTTTAAAAATTTTTTGTAAAATTTTATTCGAAAATTTTTTGGAAAATTTAAAAAAAAATTTTTTTTCGAATATTTTTCTGTAAAAAATCTTTTTAAAATGCTTTGTAAATTTTTTTGTAAAAAATGTAAAAAAATTTTAAATTTTTTTTTTAAATTTTTTCAACATTTTTTTTTTAATTTTATTGAAATTTTTTGCAATCTATATTAAGTTAGAATGGTCAGACTAAAGCAAAAAGAAATCCTTACAAAAAAAAAATTTCCTCATATTGACACATGGGGGGTCCTTTTAACTGCTCCTATTTATCAGTGGGTACCCTGTGGATCCATTGGCTACCTCTACGCGTATTGCTTTCTAATAAGGTCTCTAATACAAATCAAAGCAGAAAAACCCTACCAATCTAAAAACAAACAAAAATCGCCCCTCGCAGGGGGTTATTGATCTCCCGAGATCTGTATGCACTCCTTGCGATCTACCTGTCGCAGTCTAATATTTATTTGACAAAAAAACTCAAAACAGAATCATTAAAGCCGAAAAAAATTAAAAAAAATTTTAAAAAATATAGGTGGGCGTGGTTTTTGGCCCGTAGCCTCCAAAGGAATGATCCGATATTGCTGAATTGCAATACCAAAATTTTCGAAACTAAGGCTGACAGATTGCTGTGCTTAAATTTTTTGTATCTCTTCTGGTTCCTTGGCAAATGACATTACAACACTAACACGGACAGACGGACAGGCGGACAGACGGACAGACGGACATCGCTTAATCAACTTCTCTATGTATAAGGATCCAGAATATATATACTTTATGGGGTCGGAAATGAATATTGTAGAAATTACACACGGAATGACAAACTTATATATACCCTTTCCACCTGTGGTGAAGGGTATAAAAATGTCATACCTACAAAATATTTGTCTTTTTAACTTTTATTATGTGCGAAATACTTTGACATCATGTTTCGGGATGTAAAGTTGGTTTTTAGTGTTCACGTACTTTTAAGCCTTTTTATCTCTTAAAGACTTGCAAAATCGATTAATTGTTTGCTCGAATAAAATCAAACCCCCATTAAATGGATACTCTACTAATTAAGCGGTATTGTTTAGGTAAATTGCTGGTTGGTGTACAATTTAATATTTTCGTCTTGTATTATTAAAATAGTAGTGTCTCCGTCCGTGGGTGTATTTCGTTTATTAGATTATTTCAGTAGTTTGAGTGCTGTAAAAATTGTGTCTGAGGTCGTATTTAGCTTTCGTAAAGTTCGTGTTTTGGAAATTTCCATGTTTTTAAAAAATGTCTAGCCTTCGTCATTTATGTCCAGCATACAGTAATTTCATACATTCACTTATTCTTTTTGGTGCGTATGCCTAATTATCAAGGTATAGTACTCCCAGTCAAATAATTATATGTGCAAAATTGCTTTTCTTTGGCCCTTATGATATACTAACGTTAAGGTTGTTGTTTTTGGTATACACATTCTCTTATAATTATTTTATCTTTTGTTGTTATTTGTTAAGTTTAACTTTGCACCGCATTCGTAATACCGTTATTTTTAATCAAGCATGTCGAAAATCCCGTGTAAAATATTTATATGTGCAAAATGAATTATTTGATTTCCAACTGGTGCCAAATCAACGTATTAGCACATAAAGCTGTGAAATTGCTCCATAAGTTAGTATAGTGGATAAGCAAATATATAATGTGAAAAAAAATCAAATTTTTAGAATTTTTAGGATAATGCCACGTAAAACTGAATTAACAGATGATGAAAGTGGATTAATCAAGGGAACGAGTCAATCTGGCATTAAGGTTGGCCAAATTGCTGTTTCTGTAAAGAAAAACCGTAACACAAAAACAAATTTCTTGAAAAATCCAGATGACTACGGTATTAATAAACGTAGCGGTCAGATATGCACTATTGATGATAGGAGCAAATGGCGCATACACCAGTTAGTAACTAATATCCACATGAGTTGTAAGCAAATAAAAGTGAAACTTGGTCTAAATGTGACTAAACAACGTTTTCTCCAAATAATAAGACAATATTAAGACCATAAATATAAGTATTGAGTGTCTAAACTATGTCTAAAACAAAGCCATACAAATGCACATGTGGTATTTTACGAAAAGTCTAAATTTTGGGAGGATAAATTTGAATCTGTGATATTCAGTGACACAAACAGTTTAATTTGGACGGACCAGATGGTCTCCACAAAAATTAGATGAAGGTAAGACGCCCACGGGAAGCATGCCACAATTGAATTCAAGGTGGAGGATCACTCAATGTATGGGAGGTATTTTTTATCAAGAGAGAAGCTTAAAATAAGCTTTGTGCTAGGAAAATTAAATGCAGAAATCTACATAGATTTGTTACAAAGCGAACACCTTGAGTTTGCTGGTGATTTACAAGGCGGTAACTGAACTCTCCAGAAGGTTAATGCACCGATCCACATGGTAAAGAAGATAAAGGCGTTTTTTAAATTTCGAGACCTCTATCCCATCGAGAATCTATGGTGAATACATTCTGCCGAAATTCATACATCTGGAAGCTATATGACAATATGACAGCTAGAAATAGGACATATTGGTTGAATGGGTCAATATTGATGTGTCTGTCCTGAAAAAACTGGTGGAGTCAATGCCCTGTGAAGTCAAATTGGTCAGGATATATAAGAGTAACACAACCTCTTATTAATATATATAAAACTTTTATTATGTAACTATAAAAATATGAGTACACCTAATTCTGTTTTTACACGGTAGATTGGTTCCAGAAAAATCCGTGTAAAAACAGACATTGGTCATATACAAAAATAGGTGATTGGTTCCTTATCTCTAAAACCTATTAAAATTAGTGAAAAACAAGAATTTTTTTAAGAACAAGAAAACATATTTATTTTTACACATACATATATGTACATATGTATGCATGTACATATAATGTGTATTTGCACCGTTTATTTGCATCTTTAGTGTATGATGAAGACTTAACAGATAGTTTCGCTCTAGAAATCAACGATTGCCTAATTGAATTTTAATTTTTTATAGTTCTTACAGTAGCTTCGTTTAAACCGAACGTTTTGCCAAGAAATGTTGATCCTTCTCCATTTCGAAGGCCATCTAAAATTTGAATTTTTTTCTAAAGAAATGGCTTAACGTTGTAGTTTTCGACGTCTTCTTTTAGAGCTGCATTGATAATTCACAAATTATTAACACATTTCAATTGCTCTAACAAGTAGAAATTCTTGTATGCACAAAAAGGCAATTCCTCAAAATTTTTGATATGAAAATATTTCGCAAAACTTAAATTTTGCAAATAAAATCTAAGCTCCAAAGATTTTGAATTGTGCTAACTAGAATAAAAACGGATTAAAAAAATATATTTTTTTTTTATTTTCAAACCGTTTTAAATTAAAACGGTGTAAAAAAAGACCGTCTAAAACAGAATTGGGTTTATCTATTAAATAAAATTCTTGCACATATAAATATTTTCTATGGAGATTTAAAGCTTTAATTTTGTTCCATTTTTAAAAAAATAGATTAATATAATTTTTCATTAATTATTATGCTAATTACCTATAACGTTTTATAATAAAAATGCAATTTATTTGTTGGGGGAAAAGAGCTCGCCCCTTTACGTATTTCACTGGTTGTTCAGGCCAGATCATCAGGAAACCTTTTTCCTAATTTTAGAGAAGCCAAAAATACTCTATAAGTAATAAAATTCCATAAAACAGAATCAGAATTATGCATGTTAATAGAATAATATTACAGAATATTAAAGCTTCAAAAAAACACCAACAAACAAACCACGTTTTTATTTTTCCTTACTGTCCTTCTACAATTGGATGGTTTTTTGCCATCACTGAATACAGACGTAAAGTGTGATGAAAAGCATACACAAGTTAATTTTGTTCTCGCAAGAGAATCAAAAATAAAAAAACAAGTGTTGCCAAGGTTTGCACAAGCAGTTGCATATTTAGTTATTAATAAAATTTTTGGGAAATTTAAATATTAATTATTTAATATTATGCCTATTACCCATAACGTTTTATAATAAAAATGCAATTTATTTGTTTATTTGTTGTTAATATAATTTTGTTATTTGCGTCAAGTTCTTTGCTGTACTTATCCGAAGTAATTAAGATTATTCCAAGTCTGTGTGTCATAAGCATTTTAGGTGCAACCTCTTGCGAATTGTATTACCAAGACAATATTTTGTTCGATTTTGCTTTGAAAGTAATCCACACCAAATATTAAGACTCTTTCTTTTATAGTGCTTTACGAATACCTACGTATTTACTTTATATAAAGGTACCCATCCCTGGATAAAATTCTGAAATTCTAAAAACTATTGTAAGCTCTGTAAAAGTTGTTTAAAATATATTAATGACACTGTAATTCCACATAGTAAAAATACAAATCAATACAAATTTTATTCAATTGGCTATTTGACAGTAAGTAATATATATTTTGTCTTTATTTTAAAATAGTGCCATCTGTTGCATCACCGTGTTTAAAATAACCCGCTTTCAAAAATAAAAGATGATATGAGACATGTAGTACCTTTAAATCCGTAAAACAAAATCAGCCTACTTTCACTGCTTTTTCTCTACTGTCTCTTGGAAATAAGATATTTTTCATGCAGGAGTTTTTACGTGATGCGAACACAGACAGACAGTCAGGAAAAGAGTTTATGTTTAATTATATGTGTATGTATGCAACCTTCTGGGAACCGACGCCAATTCAAAAAATGTAACTTATAGGCTAAGAACTAGGCCATTATATGTATGTAAGTATTACAAATCCCGCTCTGCAAAATCAGTGTTGCTCTGCGTTAATAAATGTTAATAAAAAAAAATCAGGGACGTAACGATTATAAGATAAATCACAAAAAAGTTACTTTTAACCATTAATTTTTTTTTTTTTTTTTTGATTTCGTATTAATATATTGTATCTTCAATATGTTTGAACTAACAATAATTACTCACATCTTAATTCTAAAATAAAAAAAAAAATATATACTTAATAAGTCCAGCCAGTGCTAAACAAAAAATATAGTATGTTCCACGACTGTTGAAATCATTTACGGGTCGTCCCTCTATTATACGATCAAGAAAAGCAGTATCTCTTCTTTTTAGTGAAATGTAACCAGGAGCATTAAGAATGTTACGCGCCAATGGATTTGGATGAGTTTCAAGCTTCTTCCAAAACGTTACCGCATGTTTCGCTATTTCCGATTTAACTGTTGGCACGTTTAGATCTTTGTGAATATTAGAGTTGTTGATATACCAAGGAGCAACTGTGATCATTCGTAGAATCTTATTTTGGCGCCTTTTAATTTTTTCAACATTGCTAACTGAGGCAGTGACCCATAATTGCATCCCATAACACCAAATTGGTTTAAGGATCGACTTGTACAGTAGTAGTTTGCAATCTAAGCTGAGGATAGAGTTTCTGCCAATAAGCCAGTTTAGTTGGACTGCTTTTAACTTCATTTGTGGTAACTTGGATTCTATGTGGCTTTTCCAAGTAAGGCGCCGGTCAACATGAATATCGAGGTATTTGACGTCTTTAACCTGGTTTATCATTTGATTATTTATGCGAATAGGGACTCATGCGAATGAGTCCCTACACAGTGTGAAAGTTATATGAATTCATTTTTGTTCATTCACCTTAATTCTCCATTTCTTCAACCATTTTTCCAATTTGAGTACTTGATCTTGTAAATCTTGTGATGCTACTTGCGCGCTTTCATGAATACTTCAAAAAGCTGTGTCATCAGCAAATGTTGATGTGTGCACTTGATTGCTAACTGGCATATCGGATGTGTAGAGCAAGTATAAAATGGGTCCCAAAATACTACCCTGTAGAACTCCGGCTTTAATAAGCTGAGGCGAGCTTAAGAAATCTCCTTCTTTTAGTATGAACTTTCGATCAGTTAAATAATTTTTTATAGAAGTTTTTGGGCAAATTCAGCTTTAACTTGTATATAAGGCCTTCGTGCCATACCTTGTCAAATGCTTGAGAAATGTCGATAAAAAGCTCAGAACAGTATTTGTTTTTTCCTCAAAGGTCTTTTCAATTACATTGACTAATCTGTGTGTTTGCTGGATCGTACTATGTTGTTTTCAGAAGCCAAATTGATGGTTTGGAATACATCCTTTGCCGCTCAGAATTGGGTCCAACTTAATTATTAATATTTTTTCAAACAGCTTTGATATGTTTGATAAAAGGCTTATAGGTCTGTATGATTGGTGTGGTCTTTTCCTGGCTTAGGAATCATAGTAATCAAAGAAATCTTCCACCTTGTAGGCAAGTACTCAAGACGTAAAATGGCATTAAAAACAAAAAGAAATTTTTGGACTATACGGGGCAATTCAAATAACATCTTGTTACTGATTTTATCAATTCCTGGAGCTTTCTTAGATTTTAAATCAGTTATTGCCTTATCAATATCTCGAAGCTCAAACCTTAGGGTAACTGCCGGACTAACATCGATAGGTGGCAGCTCATCTATATCAGTCGAGACAATTGGAGTAAATACGTTTTTTAAATGATCAACAAACACATTACCTTTTTCGATATCATTTCCTGCCCAGCCTCCAAAAGATGTTCGTAATGGAGGCTTACGTAGGACTGGTCTTTTAAAGTTTCTACATGCACGCCATTATGAATAATCTGATTGTGGAGTTGGGTACAGGTCTTCTAGGTAATTTTTCAGAGATGCTACTCTTCGAGATTCTAGTAGGTCTCTTAGCCGCTTCGTGCAATCCTAAAGTCTAGTTTTAAGTTGAGGAGATCTATATGTTTGCCACTCTCTACGAATTTTTCTTTTTTCAGTCAAGAGTCGCTCAACATCTACTGAATAAATGTGATTGCATCTATATATTTGCCGGGTTAAAGTTGCATGTTGGGCAGCTAATTTGATGTTTTGATCAAAATCAATAAGACACTGCTCTACGTCTTCTGGTGTTCTTAGCGGGATGTTTTCCGAACAATGCTTACTGAGATATTTTCTATATTTCAACCAATTTATGCTTGTGCTGGTTGTTGGTGATACGATATTTTGTTGATTCCAATAATAGACAATAGTGGGCAAATGATCTGCTGATAATTCTAGTGATGCTTCAGCTTTAATATTTTCTCTTGAAATACCCTTAAACACGCCAAAATCAATAACATCCGATGTTTTTTGTCGATCAGTAGGCCAATAGGTAGGTTGTCCACTTGAGATCACATTGAGACGCATTTTTGAAATAGTGTCAAACAAAACAAGACCTTTTGGAGTTATTAAACGCGATCCCCAAAATGTATGTTTAGCATTGTAGTCGCCTGATGCTATGAAACGGGCACCTAGTGATTTGAAGAAGTCGCTATACTGACCCTCTGATACTTGAAATCTAGGAGGTGAATAAATTGAAGAAATAACTAACTGCTTGCCCCACAATGTCGATCGTTTGCACAAATACATTTTAAACAAAAACAAATTAAAAAATTTTGTTGTTGTTTTAAATGTATTTGCACAAATACATTTTAAACAAAAACAAATTCAAAAATTTTGTTGTTGTTTTAAATGTATTTGTGCAAGCGATCGACATCGAGCGACATCGTGGGACTGGCAGTAAGTTTTAATGAAATTCTTCAAGACAGATATTTGTTGCTTGAAGGTAATCCTCTCAAACAGTACACAGAAAATAATGTTTGAGTCTGGCCTTTATAAGTATTGCTGATCCACCACATGCTCGTCAGCGAGGACCCTTGGTATCATATAATATATAGCCATTGATTTTAAAAAAGCTATTTGTGGTTAACTGGGTCTCTGAAATCAGCATGATATCAATTTGTTGATTATTAAAAAAGTACTCGATTTTTGAGTTGGCGTATGCCGTTTGCGTTCCAGATACATATTTTTAAACAGTTCATGGTTTGCTAAGTACTGCCTGCAATATCATAGATTGCATTTTTAGCATTTCTTCCATCATGTTACCCATAGAGCTCATAAAGCCATTTAGTGACTGTACTAGAGACTCAATGGTTCCATTAATATTGATAAATTTATAAAATGGTCATTTCTATAATATATATTTTATTCTGGTCATTGCAACCAATTTTAGTGAGAGTTTTGTTTTTTTGGTTATAAATAACCATTATATCAACCAAAAATTTTTTTTGGTTGCAGATAACCATTATATCAACCGAAAAGATTTTTTGGTGGAAAATAACCATTACGTAAGTTTTTTTTTTCTTTCTTGGTTATCATATCTATATAAATGAAATCAAATGTCATTCGTTGGTAATCACAACACTTAAGAATAAGTTGTTGTCATTAGTATAGACATTTTTTATATGAACTTACTGATTTTCTTGAGACTAATTCAGTATCAGTAAATTTTTATTTTGATTTTTGTATTGTCAATGATAACCAAAACAAAAAAATTATTTTTATAATTGTTATTTCTAACCAAAAAAAAATTTTGTTGACAAAATGGTTATTTAAAATAAAAAAAAAATTTTTGGTTGATATAATGGTTACTTATAACCAAAAACAAATATTTCTTACTTTAATTGGTTACGTTAACCAAAATAATATATATGCAATAATAATGGTTAAAAATAACCAATATTAAATAAAATGAAATTTTTCGTAACCTTTTTATCTGAAATAAAAAAATAACAATTATGTTCGGTCCCTGAAATAAATTAAAATTAAAAAAAAAAAACTGTAATGCACGTTTTAATAATTATGGTGGTGCAGTATTTTTACGGCAGACAAATGAAGTGCAGATCTAAATGATAAAACTTCAACAAGAGAAGAGAAGAAAATGCTGGTGCGTGAATTGTTATAGGTTTTTGTTTTTACTTTATATTGTGCTGTTTGTTGGTTTTTACCTTTTTAATGAGTACGAAAATAAGAGCTTTTAACTGCCTAAAAACTAATAGGTTTTTACCAAAAGGTTAAATATTGAAGAGTGGTACGTAACTCTTCGTATGTGAGCCCGCATGTAATACTCATTCAAAACCTATTATTATTAGTTTTTGTCAAAAAGCTAAGCAAAATGAAAAATGCTCAACGAAGTTTGTTTTGATTTCATTTGATTTTTCTTTACTTTGTCATGAAATAATTAGATGAAAATAATTTTTTAAAGTTTTCATATCTAAAAATAGTCTTTCGTTTATAACAGCATTAAACTGTTTTTAAACCATTAATTTTTAAACCACATATTCGCGAACAAAGATCATTATTTATTATTAAAGAACAAAAGAAAAACAACTCAAATGCTGGCTTTGATATTTGAACCAAAAACTAATAATAACAAGTAAAAGAGCTCTATTCAGCTGTGTGCAATCATATTTACCCTTCACCTAAGTCAAGTTTAACTTTGAATAACTCTTTGATTATTGAGTCAGTTATGTCGTTTTTTTTTATTAAGTTTGGATATTGTAAATTTGCGTTGCGAATTGAAGTAGTTCGTGAGCGTACTGTATAAATATATTTCATTTTTTGGTAAAGCATTTAATTTTCTTTAAAAAATCTGCCAACTCAGCAAAAAGTACAAAAGAAAAATATAAAATAATTATTGTAGTTTTTGACCTTTTTATATTTTTGAATTCTATTTTTTAATAAGCTCTAGGTCTTTTTATAAAAATGTTATAATAATTTTTATTTTCTCAATATTTCGCTACACCATTGGGTAGCATCTTCAGGAAATAAAAATAATAATAGTTTTAAGAAATTTAAATGATTGAATAAAAAGACCTAGTGCTTCTTAAAAAATAGAATTTAAAAATATAAAATACCAATAAAAACAAAAAAATATTAAATAAAATTGTTTAAAAAATATTAAAAAAAATTGTTTGTGATTTTTACAAACAACTTTCTTTAAATTATTTTTGTGATTTTATTTTTTTTAAGATGAAGTAAATGGTTTTATTTAAATTGTTAATGACCATAGTTAGCCCCAAAGACTACAGTCTTAACTGTCGAAATTCCAACCAATTATTTTTCCTCCTTTAAGAAATGTAAAAAATTGTTAATTTTTTATCTGCAACTGAGCAAATATGCATTTGTATTTTTGCTTATGATTTTTTAAGTATAGAAAATTTCTAGTACATCCATTTTTTTCGTTGTTGTGTTGATAAAATTCTCTGAGGGAAATAGCCACCGTTTCCAAAACCTTCAACCAAAACCCTTCGAACTCAGAGAATCTAATCTGGTGAAGAGGAAGAATAGATCAAAGTAACAAGCAGTCGTGCTTTTTCCAAATTTAATTTCTGAAAACTTTTACAACGATTTGAAAGTGTGATAGTGAAAATTTTTAGTATATAAATTTTCAGAGGTAAATAGCCACTGTTTCCAAAATCTTTGAACTCACTGTACCCAAACCCATCGACTTCGGAAAATCTCATCTGGTGGAAAAGAAAGACAATAGTTCATATTAACAATCAGTCCTCGTACTTTTTCCAAACCACCACAAATTCTAATGAAATGTAAAAGTAGCGAACTACAAAATATGTAAGTCAACATGATAGTTCTCATTCAATAGTTCATAATAAACAGTAAATCCAATAGTATTTGAACAATTGGCCACTTTGATTGTGCAATTAAAACACATAACAATTTCTAATTCAATTTTTGCATGTGTAAACAATTGTAAACGAAAATATTTCATATGTCATTGCTTTCGATGGTGAAGGGAGTGATTTGAGGATTTATTGTAAAAATAGCCTGAATACTGCCTAGTTGAATATAAAACAATATTTGAATATTAAAAATTTATATTCTCTTCTTTTGTTTTTGTGAAAGGAATTAAAATTTCCTTTAAGACAAACTTATTTTTTATTCATAAGAAATACTTATGTTTTATTCAATTTAAATTTTTTAAAAGAATGATAATGACTATTATTATAAGAAAAAAGTATAAAGCTGAGTTCAGACTGTGCAATGATATGCTGTAATTTGCGTTACATGATACCTTTCACAACAAATGAAATTTTGTATTGAGTAGGAACTTGTATACACAGAAAAAATATTTGACTCAATTAAAGGTTTTAATTAGTTCCAGATACATATTTAATAAAATTTTTAATTGTTTCAATTATTTTACTTAAATTTTTGGGTATTTAAACTTTTATAATTTTAATTTAGTTAATGTCGTGCTATGAAACCAAATTACAAATTCGCTAAGAGCTTAATTCTGCTCATCAGAAAACATTTATCTGTTTAATTAAATCAAAAAAAAAAAAAAAAATAGCATGTTAAGTTCATATAATCTCTTTAAAAAATATATTTGTAATTTATATAACATTATTTATTTATATAAAACGCATAATTCCTTTTTAAAATTTATTAAATAAATATTTTATGAACGAATCATAAAATATTTATTTTCAAAAAATATAGCAATCCAAACAGATTATGGGTAAAGCATATCCACATAGCGATTTCACTGGTGCTTAACCAGATCGGCAGTGGATTTTTTAAACTTTCTGAATAAAAACCCAGATTCTTATGCCCAAAATTTAATAAACCAAATGAGAAGTTTATTATTATTATTGAAATTTGGATTTCTTGCTTTCAAGACTTAATAAAGTATATATTTTATGAACGAATCATAAAATATTTATGTAATAAATTTTAAAAAGAATTTATGCGTTTTATATAAATAAATTCGTATAATCTCTCTAATATTTTCTATAACAGCGACACAATCAGCAGCAAAAATCAACATTTTTTCTGCTGAACAAAAATCAACATTTATTCTGCTGAAAAGCTGTTTTCTGCAAAATTATCTTCAATTGTTTTGATATATAGAAGCTTTGATATATTTGAAAATATGCAGACCTATAAGCCTGTTATCATATATATCAAAGCTGTTCGAAAAAATATTAATAATTAAGTTGAACCCAATTCTGAGCGCCAAAGGATGTATTCCGAACCATCAATTTGGCTTCAGAAAACAATATAGTACGATCCAACAAACACACAGATTAGTAAATGTAGTTAAAAAGACCTTTAAAGAAAAAAAATACTGTTCTGCACTTTTTATCGATGTTTCTCAAGCATTTGACAAGGTATGGCACGAAGGCCTTATATACAAGTTAAAGCTGAATTTGCCCAAAAACTTCTATAAGCTCATAAAAAATTATTTAACTGATCGAAAGTTCATACTAAAAGAAGGAGATTTCTTAAGCTCGCCTCAGCTTATTAAAGCCGCAGTTCCACAGGGTAGTATTTTGGGACCCATTTTATACTTACTGTACACATCCGATATGCCAATTAGCAATTAAGTGCACACGTCAATATTTGCTGATGATACAGCTTTTTTAAGTATTCATGAAAGCGCGCAAGTAGCATCACAAGATTTACAAGATCACGTACTCAAATTGGAAAAATGGTTGAAGAAATGGAGAATTAAGGTGAATGAACAAAAATGCACTCATATAACTTTCACACTGCGTAGGGACTCATACCCCCTATTCGCATAAATAATCAAATGAAAGCTGAGGTATGCTTTCAGACTTCAAATACCTCGGTATACATCTTGACCGGCGACTTACTTGGAAAAGCCACATAGAATCCAAATTGACACAAATGAACTTAAAAGTAGTCCAACTAAACCGGCTTATTGGCAGAAACTCTATCCTCAGCTTAGATTGCAAATTACTACTCTACAAGTCGATAGTTAAACCAATTTGGTGCTATGGGATTCAATTATGGGGTACTGTCTCAGCTAGCAATGTTGAAAAATACAAAGGCGCCAAAATAAGATTCTTCGAATGATCACAGTTGCCCCCTGGTTAAATCAGAAATAGCGAAACATGCGGTAACGTATTTGAAAAAGCTTGAAACTCATCCAAATCCAATGGCGCGTAACATTCTTAATGCTCCTGGTTACATTAGACTAAAAAGAAGAGATACTGCTTTTCTTGGCCGTACAATAGAGGGATGACACGTAAATAATTTCAACAATCGTGGAACATACATTTTTTTTTGTCTTGCACTGGCTGAACTTAAAAAGTATATTTTGTTTTAGACTTAAGATATGAGTAATTATTGTTAGTTTAAACATATTGAAGATACAATAAATAAATATGAATTCAAAAAAAAAAAATTATATAGAAGTGAAAAAGTGAAACTCTATTTAAATAAAAGTTAAAATGAATATTACAGAGCGGCTGTGGTAATTCACAAAATCTTAAGCATATTTAAATTCCACGACACCGTATTGACTAGAGCATTGTATTTTAGAATAAAAATTCGCAATATATGTAAGCAATATAAGGATATAGAGCTTAGCCTTATTTGTTTCAACTTGGTTTTTAATATGAACGTTTTTTAAGGATGAATACTAAGATGTATACCAGGCTATTTGAACATGAGAACTTAGGTATAATTTGGTTTGAATAGGGGGGCATTATACTCTATGCAGTGTAAATATTAGATGATAATATTTTTGTTCAATAATTGTTACTATCCATTATTTCAATCACTTTCCTATCTTATATATGGTCTTCTAAATATCGGGAGATGCTAGAGCTTTCGTGAATCCTTAGAAAAGCAAATTGTGATGACACGATAGCTAGTTGATACGCCAGAATTGCAAACAACAGATAAAAAACAGAAGCCCATAATACTATCTTAAGGAACTCCGGCAAATTTAAAAAAGCTCCTATTTTATGTTTAAAATTCGAGCAGTAAAATTCTATTCTAACACCTTATAGTAATTCTTGGGCAAGTTTTACTTTAGCTTTCATATCAAGCCTTATTCAAATCTCGAATAATGCTTGAGTATGGAAGGTCGTTCTGATTTTTTTCATAAATGCCATTGCTTTCTTAATAATTTCGTGCAGACTTTTAGCCTCTTTGATGAAAATTGTACAACTGCCATATCTTTAACTTCTACTTATTAGGGTTCCATACCCAAAGTATAAAAACGTAACCCTATTAATTTCAATACAATATCTGTCCTTCTATACGTTCGTTTGTCATCGCCTTTTATCTCTGCACCCGTAATATGTAGACTCTTGAAATTATCACAGAATATGTTCCGATAGAGACGTGTTATTCACGTCAGTATATGGGTTTATTTCTTCAACTTATACGGTGTTTCAATAGTCACGTGTTATTTGCGTTTAGTCTTTAAAGTAATCTAACAGTAATTAAAACTATGTTTACTTTATAAACAAGTATACAAAATTAAACCTAAAAATTAAAGAGTGTTCCGATAGTGATGTGATTTGCATTTATATGGGCCAATTTTTAAACTATAATAGATAGACTCTTGATAGTTTCGTAGAAGGTGTATTAATATGGCCTTTATAACATAGCAAAAATTAAGGAAACGTGATTTGAACGTATACAGCCTTATTTTTTGATCCGTAATAGGTAGACTCTTGAAATTTGTACAGAAAACACGTTGACACTGCCGTTATAATAATTATTATAAATAAAACAAGTAAAAGTGCTATATTCGGCCGTGCCGAATGTTCTATATCCTTCACCATGGTGATTTTATTTATACAGACAAGTACAGCATTATCCATATTGTTGACTCTTTACTTAAATAAAGTCGTATGAGAAAAAATCATTATTCATGAGTTAAAGAAATAGAAGACAAATGAAAACAAATTCCGTTTGCTACAATTGTCGCCGTGTTGTCAGCTACTTAATGATATTGAAGCCGACAGCTATATCGTAAACTCTGACATTGTTGTAGAAATACTTATTTTGCTTTTATAAAATTAAATAACTTTTTCAAAAACTTATAAATATTTCCTCCAAAACTTTTTGTTTTATATGAATTTGTAATTTACAAGTTTGTGACATTTTCTTTCGTTGAATAAAATAGAAATTAGCCTAAGTTGACGACAGCCACAATGGAGGTCGTGAATACATGTAGTTATATTGGCTTCAAAATAATCGTTTACCTACAAACGTGTGTATTTTATTTTTGACAGTTTGTAGTCGGTATCCTGATGATGTCTATGTGTTTAATGCACCTAGGTTTTAAAACAGAGATATCATCTATTTAAAAATCAAACACATTTAAAAAATATGTTACTCTATATACACACATACATCCATATGTATATTCTTAATATTAATTATATGTTATGTTACACTCATAATTTTATTTTTCAGAGAAATATTGAAATTTATATTTTTCGAAAATTGAGTCTACAAATTTTTTGTAAAATTATTTTTTTAAAAATTTTTTTGAAAATTTTTTAAAAATTTTTTTTTAATATTCTGTAAAATACCTTTTTGAAAATGCTTTGTAAATATTTTTGACAAAAAATTTTAAAATTTTTTTTAAAAAAATTTTTTACAAATTTTTTTTTTTTTTAATTTTATTGAAATTTTTTTGTTAAATTTAGGACCTTTTGGCAATCTATATTAAGTTAGAATGGTCAGAATAAAGCAAAAAGATATCCTTACCAAAAAAAAATTTCCTCATATTGACACATGGGAGGTCCTTTTAACTGCTCCTATTTATCAGTGGGTACCATCTGGGTCCATTGGCTACCTCTATGCGTATTGCTTTCTATTAAGGTCTCTAATACAAATCAAAGCAGAAAAACCTTACCAATCTAAAAACAAACAAAAATCGCCCCTCGCAGGGGTTTATTGATCCCCCGAGATCTGTATGCACTCCTTGCGATCTACCTGTCGCAGTCTCATATTTATTTGACAAAAAAAAAGCAAAACAGAATCATTAAAGCCGAAAAAAATTAAAAAAAAAACGTAAAAAAAATATAGGTGGGCGTGGTTTTTGGCCCGTATCCTCCAAAGGAATAATTCGATGTTGCTGAATTGCAATACCAAAATTTTCAAAACTATGCCTGTCAGATTTGTGTACTTAAATTTTTTGTATCTCTTCTGGTGCCTTGGCAAATGACATTACCACACGGACAGACAGACGGACATCGCTTAATCAACTTTTCCATGTATAAGGATCCAGAATATATATACTTTATGGAGTCGGAAATGAATATTATAGAAATTACACATGGAATGACAAACTTATATATACCCTTTCCACCTGTGGTGAAGGGTATAAAGATGTTCCGACAGTAACATATTTTTCACGTATATGGCCTTATTTTTTGAATCGTAATAGGGTGATATTGCCGCTATAAAAAATAATAAAATTTAAGGGTGTTCCGTAAGCGACATGTTTTTGAACTTATTTTTTGAACCGCAATTTTTACCGAAGATGTGTTGCCATCGCTGCTATAACATAACACGAATTTCATAGGTAGGCTCCTGATATTTTCATAGAAAGTCCTTACATTTGAACAGTAATAGGCTGACACCAAAAATTTACACAGATTGTATTTAATATATGTATACAAATAAATTTAATAATAATAAAAGGGTGTTCCCTAAATATAGCAAATTTGAGAAATTTCACCTTCTCTTTTAACGATATACTATGCTCTAGTATAAATAAATCAGTCAAGTGCGAGTTAGTCTCACATACGTAGGGTTCCGTACTATGTTTAGTATGCCTTTATAAATTCAAGTTGTTAATTTTTTCATGTCTTATGGGGCAACCTTTATTTTTAAAATCAAAGTCATATTCATGAAAATTGCATCGCTATTGGAACACCCTTTAAATTTTAGGAATTGTTGTTATAACGGCCATGGTAATACACTTTCTATAAAAATATCAGCCCTACCTATTTCGGTTCTAAAAATAAGGTAATGTACCAGAAAAACATGTCACTGATGGATCACCCTTTAGTAATTAGTAATTGTTACAGTGTCCGATGTACAAAATCTACTGTAAACAATTCAAGAGTCTACCTATTACGGTTCAAAAAATAAGGCTATTTACGTACAAATCATGTCTCTGTCGGAACACCCTTTAATTTTTATTATTTGTTATAGTTTCCATAGTAATAAACCTCTTGTAAAAACTTCAAGAGTCTACTTATTATCGTTCAAAACTTAGGTCATATACACGCAAAGCACGTTACTCTCGAAACACCCTTTATTTTTAAGGTTTAATTTAATAGAAAGCGAACATAGAGTTAATTACTGTCTGCAAATTATAACTGGTTGTCTCCTATAGCTCAAGAAATAAAGACATAACGGCAAACAACACCTCACTTTCGGAACACCCTATAAGTTTTAGTATTTGTTACTATAGCGGCCTATAGACCTTCTTTGATAATTTCAAGCCTCTATCTCTTATGGTTCAAAACTTAGGCCTTATACATGCAAATCACACCACTATCGGAACACCCTTTAATTTTTAGGTTTATTTTTTATACCTGTTTATATAGCCAACTAAGTCTTATGTGCTGTTTATGTAACCCAATTGAACAATTCGTCTAGGAAATTTATATGAAAAGCACTCAATTTTTTGAGTTATTCCTATACAAATTTTCAAGACGTTTTGTTCAATTGGGTTATGTAAACAGCACATTAATTACTGTTTTTAAATCTTGAGTCGATGCCTCCTACTGTTCACGAAATAGACATATATTCGTGAATAACACCTCTCTATCGGAATACCCTATAAGTTTTAGTATTTGTTGCTATAGCGGCAACAGCTATACATCATCTGTGAATATTTCAAGAGTCTACCTATGACAGTTCCAGAGATAAAAGGCGCTGACAGACGGACAGACATTGTAGCGAAAACAATAGGGTTACGTTTTAACACTTTGTGTACGGAACCCTAAAAAATAATAAAATTTAAAGGGTGCCCCTTAAGACATAAAAAAACGAACAACTTAAATTTTTAAAATTGTGTTGAGCATAGTAGAGAACCCTACCCCAATAATTTTTATTGCACATCTGACTTTTTATCGTTAAGAAAAATTTAAAATAAATTGGAAATAAAAAATTCAGAATATCTACTTTCAAATATTTATTCCTGAGATGCATTGGGTAATACCATTCAAATGCTTTGCTGTAATTAATTACTTTAATATGAGCTATTGTTCAAATCTTACATTCGCTCTTTTCCGATCTGTTTTATTTCTCCAACAAACTTAAGGGCAATCTAGTCATTGGAGGTTATTTTCAATAACATTGTTATCAAAGCTGAGAGTTGTCTGGACAAAAAAAAAACTTCTTTCACTTTCTGAGAGAAAAATAAAACTTCATTTAAAAAAAAATTGTTGGGAAAAAACATGGACTTTACAGTACAGGTACTCAGTTCGACAATTGTGATGACCCATTTTTATTTATGGGCTTCCAAAGATTCTAAAAATCAGTGCGCCCTTCAAAAAAAAAGTGTCATCAGTTTTTGTCTAGTAACTCATTCATACTAGATGATACTGCTTAACTTTGTTTAGCAATAAAGTAGCTTCGTTATTTAAAAATACCCTGCTTGTTTTCCTTTATGTCTGCTTTGGCCTCATACATTCTTGTTATTCAACTTATTTTGGTTGCATCAATGTAGGTAGAAGCAGCACTGGCCACTACTTATGCAGTGACCACTACTTATGCAGTGCTTTGTGTCGGAACTAGGAAATTAGGTTGTGGGCAAGAGGATATATGGAGTAGAGTTTATGGACTTTTACTATGTACTTTCCCCCATTGAAAGTGACACGAATTGACAAGAACTTCAAAAGAATTTTATTCCACATACGAACTCTTCGGCTAAAAAATGAATTATCCCTGTAATGTGTAGAGCCATTTACTCAAGACACTACCTATTAGAGGTTCCTGCACTGAACCGAAAATGTAACTAAATAATGTAAAATATGGTGTAGAATTGAAGAAAAGAAGGTTATTGTACAACTTACAAACCTTCTAGTCAAATCTACAGACGATTTTCGTAAAAAAATTATTTTATTAATTTCTTTATATTGAAGAAATTTTTTTAATATGACTATTTTCTTAATAGGGTGTAAATATTATTAATTAATTTTTTTCAAAATTGATCCTTAAAATCTCCTTATCATTATTAGATAAAAATCTGCAACATAATGTGAAAACAAATCTGTATAACTTTAATGCCTTATTAGATTCGTACCTCTTATAGGAGAAATACAACGATTAAGGTTTTTGATTTCTGTTGCGAGCATTTGAATTTGGTTTAAAGTTTTTCTCAAATAGCCCCCAAAAATATTTCTGTTCTTAGTCGCTAATAGTTTAAGATTTGTTCGATCGACCACAAACATTTTTTATTTTATTTATTTATGAATTCAAATCTACGCTCTCTTTTATTTAATACCAAGAAAATGTAGTCTTTTGTTCTTTTTATAAATTAAACAAAACGCAAATTTATAAATTTTGCATATAATTTATTTATTATACTATTATTTTGTAACAACTACGGTAATAGATAAAACATATTAATACCTTTCGTTCGAACACATCAGTGCCAATGATTGATATTGTTATACTAATGCCTGTGTCCCAGTTACCCAGATATGATTAAAAGTGTGTTCTTACATCCATAATTTATAATTCAAGAATTCAGTGTGCCGTCGTCTTTTTTAAGAGTAATAGCAGTATTCTTCCTCTTATACTCAATCGTTTGTTGAAAAGTCCTGATGAATCTCAAGCAGGACCTTTTATTGTAACAATAATATTTTTTTATATTTTTATAAAATTTTGAATTACAAATATTTTTTTTGTGAAAAAAAAAATTGGTTTCAAATAAATAAATATTTTTATTGAAAAAAATCTGACAATTAAAATACTAACCGGCACATTTTCTTCGGTTATATTTAACAGACACTTTATGGTTAAAAGGTGTCAATTAAAAGTTAATCATACTTTGTGAAATACAATTTAACCTAACCTGAGGTTAATGTTCATGTTAATTTATAATCATACATTGTTGAAGTGGCCGTTAGTAAAACTTATATAGTTTTGAAAAGGTAGGAGACCAAAAAACCTTTTGGTTATTAATAATAGTTATTGAAGACGGAAAAAATAAAAATCTCTTTTATTGGTTATAGAAGACCCATAAAAATAATAAAATTTTAATGGTTTTTAAAGACCTAAAAAATAAAAATCAATTTTAATGGTTATAGAAGACCAAAAAAATAAAAATATTTTATAAAGGTTATAGAAAGCTCAAAATTTGTTGTTAAATATAATAATTATGGCAGACCAAAAAAATATTCCTTATTTATAACTGTTATTCAGAGAGCAATTTTAAAAAATTCTTGGTTAATCATTGTTTCAGTATTATTTTAAATATTAGTTAGAACAGTTATATCCCGGGCTATAAATAGCTATAAATTAGTAAAAAAAAATTAATAATAACTAAAGTACCTTACACTTGACTTTACTTACGTCTCCTATTTACCACTTCAACTTCTTTTTTTTCAAAATTTTACACAATTTTTCGAACTTGTTAATTTAAATTGCAGCAGAAATTGATTGAAAAACAATAAGAAATTAAAATCTTAATCTTAGTCTTAAATCACCTTTGAGTTAGCTTTAAGTTAGTTGAGTATAATTTAGCTAAACTTTAATTTTTTCTGAGTTAAATCATTAAGGTCCAACAGTATAATTATCCCTAAAATTTCATTTAGTTTCAAAACTAAGTCCCTATTGCAGCGTGTTAAAATTAAGTACAATAATATGAGTTTCTTTTTTCTTAATAAATTGTGCAAAAAAGATTACAAAACTTTACTTGTGTTGTTAAATGGCAATCTGGAAATTTTTTTGATGTTTCTTAAATTCCAACACTCTTCGAATAATGAAATCACTGATATCTTACACCATTTACATACATTTTCTCACATACCACGATTTAAGAATGCACGGCAATGTGTGACTGCTAAATTTTTGTATGGTTGTGAGTGAGAAAATTCCTTTTAACATGCAACCCTTTTGTAACATGGATTGTAGACCTGATTCAGTAATCAAAACTCATATAGAACAGTAATGGTTTAAATATGAAATTATTGCCGTAAATAGTTTACCACATTGAAATAAAAATATGGATCATATGCAATAAACATTAATAATAATTCATGCAAAAAAAAAACCGACTTCAAAACAGACAAACTTAAAATCATGTTTCTTTAAAACGGTAATTATACAATGATTATATTATATTCGAGGAAGATTGTAGCGGGATTTTTTAAATGTCATAGCACAAACTGTCAATTCAGATAAAAAAACTAATTTTTGAATTCAATAATCTAAAACAAATATCAGTCGATTTTCTACAGGGGGAGCAGTACTTCCGGAGTATATAGGGGCACAAGACCTCAGGGTTCTGTGCTTTTTCAGGTCAAACCAATGCCAAACGACTGTCTGTGTACAGCGGATCAAAAGTTTGGCTATATACATAAAATTACACTAACTATTGCGACACCCTGTATTTTCCGAGTTGAAATTTTATACTTGTTATAGCGGTCGTAGCAATACAGGTTCATTGTAAATTTCAACCGTCTGTCTGTAACGGTTTAAAAGTTTGGTCATATACATGAAATTACATAAACTATTGCGGCACCCTGTAATTTATAATTTGAACTATTTATAATTATTTTAACACACATAGTAATGGACATTCTGTCTAATTGTTAAGTGTTTGTCAATAATTATTTAAAAGATAGGGTCATATATATCAAATTACGTCACCTATTGGGACACCCTTTAAATTCAAATTTTAATATAAATACTTGTTAAAGAGAACTTTGTCATACAGATTCTTTGTAAATTTTAACTTTGTGTCCATATACATCAAATTACATCAACTATTGGGACACCCTTTAATTTCCAATTTTAAATATTTATACTTATTGTTATACCAGACATAGTAGTGAACATTCTCTCTATTTTTTAAGTGTTTATCTATAACGGTTTCAAAGATGAGGACATAATGGTCAAATTACATCAATAATGGGGACACCCTTTAATTTATCCAAATTTTATACTTGTTGTAATAGCGGACTAAGCAATATAGGTTCTTTGTAAATTTCAACTGTCTATCTATAACAGTTGAAAAGTTTGGCCATATATATCACTTTTACATTAACTATTGGGACACCCTTTAATTTCCAAATTCATATTTTACACTTGTTATTTTAGCGGACTTAGCAATACAAGTTCTTTGTAAATTTCAACTGTCTGTCTATAACGGTTCAAAAGTTTGGCCATATATATATCAAAATAACCCAACTAATGGGACACCCTTTAATTTCTAATTTTAAATATTTATACTTATTATAACAGACATTGTAACGAACATTCTGTGCAACATTCAAGTGTTTGTCTATAACGGTTCAAAGGATAGGACTATAAAGGTGAAATTATGTCACCTATGGGGTCACCCTTTAATTTTTAATTTTATTTTTTAATTACTTTTTGTTATTGGGAGCTATAGTGATACGCACTTTTTTCTAATTTTAAATGGGTGACTTATAAAGTCCATAATACACGTAAAAAACATGTATGTTGTATGGGGACACCCTTTAATTTTTAAACTTTTAAACTGTTTTTAAAATGGGACCAATCTGTAGCCATAACCTTTCTAATGGCGCAAAAATTTTTAAAATCGGTTCAGAAATGACCGAGTTATGAAGGCACAAACATACAAAAAAAAAAAAAAAAAAAAAAAAAAAAAAAAAGCAACACACAGACGAATTGATAACCTCCTTCTTTTTTTGAAGTCGGTTAAAAATATATTTTATTATATATTTTTTCATATTTTATTTTTGTATCTTCAATATAATTGAACTATCAATAATTACTCATATCTAAAGTCTAAAATTAAATAAACAAACTTGTTAATTCCAGCTAGTTGCTGTCATTTGCGGGCCATTCCTCTGATGTACGGCAAGGAAAAGTAATATCCCTTCTATTTTGTCGATTCATTTAGTATGTTACGCGCCAAAGACTTTGTATGAGATTCAAGCTTCTTTAGATACGTCACTGCATGTTTCGCTATTTCTTCTTTAACTGACGGCACGTTTTGATTTTTGCGGATGTTCTATTTTTTTTTAAATACCAGGGCGAAATTTTTATAATTCATCGGTTTCCTATAATTGAATTCCATAACACCAAATTGGTTTTAGGATTCACATGTACAATAGAAGTTTGCAATTTAAATTGGATATAGAGTTTCTGCCGATTAGCCAGTTTAGTTGGACTGATTTTAACTTCATTTGTGTTAACTTTGATTCCAGGTAAGGCGCCGATCAAGACGTATGCGTAGATATTATACGTCTGAGAGCTGAGGTATTTTGTTGCTTATTCGAGTAGATGGCCATGATTCCCTACGCTGTGTGAAAGTTATATAAATATAGTTTTGTTTATTCGCCCTTATAGTCCATTTTTACAACCAATTCTCCAAATTATGGTGAATGTTTAAAAAAGCTGTGTTATCAGTAAATGTCGTTATGTGTACTCTGTTGCTAGTTGGCGTATACAACAAATACAGCATGGGTCTCAATATACAACCTTGGTAAACTCCGGCTGCTATTGGCTGAGGTAAGCTTAAAAAATCTTCTTCTTTCAGTACAAACTTTCGATCAGTTAAATAATTTTCTAATAGTTTATAGAAGTTAAAGAAATTAAAGCTGAATTTGCCCGAAATTCAGCTTTAACTTTTATATTAGGCCTTCACACAGTGAACGGTCCCCATAGCAAAACTGGATAAAAATCGAAGGAGTTAAGGTAGCTTAATGATTTTTGGCACATATCGCTCTTGGCCTACTATTTTCAAAAATGAATTAAGATTTTTAGAAATCCTTTTATTTTTCCGGTGCGGGGACAATTAAATAACCAAAATTCCCCCATTTCAGTAATTATTAGTTTTTTGAATTTTAATCTATCAAAATAATGAAAATATAACCAATCTCTAATTATTTAGGGTTTCCGTATACCTGTTTTGAATATAACATTATTTTAAACTTTTTAGTATTTTTATTTTTTAAAGTTTTGAAAATACTCATAACATTAAGATTCAAATAACATTATATGAATAGGGTTACCAAATTGACAACACTAAATATTTTAGAATTAAATTATTCTTTAAGATAAAAAACATATTTATATAAAGATTATTTAATAAAGTTACAAACAAATTCAAATAACATAACAATTGTATACAATTTCTTAATCACTAAAATAAGTTTTTGAGTCTGAATCAGTGTTAATAGATTCATCTACTATTATGTAATTACTAATTTCTTGATTATTGTTGAAAGAGCTGCTGGTGTTTATTGTATTTCTATTAGATGAAATTAATGGACCAGAAGAAATGAGGAGTTTATTCATTAAATCTTAATTGCCACTTTCTAAGCTTTTTTTTCAGTGTGCTTAACTCTGTTCTCTATTAATTGTTTTGTGAAAGCATTCTAAAGCATTCGCCCGTGTACTCACCTTGTATTAGTTCGCACTGGTTTAAAGCAAAGCCTACTATTATCTTACATTTTCAAATATTAAAAATATCAATTCATAATTTTAATAAAAATATCATATATACACGCAAAGAAAAAACATGGTTATTGTATGGTCACGGCAATCACACTATGTTCTCTGTAACAATAGATGTTTGCTGTGAACAAATTATAGTTATTTAAAACAATACTTTGGTCACGATAAACAAGTTTTTTGTTAACAGTTAATCATTCAATAGTTATACGCACCAAAAAAGCAACATGGTTGATTTGAAACATATTAAAATTCAAACCACAATGAAATTATCTTTAATATTTAAAAATTATAACCATAATATATTATTATTAAACATAGTATGTTAAGTTTGACTAAAAATAAACAAATAATGTTTGGTTTTAAAAATACATATTTTGGTTTTGACATTTTTTTAGTTCAGAAATATGTGTGTAAGCTATCGGTTCATCTAAAACCGTAAAAACATTAAATACATATTTGTTATCAACAAATAAATTTGTTTTTTATTATAAATGATAGTTTTAAATTAATAATATCAAACGCATAAAAAGGTAAGCAGAAAATATTAAAATATGTATGTAAGTCTAAATGGAAATATTCGTGTATTTGTTTTTTGTTATTTATAAATATATTCATACGTTGTCACATATAACCATTTACATGTTTCAAATTATATTATAGTATGTTTATATTATAAACATAACTATGGTTGTAATTTACAATGTTATTTTTATGTTCCAACGACAACAATATTATTTTTATATACAACCATATATTCAACCATAACATGTTGCTCTTAGATTATGGTTACCTCAACCATGTTTTTTTTTTGCGTGTAGCTGATTTTTAAAATCATTATATTTCAAAAGAAAAAACCTAAACCTTTTTATAAATATTTTAGTATATATAACAGAAAATAAGATTATTGATGCATAAAAGTAGTTTTTTGATGTGCCTATTTTTCCGGGTCCATTGAAGCTGACTATTTTTTTTTTAAGTACATATTTTGGTTAAAACCTTTACAATTTTTTTTACAGTGTTGTTTTAAATATTAGAATTTTAGGATTTTTTAATTGTTTCTGCTACATTTTTGAATAAAAACAAAAATTTGCATTCATTTTAATTGAAAATTGAATTTTTGAGAGTTATTTTTCCAAACCCATTTTATGTTATTGAAAAATTATGAAAAAATTATCAAAATAATTCGACTTTAAAGCCGTGTAACTTTTTATAGGTGTAACGCACATGAAAAACTAAACCACCTCTGGTATTGTGGGAGTCTCAGCTTTCATCCCATATTTATGATTATTGATAAATTCGAAAGTTTTTTTTTTTGATTTTTTTCCACTAGACAGTTTTCTGTGCTTCATGCTAAACCTTATCGAATGCCTGAGACATGTCGATAAAGAGCGCAAAAAAAATATTTTCCTTTTTCAAAGGTCTTTTTAACTATATTTACTAATCTGTGTGTTGGTTGGATAGTACTATGTTGTTTTCTGAATCCGAATTGGTGACTCGGAATACATCCTTTTGCGCTCAGAATTGAGTTTAGCTTAGTTCTCTTAATCAGCTTTGATATGTTTGATAAAAGGGTGATAGCTATATTATTCTGCTTACATGCAAAGAAAAAACATGGTTGAGGTAACCATAATCCAAAAGCAACATATTATTGTTTTACATAAAAATAACATTGTAAAATACATCCATAATTATGTTTATAATATAAATATACTATAATATAATGTGAAACATGTAAATGATTATATGTGACAACGTAAACGAATACACGAATATTTCCATTTAGACTTACAAACATATTTTGATATTTTCTGCTTACCTTCTTATATGTGTGATATTTTTAACTTAAAATTATCATTTTTAATAAAAAATAAATTTATTTGTTGACAACAAACGTGTATTTAATGTTTTTGCGGTTTTAGATGAACCGATAGCTTACACACATATTTCTGAACTAAACTGAAAAAACGCCAACACCAAAATATGTATTTTTAAAACCAAACATTATTTGTTTATTTTTAGTCATACTATGTTTAATAATAATATATTATGGTTATAAATATAATTTTATTTTTAAATATTAAACAAAAAAATTTGTTTTGGTTTGAATTATAATATGATTGAAATCAACCATGTTGCTTTTTTTTGCGTATAGCCATTAAATGATTAACTGTTAACAAAAACTTTTTTATCGTGACCAAAGTATTCTTTAAAAATAACTATAATTTGTTCACAGCAAACATGGTATTGTTACAAAGAACATAGTGTGATTGCCGTGCCCATACAATAACCATGTTTTTTCTTTGCGTGTAGTTATCAAGGAGACGTTCTACACTATGGGAAGTACTCAAGACGTAAGATGGCATTAAAAACAAAAATAATAATTTTTAGAACTTTACGGAGCAACACAAATAACATCTTATTAATGGTGTTATCGAACCCAGGGACTTTCTTTGTATTTAAATCAGTTAAAGAATTTCAAATCTGAGGAGTAGTGCGGCACTAACATGGAAAGGTGGCAAGTCATTTACATCAGACGGTACAATTGGACTAAAATCCTTTTTCAAATGACCTAGAAATAGATTGCCTTTTTCTCTATCATTTGTCGCTTAACCTCTACATGAAGTTCTCAAGGAAGGCTTTCGTATTATCGGTATTTTAAGGCTTTTACAAGCACGCCATAATAATTTGCCAGATTGTGGAATTGATTTGAGGTCTTCCAGGAAATTTTCAGCAATGTTATTCTTCTAGATTTCAGTAGATCTTTTAATTGCTTTTTGCATTCTTTTAGTCTATTTTTAAGTTGAGGAGATCTGTGTGATTGCCACCCTCTACGAATTCTTCTTTTATTTTCGCTCAAGAACTGTTCAACATCTACAGAACAAATGTGATTGTAGCTAGTTTTAGGTCGGGTTGATGTTTCAACTAATTTGATTTTTTATCAAATTTAATAAGACACATGTCCATGTCTTCTGTTGTTCTTAAAAGTATTTTTTCCGATCAGTGAGTACTAAAATATTTTATATATTTTAACCATTGGTGATATGATCTCTTGTTGATTCCAAATATGAACAATATTAAATGATTGAAGATAATTCTAAAGATGATTCAACTTTAATCATTTCTTTTGAAATGCCCTCAGTCACGACAAGATTATTAATATCAGGAATCTTTTGCCGATTTATAGGCCAATCACATTTAGATGCATTTTAGAAATTGTGTCAAACCAAACATGACCTTTTGGTGTAATTAGTCTTGATCCCCAAAATGTATGTTTAGCTTTGTAGTCACCTGATGCTATGAAACAGTGATCCAGTAATTTGTAGAAATTGCTATACTGTATTAGTAAATTAAACCATAAAACAAAGCGAGTGAAAATCTGTAATCGGTCTATTAAAAAATAACACAGATGTAAAGTTTTTGTTGGTTTTTAAGAAAATAATGTTAGCAACAACAATTTTTTTGGCAATGTTGTTCATGACTCAATGAAGGAGTACAATTGTGATATTGCAGCACCTGTTTTATTTTTTTGCTGTATTAATTTAAAGCTAAGAGAGCGGGTAAAATTAACTTTGCCAAGGCTGGTGATCGAACTCTTGACCATGTTTTAGTAGTCAACATGCTAACATGCTAGCTACAGCACACTCATCAAAATTTATGACCTACCATTTGTAAACATATTCTTATTACACGAACTAACGCCTGACATTAATAATTCATTTGTAAGTAAATGTTTCCAATAAGAAAATTTACTGCAAGTCTTTACATGTTGCATTAATCTGAAGGAAATTTGAATCTATACAATAAAATCTTCTTACATCTACTAAATCTTAGACGGAATAATGTTAAAATATGAACAGTTAAAATTATTAGTGACAATACTTAAGACAATAGAAATAACACATAACAAAAATGTAAGTTAAATTGCTGGCTTTAGTTCGTTTCATGTATTAGTAAACATGATACCGCCCTTCTTGGCTGTATGATTTTCATTACATTCCATTTTGGCTGATTTTTTTTTTTAATTTTTTAATGCAGATATTTTCCCCGCTTTCTTTATTTTTGTTTCTTTTTTATCTTAGTTTAGAAATATAATATTTAAGCATTTTTAAAGTACTTTTGTTGTAATTGTTACAAACTATTTTTCTATTTAAAAAATCACTAAAACAATTGGTAAAGTTACGTAAATGTAATCTGCAGTAATGGAAATTTTGTGCAAAATATATAAAAAGATGGGCTTAATAAGTTATGTTTGTGGCTAAGATTTATGACGCAAATAATACTAATGAAGGTCGCAAGGTGCCAAAAATAATTTTATTCTGATATTGTCTTATAAACAAAATTTTTTTTTGTATTTTATAAAATACTAGCTATCCCGGGTGCGCTTCGTTATACCCATCCACAAAAAGTTACAATTAAAAATTGAAAGAAAAGTATGGATAACCATTAACTTGAAAACGCACGCTATTCTGACATCGAAAAAGTTTTATTTATGTGCCTACTGTTTTCATCCAATCTGTTTTTTTTTCTAGACTATACGTATTAATACGTCAATAATTTTTTACTTTTTATGAGAGGTACTACTCCCACTATCCCAATCCAGTCTGTATTTTGCACATTACTCTGAGGGTTATTTATGCAAAGTTTCAAGACTCTAGCTATTATAGTTCTTAAGATACACGATAATAATTTTACACATAAAATGGGAGGTACCACGCCCACTATCATTTTGAATTTTGGTAGATTTTAAATTTTACGCATTTGCGTAGGGGTTACTCATGCAAAGTTTCAAGGTCCTATATATTGTAGTTCGCCAGGAAGACGATAATAATTTTTCACTTTGTATGGGGTACCACGCCCACTATTCCAATTCAGTCTGTACTTAGCTTGATTATGTACGTTAATATGGGGATTATGTACATTAATATGGGGGTTACTAGTGCGAAATTCCAAGGTGCTACCTAATTCAGTTCTCTAGATAATATTTATTTACTTTGTATTGGAGGTACCACGTCCACTGTCCCAATTATTTCTGTATTTTGGTAAACTATGCGCATTAGCATAGGAGTTACTCTTGCAGAGCTCTATCTATATACAGGAACACGATAATAATTTGTCACTTTGTATGGGAGGTACCATGGCCACTGTTCCAATCCCGTCTATCTTTCTAAACATTGTGTGTAAAAATTTCAAGACGCTACCTATTACTGTTACCAAACTATATATTGATAAATATTTACTTTATATAGGAGATGCCACGGCTACTTCGAATATCAAAAAAAAAGAAGTACCCTATTTTAGCAATCGTATATCTAGTAAGAAACTATAAAAATTACAGAAAGATCGGTTCACTGGTGTAGGCAGTTATAGTTTTCCAATAGAAAAACAAACAAAAAACAAAGAAACAAACACATTTTGTGTATATATGGGTAATTCCACGTCAAATCAACAAGGCACTCACTACTACCTCAGATTTTATTTAAATTTTTTTTATTTATATTCTTTGACTCCCTGAATCCAAATATGATTTTTAAAAAAATTCTACCTCTTACAGTTTTTCCGCTACACAGTTATCAAAATTGAAAAATATCGATTGTTTGCATATGCGCTCGAGGATTAAATATATTCTAAATCCAGTTCTATAAGTCCCAGAAAGTTGAGTAATAGCTCATTCTAAAGGGTATTTCATACGCTTTAGTTTTGTTTCAATCATGAATCATGAAATTTTTTAACAAATTTTTTTCTGATATTTAAAGAAAAGTTTTATTAAAATCTTTGAGATAGTGTCTTTTAATTTTTTTAAATTTACATATGATTTTTAACGTGGCTTAGTGAGTACGCCATAAAAATTTCTAGGACTTATAGAACTGGATTTAGAATATATTTAATCCTCGAGCGCATATGCAAAAAAACGACATTTTTCGATTTTGATAACTGTGTAGCGGAAAACTGTAAGAGATAGAATTTTAAATTCATATTTGGATTCAGGGAGTCAACGAATATAAATATAAAAAGTTTCAATAAAATCGGGAGTGGTAAATTTGAAAAAAAAAAAATTTTTTTTAATTATTTAATATTATGTTAATTACCCATAACGTTTTATAATAAAAATGCAATTTATTTGTTGGGAGAAAGAGCTAGTCCCTATACGTATTTCACTGGTTGCTCAGGCCAGATCATCAGGAAACCTTTTTCCTAATTTTAGAGAAGCCAAAAATACTCTATAAGTAATAAAATTCTACAAAACTTGACTTGGAATTACCCATATAAAAACAAAAAATTCAGGTTCCTATCACTAATTCTCAAATGAAGTGAAAGACTACTTTTCACATTCGGTCATTAGTTTTCATAGTTGGGGGTAGTGCACTAATTTTGCAATCTTCATTCACACTGAGTGATATTGCAAAATTATTGCATTAATTTTTTTATTTCTAGTGATGATTTCAAAATTTGCAGCTTTAATCAACATTAGTGATAGTGAGTTAAAAAATCTTTGCACTAACATTTAATTATTTTGATGTCAAAAAAGGAAACTGCAATATATTGCAACTAACACTTCATTAAAAATAAAATTTAATTTAATTTCATTTTTAGTTTAACAAAGTTTTTATAATTCAATAAGAATAGTAAATTCTACAAATTAATTGCTTTAAGCAAAACAAGAATTTCCAAACTGCTATCACTTAGTTTGTTTCTTCTAGGAGCGTCTACAATTTCACAAAAGGAAAACAAACCCTCCACTGGTGCAGAAGAAGGCAAAGGCGTGTTGAATTTAAGACAACCCAATTCAGTCTCTTAATCCAGTAGAGAAGTATTTAATTATATTCGTATGCTATCATTGAAGGATCTAATATCAACGTTATTTAAACGATAGTTCTAGAAATTTGTTTATTGAGATCTCAGGTTCATTTTTTTACTTGATTGCTGCCTTGAATTTTGAACGGTTTGCTACCTATGGACCTGAACAGGGGAAAAAAGGTAAAAAAATTGAATTTTTTAAAGTTTTTGCGATTTTGACCTTGAAGATGAAGTTTTTTTGATTTTATATGTTCACAAATTTGTTCTTTATGACAAGAGCTACAACTTTGCCTCAGAGAGTATATAAAAATTCCAAATGGTTTGCAAAATATGAGCTGGAGTAAATGATCAATTTTTTGCAAAAATGACATCGAGGCCCCACATCTTTGAGGGCCCATAATAAAAAACGTGGAGGACTTTGGGCAAAACTGGGAGACAGGGGTCTTTTTTTTTGGTCTTTTATGACGTAGTGGTGTCCGTATATGGTTATTTTGCCATGACTTAAAAAATTACACAGTGTGTTATTAAACTGCAAAAAAATATAGTGCAATAATTTTTTTGCAATATTAATTTAGTGGCAGTGCGATGCTGATTTCAATCACAATTTAGTGCACTATCTCCATCTATGTTTGTTATACATGTACACGTTGCGTGTGTGTGTGTGTAGGTAGTGCATATACATATAATATGCCACTAAGAGTTAATTTATTTAATTTCCATCCGCTCTTATTGCAAACGCTTTTGATTGTAGAGTTTTAATCACAATTAGTCAACGTTGGGCTATATATGATCTTGCATTGCGTCTGCTTGCAAATCACCCCTTTTGGTTGTTTATTATTTTTTGTAAGTAAAACTAAAAAATTAATAATTATGTCAAATATGGTGCATGAAATAAATCAATATTCAAAATCAAACCATCTTAAATCATCTAAACTCATCTTAAAACTTAGTTAATTCGAAAGGAGAGTCTATGTGATGGGTGGCCCTATTGAAGACATAAATTTGACATTAAAACATCACTAAATTTGTTAAACCAACAACAAGGATAAAACATCCTTAATTTTAAAATTTTTTTTTTTCAAATTGTTCCAGCTTTAATATCCATTTTAGAGTCGATACAACAAAAAAAATCTACTGTAAAAAAAGTCTAAATTATTTCACATTAATGTATGTATCGAAGCAGATCACTAACATAATGGATTGTTTGTTCGTTTGCTGCTTCGTTCCTAGCTGAATATCTATGGGTTTAAGTCCCAAATATCGTTTGAGAACTCGGCTATCCAATATATTTGTAATATACGTTTACTTGCCTCTTACCTTTTAGCAAAGATAAACTTTCTTCCGAACTGCTAATCTAACGCACGCTGCTACCCCAGCCATTCTGCTTGGTAAACGTACACTTACTCCCCTAGACACAGACTGAAGGACAAGTTTAACTCAACTAAGTAGACACCTTCAGAAAAAGCATCAGTAAACCCATACAGGCAATCCATATACCCATACAGGCAATCCTCTGTACTTCATCCAACTTATGATTAATTGTACTTTTAGCGTTATTGTGGATCGCACAATCTTTTGTTGGTATCCTCATTTCATTGTATTCATTGCAGGTAAGTTCCTTAGTCAGCGTAACGCATATACATACATATACAGCGAGGTGCACAAATGAGTACAAGTTTGTACTTTTAATGTCATAGAAATAAAGCAGATTTAAAATGTTTTTTTTGTAATGGGTGATTTTTTTGAGGTTAGGATTTTCATGCATTAGTATTTGACAGATCACGTGAGATTTCAGACATGGTGCCAAAGAGAAAGATGCTCAGTATGCTTTGACATTTCATCATGAATAGACTTACTAACGAGCAACGCTTGCAAATCATTGAATTTTATTACCAAAATCAGTGTTCGGTTCGAAATGTGTTTTATCGACAAATTTTGTTCAGCGATGAGGCTCATTTCTGGTTGAATGGCTACGTAAATAAGCAAAATTGCCGCATTTGGAGTGAAGAGCAACCAGAAGCCGTTCAAGAACTGCCCATGCATCCCGAAAAATGCACTGTTTGGTGTGGTTTGTACGCTGGTGGAATCATTGGACCGTATTTTTTCAAAGATGCTGTTGGACGCAACGTTACGGTGAATGGCGATCGCTATCGTTCGATGCTAACAAACTTTTTGTTGCCAAAAATGGAACAACTGAACTTGGTTGACATGTGGTTTCAACAAGATGGCGCTACATGCCACACAGCTCGCGATTCTAGGGCCATTTTGAGGGAAAACTTCGGAGAACAATTCATCTCAAGAAATGGACCGGTAAGTTGGCCACCAAGATCATGCGATTTGACGCCTTTAGACTATTTTTTGTGGGGCTACGTCAAGTGTAAAGTCTACAGAAATAAGCCAGAAACTATTCCAGCTTTGGAAGACAACATTTCCGAAGAAATTCGGGCTATTCCGGCCGAAATGCTCGAAAAAGTTGCCCAAAATTGGACTTTCCGAATGGACCACCTAAGACGCAGCCGCGGTCAACATTTAAATGAAATTATCTTCAAAAAGTAAATGTCATGGACCAATCTAACGTTTCAAATAAAGAACCGATGAGATTTTATGCGTTTTTTAAAAAAAAAAAAAAGTTCTCAAGCTCTTAAAAAATCACTCGTTAGTTTATTTAGTATTAGGTACTTAACAAAACAGTGAAAAATTCAAAACTTAAAGCATCAATTTTTTAGAAAAAAATGCGAAAACAACTCCAATGTATATAATTTTGCACCGTTGAAAAATCTTGCGGAATACGAAAATTTTTAATACTTAGTCCAAAGCCCATTATTTTGTATAGCCATAATTTACGCGATTTGGCATACTCTCCAGCAATTTCTGTACAATTTTCTTTGGAATATTCTTCCATACATTTTGGATCCGCTGCCAAAGCTCGTTCAAATTGGTAGGGCCTGATTGATACGTCTCTTCACGATTGACCACAAATTCTCAATCGGATTGAGGTCGGGACTTTGAGCTGGCATTTGCATTAATTGGAAATTTTGTTCTCCAAGCCATTCTTTTACGATTTTGGACGTGTGTTTTGGATCACCATCCTGCTGAAAAATTACTTCTTATGCAGGATAAGCGCTCTTATCTACAACATCGGGAAGATGCAAAATCCTCAAATAGTCTTCTTTCTTCATTATATTATCAATTTTTTGCAGTGGTCCAAGGTCCCACCACGTAAAGCAACCCCAAACTAGGTTTTTGTGTTTTTACTGCTGCAATATAACCAATGCCGCGAAGGGCTCTGCGTGCCGTCCCCCGACTAACGGGTTTTCCGATTGCTAACGAAGCATATTTTGGTGTTAAAAACTTATCTCTTTTCATTTCTCTTATCATTAGACGTGCATCCGCATTAGTTAGAAGTTCTTTACGACCTCTAACTTGAGGCTTGGGGCTTGGGAACAACGGAACACCGTTTTAGTAGCCTTATGACCACTGATTGCTCAGTTTAAACTCTTTTTTTAATTTTCCGGGTAGGACAGCCTATTTCAGTTATGGCCCGGATGCTCTCCTCGGTAGATTTTAAACGTTTCTTCATTATTTATTATTATTAGGTATTTATGTGATTTTTGTTCAAAAGTTTGCACAATGTTTTTACCACACGCGATTTAAATAATGTCGAGCTTATGACTTCTTAAAAAAAAAAACTTATTAAAAGCAAAAATTTTAAAAATAACAGCACCTTTTCATTTCTTTTCTTAAAATTCTTCATAAAATGTCGAGGTGCAAAATAGAGTACATGAAAGTTATTTTGGTTTGTTTTTTTGTTTTTTTTTTTCTTGGTGCTTGATGCTTTTTGTTACAAATTTTATATAATTTTATATAATTTTATTATAGTACTAGATACTTAATAAGCGACAATAAAAATTTTGGGTTTTGCTTTATTACTTTTATATTTATGAGCAAAAAGTGCTCAAAGTACAAACATGTACTCATTTGTGCACCTCACCGTACATATGTATACAAAGACTAAATATTCTATGAGAAAATGAAAGCTGTTTTCGCACCGTACAGGATTTGTTATTGAATTTCAAAGTATAAATTATCCACCGCTTTAATTTCTACATCAACCGAAATCACAATCGGCCTAAATTAAGAAATTTGATTTGTAGAATTAATGTTCCTTACATTTTTCAGGTCTTTGCATGTGGAATTAAAAACTAAAAAGTAATTTTGCAAAATTATAAAAAGTCCTCCTCATATTTTTACACCTATCAAAAACGCATCCTAAAAGGGTTACAGAAAGGTTTTTAATAAATTTTAACGTTTGAAAAAAATTTCCAACAATTATAACAACATTTTTAGTAAATATTGTAATATATGTTGTAGTAGAAAATTTACGCTGAACTTAGGGATTCGTAAACAAATGTCTTGGAAAATATTGCACTTTTTTTTGTTTATTTCTACCAATATTTTTAAAATTATGTTGTTTTTTATATTATACTAGCTATTCCCGGTGCGCTTCGCTACACCCATCCACAAAAAATACCATAAAAACACTTGGAAGAAAAGTATGACCAACCTTTAACGCGAAAACGCACGCTAATATCATGTCAAAAATGTTCCCATCCAACCTGTTTTTTGCTAGACTATACGTATTAACATGATAACAATTTTTCACTTTGAATAGAAGGTATCACGCCCTAGATTCAAATTCAGTCTGTCTTTTTTCTACACAATGTATCTTATTAAGGGGATTACTGATGCAAAATTCCAAGGCGCTACCTATTGCAGTTCTCTAGATATAGGATAATAATTTTATACTTAGTATGGGGGGTACCACTCTCACTGTCCCAATTCAGCCTATGTTTTTCTAGAGTATACGCATGGGTATAGGGTTTACTTGTACTCACTTTGAAGACCATACCTATTATAGTTCTCTATGTACACAATAATAATTTTTCACTTTGTATGGGAGGTACCACGCCCACTGTCCCAATTTATTCTGTATTTTGGCAGACTATGCGCTTTAGCACAAAGGTTTCTCTTGCAAAGCTTCAAGGCGCTATCTATTGTAGTTCGCCAGGAACACGATAATAATTTTTCACTTTGTATGCGAGGTACCACGCCCACTATTTCAATTCAGTCTGTGTTTAACTAAACTATGTACGTTAATATGGCGGTTATTGGTGCAAAATTCCAAGGCACTACCTAGTGCAGTTCTCTAGATACAGGATAATAATTTTTACTTTGTATAGGAGGTACCACTCCCGCTATTGCAGTCCCGTCTGTGTCTAGCTAAACTATCTACGTTAATAGGTCGGTTGTTGGTGCAAAATTCCAAGGCGCTACCTAGTGCAGATCTCTAGATACAGGATAATGATTTTTTACTTTGTATGGGAGGTACCACTCCCGCTATTACAATCCAGTCTGTGTTTAGCTAAACTATGTACGTTAATATGACGGTTATTTTTGCAAAATTCCAAGGCGCTACCTAGTGCAGTTCTCTAGATACAGGATAATCATTTTTCACTTTGTATGGGAGATACCACTCCCGCTATTCCAATCCAGTTCATCTTTCTCTAAACTATGTACGTTAATATAGAGGTTACTGGTGCAAAATTTCAAGGTGCTACCTATTACTGTTACCAAGAAACACGATGGTAAATATTTACTTTGTATGGGAGATGCCACGCCCACGTCGAATATTAAAAATATAAATACCCTATTTTACCATCCGTGTATCTAAAAACAAACTGTGAAAATTTCAGAAAGATCGGTTCATTGGTGTAGGCAGCTATAGCTTTCCGACAAACAAACATGCAAAATAACACATTTTGTGCCTTAAAAAAGGCAAATTTTTATTGCTTGGGTTCCACCTTCACCAATATCTCGACGGATCTTTCGCTTTGATTCATATAGTTGAATATAAGTTTATAATAACCATTTCTCATTTTTAATGGCATATTCTCATTCGAAGCTAAGCAGTCATTTATATGTACTACTCGTTTTTATAGAGGAGATATGAATTTTTCCTCTATTTGGGGCGCATTTTCTGAACAGTTAACAAAATCTTCCATAATTAAATCTTTGTAAAAATTATTCATAATTGTTGTCAAATTTAACTTGGGAATATTTAAGGGACTTTTAGTAAAATATGAACCCGTTGGGCTGTAATACACGGCGAGAGCTATAAAAAGTTCATCCGTCGCGTCCACTTTTAAATCCAAAATGCCGCTTATAGAAAAGATGCCGCGAGCACGTCGTGTTACATGAAGCTCAATATTTACGTTATCCGGTGTTTTATTATCCACATCAACCGAGATTATATCGTATGTCCAGTCAGGCTAAAACGAAAAAATTTTACTATTAAAATAAAAAAAAAATTCTTTCTACTTTACCTCACATGTGATGAAGTTGTAATGTAATGTAACAATTAAAAGAAAAACAAATTTAACAACTTTAACCATTTTTAAAGTGTTGCAGCTTTCAATTCAATTTTCAACGTTACTATTTATAGAAAAAAAATTTCTACAATAAATTTAACCAAAACATCTAGATTAATTTAATTATTAGTTTCGCCGTTAAATGCTTGTTAGCTATTATAATAATTATTATTTTTTAACACGATATTTAAAATTTGAAATACAATTCAAGGTTGTGAATTTTAAGAACTTCAACAAAATTACCAGCTTTAAAATTCTACTAATTCTACTAATTCTAAAGTTCTACTGCAAAGACAAATAGATATTGTAAGTTAAAAAGAATCTAAAGGGTTCCACTTTTTTCTCAATCCTGTGGATCCTATCAACTTTTCCTCAGACATTAACAGAAATATCAGTTTTTTTCTATAAAAATATATTAATATGAAAATCTGGGGAACAATATGGTGTAATCATTCATGCAACGAAGCGCCCCACACAACCTTGGAGACAATACTTGGTCATCGAGTTCAAAACCATATACTACTCGTATATATTCGTATATATTTACTCTGAGTAGAGTGTTGTTAAATATACTATACCCACAAGAACAACCAAAGAAAAAACATGGTTGAGCTATCCATAATCGAAGAGCAATATATTATTATTAAATTAGATAGTTGTAGTCAAGGCATAATATTATTAAATATTATAACGATATTGTTATATTAGAACCATATTATTGTCAACCATTATTAAAACTAACAAAACTTTGTCTAAGTATAAACATATTGTAATAAAATGCGACAATTATATAATAAAAATTAATATATTATGGTCAAATATACACATTATATGGGTTACTCAAATGCTTTTATGATTAAAAATTATGTAGTACTATATGGGACATTATGTTTTAATACTAATGATAATAAAATACACACTAGCTGTGCCGCCACTTCATCAGCGTTCTTGCAATATTTTGTTCGATTTTGCTTTGAAAACAATCCACACCACAGACGTCAGGATCTTTGGTTCTCATCCCTACTAAAATAATTGTCTCCTTAAACAATGCATATCGTTTAGTGCTTCAGTTATGGTTTATGTATTTACTTTATATTTATATAAAGGGGTCTCATCCTTACTAAAATATGTAACTGCGTACTTTCACTGTTTTCATAAATGAGTTTCTATTTTAATAATGTTTAAAGAAACCCACTTGTAAGATTAAGGTGGTTGGTAGTTGTGCCGAGAACCTGAATGGCTAGTTAGTGGTTAAAGAGGACTAGTCATTAACAGCTCCCCTAATTCACGATGGAACAGCAAACCCCAGGGATGCGTGGTCAAGACTGCACCGGTTTTGGAAAGCTTTTTCTACACATATGCGCAGAATCTTAATTTTAATTGGTTCAGAACTTTAGGAGTAATACTTCTATCAAGGTCTACTAACACCAATAAACAAATGCATGTTCTTCTCTATTTTCTTACTCATACAATGCATTGTGGCAGAACTAGGAATTTTGGTTATGGGAAGGAGGTTAGAGGGAGTAGGTTTTGTGAACATTGATCTAAATTTTCCAATATTGAAATTGACAGAAAAAACATCTGCAGGGAGTTTATTCCATATACGAACTATTCGAACAAAAAAAGAATTTTCCCTCTAATGCGTAGTGCGATTCAAATATCGACCACAAATGGATGGACTCTTAATGAAAGGCGTGTTGTACGCAAAAATCTGTGGGTACCGGGAACAAGTTCCCTGATGTCATTAGAGCATATTCCAATGTAGTAACGGTAAAACAGCGAAACACCCTACACTGCGTCGATGTCCGAGATGGTCAATAGTGTTGGATATCCTACTGTCACCAATAAGCTTCTTCGCCCTGCCTTGCACACGGTCGAGTAGCTACAAAATAGACTTTGGGGCGCCGGCCATTTTAGGCCAGATATAAGTGATATAAATAGCTGCAAGTCGAAACTAAAATTATAAGTTTCAAGAGAAGCGCACCAATGATATCTAGTATAAGTAAATAAAAAATAATAGAAAATAATACACTTTTTAATTTTGTATTCTAACGATTCCATTGTTTCACTAAAATTTATTTTTCTGTTTCATTTTTTGATACATTAAAACAAGAAAAAACAATTAATAAATAATTTTGACTACTTAGGTTCCACCTTCACCAATATCTCGAAGGATCCTTCGCTTTCATTCGTATAGTTATTTACGACTTTATAATAACCACTTCTCATTTTCGATGGAAAATTATCATTTGAAAATAAGCAATCATTTACATGTATCACTCGTTTTGATAAAGGAGATACGAATGTTTCATCTATTCTTGGCGCGTTTTCTGAACAATTCAGAAAATCTTCCATTACTATATCTTTATAAAAACTATTCATGACTGTTGAAAACTTTTCCTTGGGAACACTGAGGGCAGTTTTCGTAAAATATGAACCAGTTGGGCTGTAATACACGTTGACACTTATAAAAACTTCATCCGTCACGTCCTTTTTAAAGTCCATAAAGCCGCTTACAGAAAATATGCCTCGAGAACGACGTACTACATGAAGCTCAATAACTACGTTATCAGGAGTTTTATTATCCACATCCACCGAAATTACATCGTACGTCCAGTCAGGCTAAAAGGAAAACTTTTATTTTTAAATAAAATAAATTCTTTCAATTTTACCTCACATATGACCAGGATTTTACGCGACAGACCAACAACAATTAGAAGAAAAATATATGTTACAACGTTAACCATTTTTAGAGTATTGAAGCTTTCAATCCAATTGTAACTTTCCTATTTATAGGGAAAAAATATTTTTGTTTCAGTTTAATTTAATTACATGTTTCAACGGCAAATTCTTGTTATTAGATTTTATCAATTTTTATTTTTAAAAACAATATTTTAAAATTTAAAAATAATTAAAGGTTGTAAACTTTAAAACACATCGAAAAAATTAGGGACAGAAAAATAGAATTTTCTAACCTTCTACCGCAACAAATTATAGGCATTTGTTCATAAACATGTAAAGGGCTATTGATCCTAATCTTTTTTTCTGAACAGTATCGTGGATTTCGGCAATAACTTTCTCAAATTATATTTTATTGCTGCAAAAAGTAAACAGTAAAATATAACCGTAGTGGGTTGCCTACTGCGATATGCAATAATGCGATTGTAGTTGTATTTCACAATGTTACTATTAGATCACACAATAATATGGTTCTAATATAACAATATTATTATGTGTAATAACAATATGGATTGACTACAAGCATATACAAATTCCATCATATCTATTATGTTGCTTTTAGATTATAGACATGGAGCTTTGTAAATAACACCACACAAAGCCAAATTCCTAACACTGCTTATTAACTGGTTCTTTAAAATGTCTAAGTATTGCAGTGCATCTATTGTTTGATCTATAAAAGCCAAAACCTCTACGCCTTAGCTTTATTTACATTCCCAAATCATTATTAACTTGCGAGGCACAGTGCTTTGTTCCCATATAACGATGGGGAAAAAAAATAAAAGAAGTTGACACAGGCTTTTGAAACTTTGCAGTTATATTTAGCCTAATTAAGGAAAATATTAGTTTTTGAAAAAATCTGACACGCCTACCGCCCATGTTCCTAAAAGCAAATGTTATTATATTTGCTATGTTATTCAAGAAATCATAAGTTTGCCTCAGCCATCATAATCGCTGTTGAAAAAAGTACTCTTTAACCTGTCAAATATCCTTTATAGAAAAATGCAATAAATATTACAAAAATGAAATGAATTTCATGAAACTTATGAATACCTATTAGTATAGAAGTGGAATGACTGCTTTTTACTCACGGACACGCATACTCACGGTGAAAAAAAATTTACTCACGCACGATCACGCGCAGTTAATTTTAGAAAAAATCATTTCAAAGCACATCACCACTAGTTGAAACGGTATCTTCATCATTATCGACACTTTCTTTTTTAACGACCCTTCTAACTAAAATGGACTTTTCATTGAATTATTCAGAAAGCTGTTCTAAATCATATCTATCTTTAATCAAATTAAAATATTACATCAATTCCTTGGATTAAATTTTTGAGTTCGTTAGACTTAATAGATACATTTTGCTCATATTCATAAAAATTAAAGCTAACTTAAAGTTTACTTTATATCAAATTTTTTATAAAAATTACTTTAAATAAACCTTATTTTTTATGAATAAGGGCATAAATATTTAATATTGACCCCAATGAAATTCTTTAATCATTCTGTGTTATTTAAGTATTTATGTACAGAAAATTATTTTTATAATTGACTAGAAATAGTATTGAATATAATCACAAAAAAAGAAAAATATGTTTCTTTTAATTGATTGTTTTTCCAAGTTCCGGTTCGAATTTTATATTTTCTTTTTCGCCAATCAAGAGAAGACATTATAAAATGTTATGAGTACAAAAACCGGAAAAACCGGAATACCATATTTTTCCTTTTTTTGTAATGTTCAATAAAAGTTTAGCAATTTTTAAGCTTCAATTAAAATAAATGCGATCTTTATAACAATTAAAAAATATTATAAACATAATATAACACCAAACCAAATGTTTGGATTTTTTCTGAAGTCAGACCTGTCGTAAGTTATTCGGTAATACATTTCGGTAGTATGTCTGAAATTAGACTTGTCGTAATGAATTCGTTAAGAAATTTCGGTTGTTCGTCTAAACAAAAAAAAATATATATAAAACTTTGATTCATACGTAAGTAAATAAAAGCCAAAATTGTATTAAATAAAAAAGAATTAAAATAAAAAAAATTAATATACACAAGCAAGATGGACAATTAAAATCGTTAAATAATCATTATATTCACTTAACTTTCAGAGAACGAAGATTATACGGAGGTACCGCCAGAAAACATGTTGCGATTTTGTACCTACATGTCGTTGCGATTTCGTACCTACATTTCGTTACGATTTCGTAACTTCATATCGTTACGATTTCGTAACTACATATCTTTACGAAGTCGTGTCAACCCTTTCATATAAAAATCGTTACAATTTCCGTAATATTTCGGTTCCGAAATCGGAAGATTTTTTCGAACAGCCATTACGAATTCCTTACGAAATCGGAACATTTGGTTTGCTGGGATAACATAATATTTATATATGTATTTTATAGGAAATTACTAAGCTATTATACAAACCAAGTTTTTAGTTCTTGTTGCAAAAAATAAATTTTTAGCGATTATTTTTGTGAAACAATGAAAAACTACTTAATTTGTGACTTCAGGGCCCCCTTGCAGCAAAAAAAAAGGGCACAGTTTCAGTATTTTTTTCCCTTCAGCGTTTTTCCGATTTCCGATTTGGTGGAAAATAGTAAAATTCAACTTATATTTTTTTTAAACTACAATTTTTCATTAAAAACCTTAAAAAAGTGGAGAAATTCGAGCAAAAATCAAAAAAATGGACTTTAAACAAATTTAATTTTTTTTTCAAAGTTGCGGCAAAATTTTCCTAATTTTTTTTTGGGCCATGCTGTTAGAAAACACAATAAATTAGCAAAAGCGGGAAAAAACCAGAATACCATATTTATCTTTTTTGTTTAATATTTCATCGAACTTAAAAGGGTTTTTCAATTTTAATTTGAATAATATGACTATTTACGTGCAGTAGGAAGTTACTTTAGCAAAATATTTGAAAACCTTCTAATAACTTGCTATTGCTATAATGTTAGATACTAGAAAAACCAAATTTCGATCTTCTGCTTACAAAATTTAAATGTGTGCAGCTGTTTTTAAGAAAGAGTGCCCTTTGGTGCCGTCAATAGGAGCTAAGACTTAAAAATTCTTTCACATGGGTTTAAATTATGGTGTTAGCTGTCGAACAGTGTAACTTTTGTTACAATACAATATGTAGTTATTTTTTGCATTTTTTGTCTATGGAAAAAAGCCCTGTGCGACGCCTGCAGTTTTCATCCAATCTGTGTTTTGCTAGACTATACGTATTAACACTATAATAATTTGTTTACTTCTTATGGGAGTTCACTCCCAATATTTTGCTAGACAATGCACATTACTCTGTGCAAAGTTTCACGACTCTACCTAATGTAGTTCTCGAGGTACACGCTGATAAATTTTTACTTAATATGGGAGGTATCACTTCCACTGTCCCAATCCAGTCTATATTTTGCTGGACTATGCACATTACTCTGATGGTTGCTTGTGCAAAGTTTCAAGACTCTACCTATTGTAGTTCTGCAGGTACACGATAACAAATTTTCACTTTGTGTAGGAGGTACCACGCCCACTGCCCCAATCCAGTTTATATTTTGGTAGACTATACGCATTGGCATAGTGCTTACTCTGTGTGTGGGAGGTACCACGCCCACTATTCCAATTCAGCCTGTGTTTAGCTTGACTATGTGCGTTAATATTGGGGTTACTGGTGCGAAATTTCAAGATGCTACCTAATTCAGTTATCTAGATACACGATAATAATTTTTTACTTTGTATAGGGGGTACCACGATGACTGCCCCAATCCAGCCTATGTTTTTTTAGAGTATTCACATGAGTATTAGGGTTAATTTTACCTATTTTCAAGACCATATCTCTATTATACTCAATGTAAACGATAATATTTTTTCACTTTGTATGAGAGTTACCACGGCCACTGTCCCAATTCATTCCGTATTTTAGTGGATTTTACGCATTTTCACGGGGGTTACTCATACAAAGTTTCAAGGCGCTATGGGATGTACCACGCCCACTATTCCAATTCAGCCTGTGTTTAGCTTGACTATCTACGTTAATATGGGAGTTACTAGTGCGAAATACCAAGGCGCTACCTATTGCAGTTCCCTAGATACAGGACAATAATTTTTCACTTTGTATTGGAGGTACCACGCCCACTGTCCTAATTAATTCTGTATTTTTAGTAGACTATGCGCATTAGCATAGGAGTTACTCGTGCAAAGCTTCAAGTCTCTATCTATTGTAGTTTGCCAGGAACACGATAATAATTTTTTAATTATTATGGGACGTGCCACGCCCACTATTCCAATCTAGTATATCTTTCTATAAACTATGTATGTTATTGTAGAGGTTACGTAAATAAATTAATAATAATTGTAAACTAATAATGCACGATGTTATAGAAATCTCAAATCCGACTCACACGACCCGTAATTGTTTACTGGATCAGGGCGTTTATAATATCATGCTAAGCTTTGTGTCGTAACTACTAAAGATGGTTATGGAAAGAAGGTTGTGTTTGTGTACCACGGTTTAAATTTTCCCACACTGGCAGCTTTGTCATAATTTAAATATATATATTTTTATATTATATTTTTAATAAAAGAGATGTTTGATAATATACTGAAATTCAATACAGCTACTAATTGACTCAATTAATAATTTACATACATACATAAATAGCCTATCGGCAACTCAACTGAATTTTAATGCACTTTAAGCTAACTACTATTCGACCAGTAAAAATTGATACTTTGATTAATTGTATTAGGAATAACTGGTGCTAGGGTGGAGTGAGATATCTTACTGATTACTCAGTTAGTTATAAAGATACTTTGTAAAAATATGAAAAAACATAAATTTTCATTTTATAATTTAAAAAAAGAAATAGAAATATGCAAAATAAAATTGTCAAACTTAATTTTATTTTGGGAGCTTCTACATAATACTGCAATTGGCTTATAGTTAGGCCTTAAAAGTTAACTTAAAGTTGATTATTCTCGTAGTCGACTACCAGATTGCTTATAGGGTACATGCATATTATATTGGAGACTTCTTGTAACAATTTTTTTTTTTTTTTTTTTTTTGTTTTCATATTTTATTTATTGAATCTTCAAATATATTTTTGAACTAACAATAATTTCTCATATCTTAAGTCTATAATAAAAATAAATATACTTGTTATGTCCAGCCAGTGCTAGACAAAAAAAAAAATATGTATGTTTCACGGTTGCTTCTATCATTTGCGGGTCATCCCTCTGATGTTCGGGTGAGAGAAGAAATGTCCCTCCTTCTTAGACGAATGTAACCACGTTCATTTAGCATGTTGCGAGCCAGGGGATTTGGATGTGTTTCAAGCTTCTCCAAATACGTAACTGCATATTTCGCTAATTCTGATTTAACTGTTGACACGTTCAGATCTTTGTGGATGTTCGAGTTTCTTATGTACCAGGGAGCAACTGTGATCATCCGTAGAATCTTATTTTGCGCCTTTGGATTTTTTCTATATTGCTAGCTAAGGCAGTCCCGCATAATTGAATGCCAAGCACCAAATTGGTTTTAAAATTGACTTGTACAATAAAAGTTTGCAATCTAAAGCGAGAGTAGAATTTCTGCCGATAAGCCAGTTTAGTTGGACTGCTCTTAACTTCATTTGTGTTAACTTTGATTCTATGTGGCGTTTCCAAGTAAGGCGCCGGTCAAGATGTATGCCGAAATATTTCATGTCTGAAAGCTGAGGTATCGTTTGGTTATTTATGCGAATAGGGGTGCACGATTCCCTACGCAGCGTAAAAGTTATGTGAGTTCATTTTTGTTCATTGAACTTAATTTTCCATTTCTTCAACCACTTTTCTAAAATTAATATGTGGTCTTGTAAATATCGTGATGCTACTTCGGGACTTTCTTGAATGCTTAAAAAAGCTGTGTCGTCAGCAAATGTCGATGTGTGGACTCATTCCCTACTTGGCATATCTGAAGTATACAACAAGTATAAATTCTATAAAACAAATTGTATAAATTAAAATAAAGCTGTTTACATTAAAATAAAAATATTTTCTATTTCCGTTGGAAAACATCTCAAAGAAAAATTATACGTCTTTAAATTATCATCAGGTAAAAATTTAGTTTTAAATTAAAAGTCGCCAATGATGTCAAAATTTTGTATAAAACTTTGAATGCCATGACATGGAAAGCTAATCCAAAGTATGGATGAAGATCAACATGACACATGCTAAAAAAAGGAAGTTGAACTGCATCTTTTGATAGACGGACTCGCATACATTTTAGCTAAGTAAATAAAAAACACCAACATCTGTATTTTACTCATAAAGGATATTTTTCAATTTGAACAAATAATTTAAACGAAACAGAAGAAACAAAAATAATAATTATTATTTTTATTAAAATAATAATAACAATTAAATTTTATATTATTAAAACTAACAAAAATTATATTTACATATGTAAACATTATTCAGTTTTTAATTTGTTTCATTATTTTATTCTACACAACACCAAAAACACTGAAGACATTATCAAAGCCAATTTATGGCAACATCAACGTCACATTTTCTTACAAAATTCCAAACACATGTTGCCAGTCATCGATAAATGGCAATATTGTCAACGGGAATACCGATTTTCAACAAACTGTAAAAAACGACGTCGTTTAATATTGCCGTCGCCAACTAGAATAAGGGTGAATAGTATTTATTTATAATATCTCTGGCAATAAGGAAAAAGTGCTTAAGTCTGATTTTTAAGTTTAAAATTAATTTAAAAAAATAGCTTATCTTTAAACATTACATATGGGAAAACCATCTAATATCTACCAAAAGTACGCAAGCGTTGCAATTTATAAGTTGTAAAAGAAGTTTTTATGATTTGGAAAAATAGCTTTTAGTTCCTTAAGCCTTTTTCCAAATGCGATTATACATCGAAAAAAGATAAGCAGAAAGTCATTTCGCTATAACTTCCCAAAAACTCATACATAATAATTGGAACTTTGCACACCCGTACTTTGGAGTACGGAGATTAAAAAGGTGTCAGTTACTTAATTGTTGCTTAAGTCGACCTTAGCAGTTATTCCTTATTGCTTTAGATATAATAATCTATATTTTTGAGAGAAATATATTTTTTATCACAATTTACACAAATTTTGCTCCGTTTTTTTTTTTCAGATCAATAATAACGTAAACGAAGTAACGAACTCCAACCTGCATATCTTTTGATCTGCACTAAAAAATTCAGTAAAGTAATGGCATTGAATATTGCCTTTCTTGCTGTGCAAAATACCAAATCTGCACCATATTATATTTTTTTTATTTATGTTATATTACTTATAATACTGAACAAATAAAAAACTTAACTAAAAACGAATGTTGGAAGTAAAACAAATAAACAAAAAGTAACTTCATTGCTAACCGAAGGTTCGCTGAAGGAACAACAAAATATAGGTGATATTTATTAAAGTAAAAATATTCAACAAGAGGGAAGCTTAAGGTAGTGGTAGATTTCGTTCTCACCAACTGACGATTGATAATTGAATACAAGTTTTCTCGTATTCCTTTATCTGGGTTTGGTTGGTTAAATAGATGATGCTTACAACTAAAACACTACCCTAAGTAGATTAGATACAAGTAGTGCTGATGACGGACGTGGCTGTCTAGAAAATGTGCATTCCACTCGTGCTGGTGTCTAAAAATTAAATTTTCCCAATTTTTCTTTTTAATTATCACCTAATTTGTAATTTAATTAATTCTTTCTTAGAGAGAATAAAAACGAACTTAAGCTTGATTATAAATTTCATTGTATGTAATACGTAAAACAGTTCGACTAATAATAATTAAAATTTTCAAAATTAAAAACAAATAAAAAACTTAAAATAAATTATTAAAATTATAAATCATAAATAAATTGTTATCCTTCTTATTCGGTTTCCAGTAAAATGCAGATTTTTAATTGATTTTAAATAATCAAGTATGTGATGGTAATTAATTTTGAAATCATAATAATCTTTAAACGAAAATGGCTGGAATAAACTTTTTATTCCCATTTGGTATTCGTAAAACAAACGGTTTTGTTAGTTCTTCTTTTATTTCTTATATATGTTTTTCTCTACATTCTTAGAGAATTTTTTAGTTTTATCTTCTAATGTGCATTTCAAATGCAAATATTCTAAGATTAGTTAAAGAAAGATTCTCAAAATATAGCTAAATTCATCACATTGTTTAGTCATATAACTCCATAAAAAATAAAATTTGTTAAAAATTAATATTCCATTAAATCTGTGCTTTATTTCAACATGCCCTTAATTGGTTTTTAGTTCTAGTTTTAATTACACTATATTATTAATTCAATTTAGATTTTAGTTAATTCAAATCATAAACTTCATAACTGTTTTGCTTAATACAATTATTACCTTTATTGTTTTTAATTTTATTATTCACCCTTATTCTGTTTGGCGTCGGCAACATCGTCGGCGATTTTGATGCAACATCACTTTAACACAACATCACTGTAAATTTGGTATTCCCTAACAATGGTATGACGACGTTGCCAGTTTATCGATAAAGTTAATAAAATACACCACTCATATCAAATCCTTGAACCAAATAATTAATTTTGGTTTACGTTTTCGTTAAAAAGGTTTATGAAAAAATTAAAAAAACGACGTCGTTTAATATTGCCGTCGCCAACTAGAATAAGGGTGATTAATTAACTTAGTAATTGAATTAATTTAAATGTTTAGTTTCATTGAATTAATTTGTTGATTCATTCAATCAATCACATTGATCAAATCAAAAAAGTTTTTTTCATATACTTTTAATTAGAAAGTATAGAAACATTAATTAGAAAAAAAAATAAATTTTTTAAACTTTTTCAATTTTGATAAATAATATAAGCATTTTGGTGAGAAGTGCAAAATTGAACATTTAAATGCTTGACTTGACCATTTTAGTAATTAAAATGATTTTGAAATTTTTTCTGTGAATTAGTGAAGGTGAAAAATCCTTTTTGTAAACATTCTTAAGATAAAATTGTGTATATAAGTATGTCATTGAGTAAGACATACTTATATACACCTGTTTTATCTTTTAACCATAAATGTTTTTTCCAATGTATTGTCGAATTTAAATTTTCATCGCATATATTTTTTTCAAACTTAAAGCAAATCGCCTGATATTTGTGCCATACTACAGTATATTTATGGTAAAAAAAAGTTTATGAATTATTTAGACTTAAGTTCTTTATTATGAAAAGATAAAGAATATTTTTTTTTATTTCAAATTTAAAAGATTTAATTTTTTGAGACACTAAAAAGAAGAAAGGTTTATAAATCATGTTTACCACTTAGGTTCCACTTTCACCAATTTCTCTATAGTTCCTTCACTTTCATTCATGTAGCTATATATGATTTTATAGTAACCACTTCTCATTTTCGATGGAAAATTCTCATTTGAAAGTAAACAGTCATTTATATGTATCACTCGTTTTGATAGAGGAGATACGAATTTTTTCTCTACGTAGGGCGCGTTTTCTGAGCAGTTCAGAAAACTTTCCATAACTAAATCTTTATAAAAAGTATTTATTAATGTGGACAAATTTACTTTTGGAACATGTAAAGGACTTCTAGTAAAATATGAACCAGTTGGGCTGTAATACACGGTAACAAACATAAAAAGTTCATCTGTCGCGTCCTTTTTTAAATCTACAATGCCGCTTATAGAGAAGATGCCGCGAGCACGTCGATTTACATTCAGCTCAATGTTGATATTATTTGGAGTTTTATTGTCCACATCAACCGAAATTATATCGTACGTCCAGTCAGGCTAAAACGAAAACTTTTATTTTTAAAATAAAATAAATTCTTTCCATTTTACCTCACATATGACCAGGATTTTATGCGACGGACCAACAACAATTAGAAGAATAATAAATATTACAACGTTAACCATTTTTAGAGTGTTGCAGCTGTCAATCCAATTGTAATTTATAGGGAAAAAATTTTTATTTAAGTTTAATTTATTTATTAGTTTCGTCGTTGATATATTTTGTTAATACATTTTATGAATTTTTATTTTTTAAAAACATATTTTAAGATTTGAAAATAATTAAAGATTGTAAATTTTAAAACACGCCAGCAAAATTAGCGGTTGTAGTTAAATATCACAAAAAATAGATTATACTTGATACTGCGATTATGGTTGTATTTTACATTGTTACTGTAAGGTTAGGTTAGACGATAATATGGTTCTAATATTATTATGTTTAATAACAATATGGTTTGACTACAAGCGTATAATTCTATATAATATATATAATATAATTCTAATTTAAATTATAGATATGCAGCTTTGTAAGCTGACTTGATCTGAACAATGACACAGAATTTATGTATTTTCCAACCATGCTATACATACTGTATACACATACGTCCAGAATGAGTTTACACAATTTAAAACAAATTAAAATGTTTTGTTCGACTCAATTTCCAAAATGCATATAGATGTGATCTCAAGTCAACGGTGCACCTATTGGCCTACTGATCAGCAAAAAATACCGGAAGTTATTAATTTTGGCGTGATTAAGAGTGTTCCAAGAGAAATGATTGAAGTTGAATTATCACTTGGTTTACCCCGTACTATTCACCTACTACTACTATTGTCTATGTATGGAACCAACAAAGTATAGTACTCCAAATAGAAATATAGTACGCACTGTTCGGAAAACATCCCACTAAGACCTCCAGAAGACGTAGCGCAGAATCTTATTTATTTTGACCAAAACCTCAAATCAGCTGTTAAACATGCAAAAGGAATCCTGCAACTAGGCAGATGTAATCACATACATATATTCTGTAGATATCGAGCGGCTCTTGCCTGAGAAAAAAAACTTCGGAGAGAATGGAAATCACATAGATCACCTCAACTGAAACCACAGTTAAAAATTGCACGAATCGTCTAAGAGAGCTACTAGAATATCGAAGACTAGCATCTCTGAAAAATTAGCTGGAAGACCTCGACGGAACTCCACAATCAGATTATTCATTATGGCGTGCATGTAGAAATCTTAAAGGACCAGTCGTACGTAAGCCTCCCTTACAAACTTCTTGTGGAGGCCGGGCAAGAAATGATACCAAAAAAGGCAATCTATTTGCTGGTTATTTAAAAAATGTGTTTACTCCGAATGTCTCAACTGATATAGCTGAGCTGCCACCTGTCGATGTTAGTCCGGCAGTTACCCTTAGGTTTCAGCTTCTAGATATTGAAAGGTCAATAACTGATTTAAACGCCAAGAAAGCCCCTGGATTTGATAAAACTACTAACAAGATGTTGTTTGAATTGCCACGTGTAACCAAAAAAAATATTATTTTTTATTATTATAATTATTATTTTTGTTTTTAATGCCATTTTACTTCTGGAGTACTTTCCCACAGATTGGAAGATTTCTCTGATAACTATGATACCTAACTGACAGGAAAACACCACACAAAGGCAGAATCATACAGACCCATAAATCTTTTACCGAACATATCAAAGCTTTTCAAATGAATTCTTATAGATGAGCTGAACCCAATTCTGCGCTCCAACCATAAATTCGGTTTCAGCAAAACAACTTAGTACGATCCAACAAACACACAGATTAGTAAATGGAATTAAAAAGACCTTTGAAGAAAGACAATATTGTTCTGCGCTTTTTATCGACGTTTTTTAAACATATAAAGTTTGGCACGAAGCTCTAATAAGTTAAAGCTGAACTTGCCCGAAAACTTCTATAAGCTCTTAAAAAATTATTTAAAGGATCGAAAGTTTTTACTTAAAGAAGAAGATTTTTTAAGCTCGCACAGCTCATTGAAGACGGAGTTCCCCAAGGTAGTATTTTGCGACCAATTTTACATTTACTGTACACATCAGATATTCCAATTAGCACCCGAGTCCACGCATTAACATTTGCGGATGACACGACCTTTTTTAAATACTCATGAAAGCGCCCAAGTAGGGTTACAACTTTTACAACACCACATACTCAATTTGGAAAAATGGTTTAAAAAAATGGACAAAAAAGGTGAATGAGCAAAAATGAACTCATATAACTTTCACACTGCATAGGGACTCATGCTCTCTTATTCGCATAAATAACCGAACGATATCGCAGCTTTCAGACGTTAAATACCTCTGTATACATCTTGACCGTCGCCTTACTTGGAAAAGCCACATAGATTTCAAGTTAACACAAACAAAATTAAAAGTATTACAACTTATTGGCAGAAACTCCACCCTGAGCTTTGATTGCAAACTTCTACTGTACAAGTAGATCCTCAAACCAATTTGGTGTTATGGGATATTACTTCTTTCGTTCGTACATCAGAAGAATGACCCGCAACTGTGAAACATACAGGTTTTTGTTTTGTCTAGCACTGGATGGAATTAACATGTAAATTTATTTTTATTTTAGATTTAAGATTAGAGTAATTTTTGTTAGTTTAAATATACTGAAGATGCAATCAATAAAATATGAAAAAAATGCTTCATGAAATTAAAAAAAACAATAAATAACGTCGTATAAAAGCAATTTTTCTTAGTTTTGCTATAAAAAGCCTTTTAAAAGGCATTAAATGTAAGGCCTTATAACAGAAATTTGTCCGAAGACCTTCTGGAATGCATGCCGGTAGAAGCGAGAGTTGAAGGTCTGCTCCGCAATAGCAACCTGTGTAAAAAAGATATGAGAATGGATTTTGACTAGAAGGCCTTGTGCCTGCAAAAGAGGGAGTAAAGAGGCCTCCTAGAAGGCCTTCATACTCCTTCTTTTTACCACTGTGGTGCTGCTCTTGATTACTTTGTATTGTTTCAAATGGCCTGCCAAAATGTTTGATGACATACAACAATATACATAACACCCACATATTCGTACCACATTAAACACTCCTTCGAGCTCACTTGCAAGTATTCCTGTGGAAATTTGGGAATTTTCAATGATTTTTCAAATAAAAACATTTTTCTGGATTTTCTTTAAATTTTGTAATTTAAACGGAATGATATGTAACCAGCTTCCTTGTCACTCTCTGTAATTTTATTTAATTGTTTTAATTAATAGTTTATATTTATTAATATCATTATTTAATTACAGTGGCAATTAAGAGATGTTTCGAGATTAAAAATATGTTTAATTATTTGATAGATGGGTGGCTGCCCATTTAATGTAAAACTTAAATTTCGTGTTTTCACTATTCCAGATTTCATTTATACAATTCTAAATGAAATAAGAATAAAAATAAATAGTATCAGAAAAAATATCTACTTTTGCGCTAAATTTCCGCATTTTTTAAGAAAATAGCAATTACATATCTAACAGGTCCATATTATATATTTTACTAGCTATACCCGGTGCGCTTGGAAGAAAAGTATGGCCAAGTCATAACTCGAAAAGGCACGCTACTCTCACATCAAAAATGTTTTGTATAGGAGGTACCCCGCCCACTGTCCCAATTAATTCTGTATTTTAGTAGACTATGAGCATTGGCATAGGGGTTACACGTGAAAAACTCAAATCTATATCTATTGTGGTTCGCCAGGAACACGATAATCATTTTTCAATTTCTATGGGAGGTACCAAGCCCACTATTTAGCTTGACTATGTAAGTTAATATGGGGATTAGTGGTGCGAAATTCCAAGGTGCTACCTATTGCAGTTCTCTAGATACAGTATAATAACTTTCCACTTTGTATGGGAGGTACCAAGTCTGAAAATCGCCGCGTTTGGCGAGAAATCGCCATATCTGAAAACCCTCAGCAAATGTCGATGTTTGGACTCGCATATCTAAAGTAAACAATAAGTATAAAACGGGCCCCAATATTCTGAAGTAATCTTAAAAAATCTCCTTCTTTCAGTAAAAACTTTCGATCAAATAAAGAATTTTCTTAGAGATTATAGAAGTTTTTGGGGCAAGTTCAGCTTTAACGTATACTTGTTTATATGTTGTTATTGGTTTTATCAAAGCCATGCGCTTTTTTAGGTTTATATCAGTTATTGTCTTCTAAATATCACGAATTTCCAATCTGAGGGGAACTGCAGCGACAGAGGTGGCAAGTCATATACATCAGTCGATACAATTTGACTAAAAACCTTTTTCAACTGACCAAGAAATAGATTACGTTCTTCTGTATCATTTCTCGCCCAAGCTCTACATAAAGTTTGCAAGGCAGGTGTCATATATTTAATATATGAATGATTGAATTGAACAATTTTGTGTATATTTTACTCTTAGTGAACTTGCCGCAAAATTACAAGCAAAGAGCTTGAAAACTTCAACACATATTAAATGCGTAGTAGATTTGCAGAGAAACATCCTGGCTATCTCTTCAGATCGCCAATTTGTCCCTAAAATCTACCCTTTCTTCTACACCGCTCACTGGCAACTTATTATTTGGCACGACTAAGGCTAGCGGGCATGGGCGGTGGTTCGTTGCAGTGCAGACGACAGGGGACAAATAAATTTGTACCAGTGATTGAAGCTTAGATTAACACCAGGGCTCAGCTGGAATGGCCCTCACTATACCCACCCCTAACAATGGTATTCTTAAAGTGACCTAATATTAGAACACCCCTAATATACATCACTGTCCTCTTTGTTAATTCGTTCAATCAATTACAATCATCTTTGATCAATTCATGATAGGCTATGCTTTTATATTTAGTTATGTATATGTATTTGTTGTTTCTATTTAATATCAATTTCACTATGTTACTTCTTAAATTTAGTTATTTGTACAAAAATCGGTATTACTTATCTAACGATAAGATTGACTCATCTGGAATGGGTTTTTAACCAAGTCTTACTCCAAATGACTTAATCTTACTACTACAATATAAGTATTCTCTTTTCTTTTCTTTTCTGTTCTTATTTTATTGTAGTTTGTTTTGTTTGCTTATACAATAAAGGTATTTTGTTCACTTATATTGTAAATGGGTTGTGATTATACTTATTTATTGTCTAGTTTTTTTTTTTTTTTGTATACTGTATTTTTATTCATTTACATTGTAATTTTGTTACCTACGAGATTCTTATTTATTTCTCTTATAATTTTGTTTAATAATGTGATTTATTTTGTTTCTCTTATAATTTAGTTCAATACTGTAATTTTGTTTATATATTTTATAATTTTGTTCAGTACTGCAATTTTTGTTCACACTAGGTATTTTGCTTTACTGATTCTAACATAAACGTTTTGTAAACATAGATGTAGGTCGCTATAGATCTAGCAAGGTAAGTATATTTTAATTTCAGAGTAATAGAGAATTTAAATTTTCGTTAAGTATTCTGACACATTTAAGGTTAAATAAAAAGGTAATAAAACAGGTAAGTAAAATTATGATTGGTAAATTTTTGAATTTTCCTTTCATGAGAGAAAATTTAACCCTTTTCGTTTCAGGTAAGTAAAATTCTTTGTTTTGAGTTATGGTAAGTAATTTTTAATTATCCTTTCACAAGAGAGAAAATTTAAAACGTTTCCTTTCAGGTCCGCAAAATTTAAGATTGTGCAGTGTTTAGACTCTAAATTAAAGAAATCTATTTCAAGTTTTCGTACTGTATTTACCTTATGCGAATGTATTTCGAATCTTGGAATGGAATTTGCGATCAGAACTTTTATTTGAAATTTTTGAATAATAAATTTGTAAATGGAAAATTCAGTTTCTAATTCGAGAAACTCGAACTATTTTCTGTTAAATGCAGGCTGTTTTCAAAAGCCTCACTTTCGCCATTAAACAAAGCTACTTGATATATAGTAAAACCTTGCCAAAAGTTGGCTAATTTGAAAATTTAATTTTTGAAATTGAAAAATGATTTGAAATTTCTGCCAAATGTTGTCTGTTTTGAAAATTTAAATTTGAAACCAAAAAAAATTATTCGAAACTTTAAAAACTTTGCCAAATGTTGGCTGCTTTGAAACTTTAATTTTGAAACTGAAAACGGATTCGAAATCTTGAAAACTTTGCCATATGTTGGCTATGTTGAAAATTTATTTTGAAATTGAAAAATTATTCGAAATTTTGAAAACTTGGTCAAATGTTATTTTCGAACGACTAAATTTTGAAATAAAAAAAACATTTGATGTTTTGAAAATCTTGCTAAATATTGACTTTTTTTAAAATTTAATTTCGATACTGTAAACTGGTTAGATAATTTGTAAATCTCGCCAAATCTTGGCTATTTTCGAAAGATTAAATTCGAAATTGTGGGGTAAATTGGAATTTTTATTAAATTTCAAATCATGATTTCAAATTTGAAATATAAGCCAGTATTTCAAAAATTCGGCCTAATTGCTAGCTATTTTTTAAAAATTGAATAATTGTTGAAAACTTAATTTCGAAATGGAAATACAAACCTGCCTGAAATTTTGACGCCGAACGAGTTTCGACTTGGCAAACTGAAATATGAAACATAGACCAGTGTTGCCTTAAACCTGTTGATTTTTCTTCTTCTCTCTTTTCAAAATTTGGATAATCTTTAATTTTGTAATTTTGAAATTCTAATCTAATTTTATACTGAAACAATTCTGAAATATTTTGGGGAATTTTGAAAACGGGGATTTTTTAGATCGATTTTTATCTATATCTGGGCTATTGCGTGCTCCAAATCGAGCTATGCCTGTAGAATAAACGGGTTTTGCCGCGGCTTCTTGATCAGGTCACCAGTAAACCCCTAGATTTAGGTCCTGCCTGCCTCTAAGGTTTTACTGAATTCCTGGCAAGACTGCGTTGGCTGTATGCCCTGTGCATACGTGGTCAAATTGCAAGTGGCAGTTTTCTTTTCAAAGGCAAAGAAAAACATCCAAAAGAAACTTATAAAAATCAACGAATAAACGCGAGGATAAAACGATAAAACCTGAAAATTTCACGCGCGGTTTCATCTACCGCTTACGCCTACATAACGCTAGATATGTAACTAAACTGTTAAACTATGGCAATAATTCTATAATAATTCTAACTACTTTACTTATCTGACGAATTTGCTTTTTGTTGATGATGAATGAAGATGATGATGGTTTGGTTATTTCTATGATGATTCTTTCCAGATGGTTATGATGAAATTGTTCATGGTTGTGATGAAACTGTTGATGATTTTGATGAAACTGTTGGTAATTTTGATGAAACTGTTGGTAATTTTGGTTATTTGTTGGTGATTTTTGTTGCAGGTGTACGTAATGCTTGCGTTTGGTGATTTTCCTCTCCGCAACTTGCACTAGCCGAAACATAAATTGGCGATTTTGGCGTGGTGTTGATGCCATACAGTTTTCTTTCTTTCATTTAGCCTTTGCCAACGGCAAAATGACGATTTGGCATGGTGTTGTTGCCTGTTCTGTCCTTTTTCTTCTTGTTGTTGTTGCCGAAGACAAGATGGCTTTTGGAATGCTGCTGTTGGTGACCAAGTTGGTGGTTGGCCGTGTGCTTCAGGAGCGTAGCAATGATGGTGGTTGATCGGTTGAGGTTCTAGTGGTGTGGAATTTCTGCAGCGTAATGTGTTCTGGCTGGAGATTTTCTTTAAATTTGCAGGCGTTAGCTGTTCTCAATTTTGTTCCTTTTGGCAATGCGCCAAACTGGGAAAAATCCCGATAGACGCATGCTTTCGCCACGCCTAAGGAACTTGGCTCTTTTGGATTTTCAATTTGGCCCATCTTTTCAGCCTCACGTTTCTGCGTTCAACAAAATAAATGTCTTTTCCACCGTTAACCCTCAACCCTTAAAATTTTATTTTCCCTCTTCTTTCTTTTGCATAACAATCTCCCTTCTTTGCACTTTTACACTACACTTATAGAAATTTTTATTTGAACATTTATTATTCCACTCACTTTTGTTAAATTTTAATGTAATCTCATCTTCTTACCTTATAGGATTTTTCTAATATTTCTTGATTTCTCTTCTTTCTCTTCAACTTAGCAGCTTCGCATCCAATACCAGAAAGACCGGAAATAGCACTTGCCGTACATATGTCAACTTTGACAGATTATTATGTGAGGTCAAGATTTAGCGTTGTATTCGATAGTAGCATAGAGTTGCCATACTACCGTTTTTTCACTACATATACCGTGTACACACGGGTGATCAGTCCACCACGTTCACACGGTACACAGGCTTTCGTACCACCGGTTTTGAAAGCCGTTATGAAATGTTATTATTTCGAGGTCTTCCAAGAAATTTTCAGAGATGTTGTTCTTCGAGAGTCCAGTAGCACTTTTAGCTGCTGCTTGCATTCTTTTAGTCACGTCGGCTTAATGTTGTATGTTGGGCAGCTAATTTGAAGTTTTTGGTAAAATCAATAATACACTGCTCTACCTCTTTCGACGTAAAGAATTCAACAGTAACTCTACTGATATCTATCTTCTATCTATCTATCTATCTATCTATCTATCTATCTATCTATATATCTATCTATCTATCTATCTATCTATCTATCTATCTATCTATCTATCTATCTATCTATCTATCTATCTATATATCTATCTATCTATCTATCTATCTATCTATCTATCTATCTATCTATCTATCTATCTATCTATCTATATATCTATCTATCTATCTATCTATCTATCTATCTATCTATCTATCTATCTATCTATCTATATATCTATCTATCTATCTATCTATCTATCTATCTATCTATCTATCTATCTATCTATCTATCTATCTATTTATCTATCTATATATCTATCTATCTATCTATCTATCTATCTATCTATCTATCTATCAATTTATCTATCTATCTATCTATCTATCTATCTATCTATCTAGTAATCCCATATTGACATTAATAGGTTAAATTGAATTTAATTGGAATAGTGAGCATGGTACCTCCCATACAAAATAATTAAAAATAGGTAGAGTCTTGAAACTTTGCAAGTAATCCTTATACTAATGTGCACAATCTAGCAAAACGCAGATTGGATGGGAACAGTGGGCTTCGTACCTTGCATATAAACTTAACCATTTTGAACATGAGAATAGCGTGCGCTTTCGAGTTAAAGGTTGGTCATACTTTTCTTCAGTGTTTGTGGTATTTTTTGTTAATGGGTGTAGCGAAGCTCACCGGGGAGTTTTCAATAAAATTTAAATATCTACATACATATATAATTAATAGGCAAACACATTTTGTAATTCCTTTTACATCCGTCCGTTATACTGCACCGGTTTTGGACAGCTTTTCCTACACAGATGTGCACAATCTTAATTTTAATCGGTTCAAAGCTTTAGGAGTAATACTTCTATCAAGGTCTTACTAACACCAATAAACAAATGCATGTTCTTCTCTATTTTCTTACTCCTGCAATGCATTGTGGTAGAACTAGGAATTCTGGTTATGGGAAGGAGGTTAGAGGGAGTAGGTTTTGTGAACATTTGACTTAAATTTTCCCATATTGAAATTGACAGAAAAAACATCCGCAGGGAGTTTAGTCCAAATACGGACTTTTTAGACAAAAAAAGAAATTTCCCTATAATGCGTAGTGCGATCCACTGGCAAATCGACCAAAAATATGTGGGTACCGTTCCCTGATGTCATTAGAGCACATTCCACTGTAGTAAAGGTAGAACAGCGAAACACATCCTACACTGCGTTGATGTTTCATATAAGTTTCAAGAGTAGCGCACCAATGATATCTAGTATAAATAAATAAAAAATAATAGAAAATAACACACTTTTTATTTATTTGTGAGGTTTTTGTGAATTCCTTCACCAATGTTTTATAAACAAATAAATTTAAAACTGCCCTACTACTTTGTTTTTGGTAGCCATTTTATGGGAACGAATTACGGGTAAAGTATTTCTAAACATATCAATTCTTGCTTTCGAACATTAAACTAATTTTGTATCCTAACGATTCCATTGTTTCACTAAAATTTATTTTTCTATTTAATTTTTTGATACATTAAAACAAGAAAAAAATAATGTATAAATAATTTTGACTACTTAGGTTCCACCTTCACCAATAACTCGACGGATCCTTCGCTTTCATTCGAATAGTTACTTACGATTTTATAATAACCACTTCTCATTTTCGATGGGAAATTATCATTTGAAAATAAGCAATCATTTACATGTATCACTCGTTTTGATAAAGGAGATACGAATGTTTCATCTATTCTTGGCGCGTTTTCTGAACAATTCAGAAAATCTTCCATTACTATATCTTTATAAAAACTATTCATGACTGTTGAAAACTTTGCCTTGGGAACACTGAAGGGAGTTTTCGTAAAATATGAACCAGTTGGGATGTAATACGCGTTGACATTTACAAAAACTTCATCGGTCACGTCCTTTTTAAAGTCTACAAAGCCGCTTATAGAAAATATGCCTCGAGAACGACGCACTACATGAAGCTCAATAACTACGTTATCAGGAGTTTTATTATCCACATCAACCGAAATTACATCGTACGTCCAGTCAGGCTAAAAGGAAATCTTTTATTTTTAAATAAAATAAATTCTTTCTATTTTACCTCACATATGTTACAACGTTAACCATTTTTAGAGTGTTGCAGCTTTCAATCCAAGTGTAACGTTCCTATTTATAGGGAACAATATTTTTGTTTCAGTTTAATTTAATTACATGTTTCAATGGCGAATTATTGTTATTAGATTTTATCATTTTTTATTTTTTTAAAAAACAATATTTTAAAATTTAAAAATAATTAAAGGTTGTTAACTTTAAAACACATGATACAAATTAGGGACAGAAAAATATAATTTACTAACCTTCCACTGCAACAAATTATAGGCCTTTGTTCATAAACAAGTAAAGGGCTATTGATCCTAATCTTTTTTTTTCTAAGCAGTATCGTGGATGATAATATGATAATAATATGGTTCTAACACAACAATATTATTATGTCTAATAATAATATGGTTTGACTACAAGCATATAATTCAATCAGATCTATTATGTTGCTCTTAGATTATAGACATGGAGCTTTGTAAATATCACCACACAAAGCAAAATTCCTAGCACTGCTTATTAACTGGTTCTTTAGAATATGTTATTTTTCTATTAACATATATTTTTGAAGTCAACAAAAAAATAAAATGAATTCAAAAAAAACCACAACACTGAAAAAAAATTAATTCCAAAATGCTTAAAATATATGCCTCATTATGACGTTAGTCTTTGTAATTTTAATCAGTCGTTAGAGCTTGTGGCTCGATTCAGCGTCCTGTAAATCTTCAACATCACTTTCCTCGGAGTCTTCTTGTTCAGTATTTTCGTATTTATTACCACTTTCCACATCAGAATCTAGATCTGAATCGATATCATTCAGAATAGCTCTTATGCGCTCGATATCTGCCATATCTAATGAAAATCTCACGATAATTAACTTTGAACATAATTATTTTATTCAATCATATAAACTGATCGCTAATTGTCTATTTTCGTCTAAAAATTTCCAATTTAGCAAAACGAACTTACCTGTCGAAAATGTGACACTTAACTATAAGTCGGTCTCACAGACCGTCTGATTAGAAATCACCGGTACAACACTTCAACTCAAACGCACTTGTTACACTAAACGTTGTATGATGAGAAATAATGAAGATACTTAAAGAATGATGGAGTTGTCATTTTTTGTTTTCGTGAAATTAACTCAAAAGTGATTCATCGGTCTCACAGACCGACGAAATGGTCAGGAAGGTTAACGACAAACAGCCTGTTTAAAATCAGTGGCTATATATTTTATGATACTAAGGACCCCCGTGGTATAGCTTGTGGTGGATCTGCAATATTGATAAAGGCCCGAATTAAAAACCATTTATTGCGCGATTTTTGTGAGGACTACCTTTAAGCAACAAACATCTGTCTTGAAGAATTTCATCAAAACTTAGTCATTTCATCGATTTATTCACCTCCTAGATTTACTATATCAAAGTGCCAGTACAGCGATTTTTACAAATCTCTAGGTCCTAGTTTCTTACCAGCTGGCGACTACAATGCCAAACATACGTTTTGGGGATCACGGCTAATTACCACAAAAGGTCGCATTTTGTTTGACGTAATTTCAAAAATGGCTATGAATGTTGTTTCGAGTGGACAAGCAATTTATTGGTCTACTGATCGACAAAAAGTACCTGATGTTATTGATTTTGGTGTAATTTAGGGCATTTCAAGAGAAATGATTAAAGTTGAAGCATCACTTGATTTATCTTCAGATCATTCACCCACTATTGTTTCTATATGGAATCAACAAGAAATGATGTCACCGACAACAAGCACTCGCATAAACTGGTTAAGTTATAGAAAATATATTAGTTCTCATTGTTCGGAGAATGTACCGCTAAGAACATCAGAAGATGTAGAGCTGTGCCTTTCTCAATTTGAAAAAAACCTCAAGCTGGCCGCTCAACATGCAACAACAACCCGACAACAAACTAGATACAACCAAATTTATTCTGCGGATATCGAACGGCTCCTGACTGAAAAAAAAGAATCCGAAGAGAGTGGCAGTTACACAGATCTCCCCAGCTCAAAAATAGACTAAAGGAGTACACGAAAACGCTTAAAAAGCTGCTGGAATGTCGAAGAATAGCATCCCTGGAAAATTACCTGGCGGATCTTGACACAACTTCACAATCAGATTATTCATTATGGCGTGAATGTAGAAACTTAAAACGACCAGTCATACACAAAGCTCCCTTACGAACTTCTTGTGGGGGTTGGGCAAGAAATGATACTGAAGAAGGTAATCTATTTGTTGACCATTTAAAAAACGTGTTTATTCCAAATGACTCGACTGATATAGCTGAGTTGCCACCTGTCGATGTTAGTCCTGCAGTCACCTTAAGGTTTGAGCTTCGTGACATTGAATAACTGGCAATAACTGATTTAAACACCAAGAAAGCGCCTGGTTTTGATAAAACGAGCAATAAGATGCTAATTGAGCTTCCTAGTATTGCGCCAAAAATAATTCTCTTTATATTTCATGCCATTTGTCGTCTTGAGTACTTTCCATCAGATTGGAAGATTTCTTTAATAACTATGATTCCTAAGCCGGGAAATAATCACACAAAAGTAGAATCATACAGACCCTTAAGCCTTTTATCAAACATGTCAAAGCTATTCGAACAGATTTTAATTTCTAAGTTAAACCCAATTCTAAGCGATATGGGATGTATTCCGAATCATCAATTTGGATTCAGAAAACAACACAGTACAATCGAACAAACAGACAGATTAGTAAATGTAGTCAAAAAGACCTTTGAGGAAAAAAAATATTGTTCAGCCCTTTTCATAGACGTGTCTCAAGCGTTCGACAAAGTATGGCATAAAGGCTTAATATATAAGTTAAAGCTAAATTTGCCTAAAAACTTCTATAACTTGCTAGAAAGTTATTTAACTAATTGAAAGTTTATACTGAAAGAAGGAGACTTTTTAAGTTCACCACAGTCTATTGCCGCTGGAGTAACCCAAGGCAGTATATTGGGACCTATTTTATATTTATTGTATACTTCGGATATGCCAACTAGTGACCGCATCCACGACAGTCCCCAAATAGCGTCGCGATATTTACAAGACCACATATTTAATTTGGAAAACTGGTTGAAGAAGTGGAGAATAAAAGTGAACGAACAAAAATGCACTCACATAACGTTTACACTACGTAGGGACTCATGTCCCCCTATTCGCATAAATAATCAAATGATATCTCAAGTTTCTGAAGTCAAATACCTCGGTATACATCTTGATCGGCGCCTTACATGGAAAAGTCATAGAGAATCAAAGTTAACACAAATGAAATTGAAAGCAGTCCAACTTAACTGGCTTATTGGCAGAAACTCTACTCTCAGCTTAGATTGCAAACTTTTGCTATACAATTCGATCCTCAAACCAATATGGCGTTATGGGATTCAGTTATGGGGCACTGCCACAGCTTCAAACTTGGAAAAAATTCAAAGGCGGCAAAATAGAATTTTAAGAATGATTACATGTGCTCCTTGGTATATTAAAAACTCGAACATCCACAAAGATATAAACGTGCCATTGATTGAAGCAAAAATCGCGAAACATGCATTAACATATTTATAAAAGCTCGAAACACATCCTAACCCGCTGGCTCGTAATATTCTAAACGACCGCGGCTACATTCGACTAAGAAGGAGGGATATTACATTTTTTGGCCAAACCCCAGAGAGGTGAACCCGAAATGATGACATCAGCCGGAAAATAAATTTGAGCCCGGCATTGGCTGGACTTAATTAAGTATAATATAGTTTTAAGATGTGTACACTTATTGTTAGTTCAATTATATTTCAAGATTCAATAAATAAAGTTGAAAAAAAAAATTCCGTCTGTCTGTTTTTCATTTGCGTTTGCATCACGTAAAAACTACTGAATGGATTTTAACAAAATTTTGTGCAAAAATATTTTATATCCAAGAGAAAGTGGAGAAAAAGCAGTGAAAGTCGCAGTTATTTTAGTAGTAAAGTAAAGACATAAACCATAACTAAACTGAACTAACCGGATATACATACCTTATTTTTTATAAAGTAAATACTTAAAACTGATATGCAGCATAGTTTAAGACGGCACTAAAAACGTCAGGGTCTTTGGTGTGGAGTGCTTTCAAAGCTAACGCTATTATGACATAAAATGACACAGAATGACATAATATTTTCACACCTCGAAAAGTTAATGAAGAAAGCATATATCAACTTAAAGATACTCGATCCAGTTCTACTATATAGAAAATTCGCTTAAACTATGAATGGAAGTCGTGAAGTGATGTCGTGAAGTCTTCAATGATGGACTTATCTATGTCGTTATAGGGTAAAACCACTCTACTACGACTGAAAAATTAAGCTGTGCTAGCCCTAAATCCATAATTGTTTATTATGGTTAAGCTTATAGCTTATAGAACATGGGGCATAAGAGTATTCTGGCTCTAGTTGGTGTAAAGGGATTAGGGAGGGTCAGATGTCGATTAAACGTATTAGTAAAAGAAGAGTAGTCGAAAAGCTGCAATGAGAGCTGCGGAGGACGTTAAACACAATAAGAACGATATCAACATTCTTAGTGATTGTTTTCTCCTGGACAAGAGTTGTCTATTGAATTTGTCCTGCAGTCTGCATCATGAGAATAGGTGTCCATTTACCAGCCTGAATTGCTTGGGTTGCTGCATACGTTGAATCAAGTATTTTTAATTGAAGCAGGGAAGAAAACTTCTCATTACACGTGAACGTCTACTCCAAACTAGTACTTGAATGCGTTCTAAAACTAAACAGCTTACGTTAATGTGAGTTAAAGAACGAAAAGACAGTTGTTAATGTAGACAGTCAATGAAAGACAGTTGTCAATGTAGCAGTGGTTTGAAAAGGATTTATTTTGGATATAATTCGGTATATCCCAAACCACTGAAGCTATCTTAGTGTAATTTCACAGGGGCAAAGCAGATATGTCTCTGAGTGGAGGTGCGAACGGCCGGGCCCCTACGATAAAGGGGGAATTCTGTGTAAGACCTTAAATTTGAGTAGCTCGGGTATATAGTTTTTTGCAATTGTCACAAAAAGTTTAGTTTTAGCTGAAATGTTTAGATTTTTTAAATTTAAGTAGAAAATATCTCTTTTAGTTTGGGAGAAAATTGGCTTACAATTTTTTTTATCGCCTTCTCATTACATTTATCACAATTTATTCCAAAAGCCATGCTGCGAACAAATATTTTTTTGTCACTCTGTGTAATTGAAATACGTGCCATATTAATTTATGAAAACAACAAGTTAATTTTTTAATTAATAGTTTTTATTTTTTATAGTATAATTATTTAATAACAGTGATATCTATTTATTTAAGTTCAACAATTAACAATAACATATTTTTAATTCTTTTATTGATGGATGCCCCCGCCCATTTAATGTAAGATAGCAACTTGCATGTATTCGTTATCTAAAACTTTATTTATACAAAATTGCAAATGAAATGAAAATAATAATTAAAAAAAAAAGAATAAGAAATTTCTGACTTTTGGCAATATTTAAATTTTTTAAGAAATTTGCTTTTTTAATTAAATATTTCGGTATTTTTTATATTTTATCTTCGATAAATTTGAACTAAAAATAATTACTCATATCTTAAATCTAAAATAAAAACTTGTTAAGTCTAGTCAGTGTTAGACAAAAAAAAAGTATGTATGTATATGTTTCACGGTTGCTGCTATCATTTGCGGGTCATCCCTCTGATTTTCGGGCAAGAGATATCCTTCTTAGACGAATATAACCACGTTCATTTAGTATGTTGCGGGCCATAGGATTTGGATGTGTTTCAAGCTTCCTTAAATACGTAACTGCATATTTCGCTATTTCTGCTTTAACTGATGGCACGTTTAGATCTTTGTGGATATTCGAGTTTTTTTATGTACCAAAGAGCAACTGTGATCATCCGTAGAATCTTATTTTGTCGCCTTTGAATTTTTTCGATATTGCTAGCTGAGGCAGTACCCCGTAATTGCATGCCATAACACCAAATTGGTTTTAGAATTGACTTGTACAATACAAGAATGCAATCTAAGGCGAAAGTATAATTTCTGCCTATAAGTCAGTTTAGTTGCACTGCGTCATTTGTGTTAATTTGGATTTAATGAGGCTTATCTAAGTAAAGCGCAGGTCAAGATGTATACCGAGGTATTTGACATCCGAGGGCTGAGGTATCATTCGATCATTTATGCGAATAGGGGTGAATGTGTCCCTACGCAGTGTGAAAGTTATATGAGTACATTTTTGTTCATTCACCTTTATTCTCCGTATCTTCAACGATTTTTCCAAATTAATTATGTGGTCTGGTAAATGTTAACATATCTGATGTGTACAGCAGGTATAAAATGGTCCCAAAATAGTTACTACCAAGGAAATCTCCTTGTTTAAGCATAAATTTTAGTTATTAATATTCGCTTAAACAGCTTCGATATGTTTGGTAAAAGACTTATGGGTCTGAATGATTCTACCTTTGTGTGATCTTTTCCTGGCTTAGGTATCATAGTTATCAAAGAAATCTACTCAAGCCGTAAAATGGCATTAAAAACAAAGAATATTTTTTTTTTTTTTTTTTTGCTACAAGGGGCAATTCGATAACATCTTGTTAGTAGTTTTATAATGCCAGGAGCTTTCTTGGTTTTTAAATCAGTTATTGCCCTTGCAATAACTCTAAGCTCAACCTTAGGATAACTGCCGGACTAACATCGACAGGTGGCAGTTCAGCTATATCAGTCGAGACATTTGGAGTAGAAACATTTTTTAAATGACCAACAAATATATTGTATCATTTCTTGCCCAGCCTCCACAAGAAGTTCGTAAGAGAGGCTTACGTACGACTGGTCCTTTAATGTTACTACATGCATTTTTCGAATTCATTTACAATTTTACGATAACTGGTTTCATCAATTATAGCTGCTCAAATCTTTGTATATTATTCATTTTATAAATAATGAACTTTTAATTTCATTTAATAGCGTGCTATTTAAACCAAATTAGTATAAACCAACCCCTTGATTGTCCTGGGCTAAACTATGGTCATTTTGCTATGTGCTTAGTTAAACTCATCAGGAAATCTTTACCCAAATTTTTGATAAGCTAAAGATACCAAAGTTTGGGTATAATACCACTTGAATTTAAGTAATATCCACACATTTTTTCATTTTCCAATTAACTCAATAATAAGTTTCAAATTGCATGTATTTAATTATTACAGACAAAAAGTGTAAAATTAAAACATTTATTGAACAATGCAAAAATGCATACGTGATGTTTTTAGCCACAATTGCTTCAAGTTAGCACAATGAAAGAATAAGCTGTAAAGAAAATCAAAAACAGCTAAATTGACATCACTATAAACCATGCATATGTATTTGTTTGTTGTTGGAACCCTGCAGGAGATCAAACTAGTGTTTTACTAGTACAAAAGTCACCGGTAGTAGTCCTCAACTGTAAACTTTCCTATACCATCTTTATGCTCAAAATAATATTGAGTGTGTTTGGAAAATCACTAGTAACCCAGTGATAAAAAGAAGTAGGTTAAGGTTTTCTGTTTGCATTCCATTCTCACGTCTGTTTCACACTGGTTGTTATTGCGGAGCAGCCATTGCCGCTTTTGCCGGCTAGCGTACCAGATGGTCTTCCGAAAATTGTCTGCTAGAAGGAAATTAATTTAATGTCTCTTAGATGGGTTTTCGTAGCAAAAACTAAAAAAAAAACATTCTGTTCTAATGCAGCAATTAAGTAGATAAACGCAATTCAATGAACTCTTGTGTTTTATAAATATGAAATCTAAAAATAGAAAATTAAATTATGCGTACACATTCGTACTTCCCTACTAAGAGAAGCGAAGTAGGAATGTGTACTGGATCTTTTAGAAGAAAGAGCCCAGGCCTTCTAAAAGACTTTCTTTGGAAGGCACACAAAAATGAGGATCATATCTGAGAGAAGGTCTAAGCATGCCTTATAGAAGGCATGAACTGAGAAGGCCTCTTTAATTTTACCACTGGGATCTTTTGTTCTATACGCAAACTAGTACAAATGGACCTCAATTGGTCCTTTTGAACCAGTTTATTACTAGATTTTAAATGACGATTATAGTATAGCAATCGTAAAAACAAACAAAAATTTAGAAAGTTAATTTGAATTTTTCTTAAAAACATTATTTTTTTCTGTATAAAAATAGAATGAAGCAATCACCCTTATTCTGTTTGGCGTCGGCAACATCGTCGTCGATTTTGAAGCTACATCACTTTAACACAACATCAATGTAAATTTGGTATTCCCTAACAATGGTGTGACGACGTTGCCAGTTTATCGATAAAGTTAATAAAATACACCACTCATATCAAATCCTTGAACCAAATAATTAATTTTGGTTTACATTTTCGTTAAAAAAGTTTATGAAAAAATTAAAGTGTATAAATTAAAATAAAGATGTTTACATTAAAATAAAAATATTTTCTATTTCCCATGGAAACATCTCAAAGAAAAATTAAACATCTTTAAATTATCATCAAGTAAAAAGTTAGTGGTAATGACATGGAAAGCTAATCCAAAGTATGGTTGAAGATCAACATGACACATGCTAAAAAAAGGAAGTCGAACTGCATCTTTTGATGGACGGACAATTAAATTTTTTCTATTAAAACTAACAACAAATTATATTTACATATGTAAACATTATTCAGTTTTTAATTTGTTCTACACAACACCGAAAACACTGACGACAATATCAAAGCCAATTTATGGCAACATCAACGTCACATTTTCTTACAAAATACCAAACACATGTTGCCAGTCATCGATAAATGGCAATATTGCCAACGGGAATACCGATTTACAACAAACTATAAAAAACGACGTCGTTTAATATTGCCGTCGCCAACTAGAATAAGGGTGAATTACTAAATTTCAAAGTACAAATAGCACAAGCTATACTAAAGTCAGTAATTTCTCTGATACCTATCAGTTTGCAAGTGATACCTTTAAACTACTTCAAGAACTACTAATGAAATTTCTAACCCTGTTTTCTCTAGTGTTTGTAGTTCTAGTTATTGTCCTAGTTGCTATTGTACTAGTTTAGACAATTATCGCTTAATCTCCTGCAGGGAATTTAGCATTTTTCATAACGAAGAAAAAAAGTCAGCTGTTCGACTAACTCTATCTTAGATTGCATTTAAAATAGACAGAAACAGGACAAACAATTTTTGAATTCTCGTTTGCTCTGTTTTAATGCTTTCAAAGCAGAAAAGAGGAATAAAAAAATGTCCAGTACGATAGTCATGAAATACACACTCTACCTCTTCAATCCCTTGCTTATTGTAAATGGAGACTTAATAATTATACCATAGGTACAAAGACAGTACATAAAAAATAGATTGGCAACTTAAGCCTGGTACTCTGTTCAGTTTTTCATGCGGAATGCTGTCAAACTACATACATAAAAAATTTGTATGAAAAAGTCATGAAAAAATGTTGCAGAAGTAGTACTCTGTTTTTACTACGGAAAAAATTGAAATGTTTCTGGCAACATTTTATTTAAAGGTGTGAAATAAAGCAAATGGCCATTATTTCATGTGGAATTTTTTGTAAAATTTTTTGTAGAAAAGTTTCTATAACAATGTGGTATATTTACACGCAATAAAATCACAAAATTCTTTCAAATCGCGAGATATACACCACATTTTAAATTTTCAAATTTTCCCTGTGAAATACTAAATGTTGCTCAACATTTTTCACAAACTCGAACAGAGTACTAGGGCAGACATTTTTTGAATTCTCTTTTGCTCTGTTTTAATACTTTCACAATGGGACATAAACAAGACGGACAGATTTTTGCACATTCTATTTTCGGATTTATTTACTTTACATGTGTGTGTGTTTAAAAATCTGTGGTAAATGTACTTTGTTGAGAAATTTTAAGCAACTAGACGCCGACTTCAGAAATATAATGTGCAGCAACACGGAAAAAAACGAAAAGAAAGCAGAAAAGAGGAATAAAAAAATGTCCAGTACGATAGTCATGAAATACACACTCTCTACCTCTTCAAGCCCTTGCAAAAAAATCTCGTCTGGCTGCCCTGTTTCTGTCTATTGTGAAAGGGGACTTATTAATTCTACCATGGGTACAAAGACTGTACATAAAAAATATATTGGCAACTTACGACTATTTGTAGGTTGTAATTAGTAACTGTTATACTCTTAACACTTTTATGTTTATTATAAAAACCTCTATATGTTAATTGTAACTATTAACAGCAAATCAACCATAATTTAACAGTTGCACCATCAAGTGCCCAGTAGCCAAACTAAAATGTATAAATTAACAATGTTCAAAAGTATAACACATTATATACAATGTAAAAGTTTTATTATATACACTCTTATCGATATAACAGTTAGTTACAAAAGAATTTAAATAACTATAAAATTTATTTAGGTTTATAAAGATGACTTTATGATAAAACGGTGTGTTACTTTACATTACCTGCTTCAACCAAATTGAGTTACAGCAGAGGTTCGTTTACATACTTATTTTTTTTTTAATTTAGAATATTTATTTTCAGTCTCTTTATTGTATACAGTTTTGAAATTAGTAATGCCATTATTTTATTCTTTTTTTTTGTGTTAACAACGCCAGTTTTTTGTTCTAAAAGGCTGTTTGTTTTCTGTAGCAAAATCCAGGGACCGTAAATAACAGTTATCGATTAAAAAAATTATTTTATAACAGTTATTTGATAAAAAAAATCCATATAAAAGAGTTATTTTTCAACGTAAAAATAAAAACCCAAATGATAGTTACAAAAAACAATTTTGCCGTAAAAAATAAAATTTTTTTATAAGTTTTATTTATATTTAATATAAAACTTTTTAGGAGTTTTATTTTTTTCGTCTGTAATTAAAACTCATTTTATGTAAGTTGATAACCGATACAATTAACATTTGTTCCTGCAACCCAGGGAAGCGTAAAAGGGGTGTTATATGCCCTTAAATTGGGATTGAGCGGCTTTCGTTCAAATTTGTCCACAAAAGGTTATTTATGTTCGTAATATTAAATAAATAAATTACTACACTTTTTATATCAGATAGACCCAATAAGAAAGAGACTATAAATAATATGAACAGAAAGAAAATGAGTTTCATTTTAAACCAGAGACCGTAAATAACAGTTACTGATTAAAAAAATTATTTTATAACAGTTATTTTGAAAATTAAATAAAAAAATCAAATATAAAGCAGTTATTTTCCAACGTAAAAAGAAACACTCAAAGAAAAGTTTTAAAAAAAAAGAATTTTATTTTTCCGTATTTTTTTTTTTTTTTTGTTTTTGTTTTTTTTTTTTTGTCAGAAAATAAAACTCATTTAGTTTAATTTTGAAAATTTTAATTATTATTAGTCCAACTGTTTTATGTATTACATACAATGAAATTTATAATCAAGCTTAAGCTCGTTTTTATTCTCTCTAAAAAAGAATTAATTAAATTACAAATTAGGTGATAATATTAAAGAAAAATTGGAAAAATTTAATTTTCAGACACCAGCAGGAGCGGAATGCACATTTTCTAGACAGCCACGTCCGTCATCAGCACTACTTGTATCTAATCTACTTAGGGTAGTGTTTTAGTTGTAAGCATCATCTATTTAATCAACCAAACCCAGATAAAGGAATACGAGAAAACTTGTATTCAATTATCAATCGTCAGTTGGTGAGAACGAAGTCTACCACTACCTTAAGCCTCCCTCTTGTTGAATATTTTTACTTTAATGTTTACCACCTATATTTTGTTGTTCCTTCAGCGAACCTTCGGTTAGCAATGAAGTTACTTTTTGTTTATTTGTTTTACTTCGATGACGGACGTGGCTGTCTAGAAAATGTGCATTCTACTCGTGCTGGTGTCTAAAAATTAAATTTTCCCATTTTTTCTTTAATATTATCACCTAATTTCTCATTTAGTTTATTTAGATAATTTAAAATCTGTCCACAAAAAATATCAAAATAAACAAAATGAGTTTTATTGTGACGAAGAAGTTAAAACTCCTTAAAAAAGTTTTATTTTCTGACGGTAAAATAAAAATCTATTTTTAAAAGTTTCATTTGAACTTTTATTTTTTCGTTGAAAAATAACTGTTAACTATGGAGTTGGGATCGATTTTTTAAGATCACCATAGATTCTTAGAGAGCACGTCAATACACATCTATTGATATATGACACTATGGATCTCCGTTGGCTCTAACATAAAGAGTTTGTGAGGTTAATTATTTTTGATAACTGTTATTTACGGTCGCTGTCAAAATCTATGCAGTTCCAATTTTATATGCTAAACAAAATCATTTTATTACATATTGGCTATAGTGGGGCTGAATCAAAATATTTTGGAAATAACTCATTTGTAAAGAGCTGGGCCAACTTATTCAGAATTTGACATGAGTATAGCTAAATTTTTGCCGTATCCACACGGGTGTGGTCTCAAAGCTGAATTAAAATCATTTTAAAATTAAAATTTTTGATTTTACGATACCCTGGCAGTATATCCTCGTAGTTAGCGAGCAAAATTTTAAATATTGTAATAAAATTTTAAGTTAAAATCTAGATAATTTTCACTTTAAAAATTCCAAAATTATTGAATTTTTGATTAATTTCCCGAGAAGGGCAATTCTTTTCGTAATGAATAAGCTAACTGTTAGAGTATCTATATCTACTCAATTAATCATCGCTCGATTAATCGATAAATTTTGGATCGATTAATTGTTTGAGTAATTAATATTTATATGCTACATAATTCAAATCATCCCGCCACTTCGTAACCATCCTAGCAATATTTTGTTCGATTTTTCTTTGAAAGCAATACACACTAAAAACCCTTACTTTTTTAGTTCCGCCTTAAACTATGCTTCAGTTATGGTTATGTATTTACTTTATAAAACAGCGCCATCTGTATTTTGTGCTTCAGTTACCTCAGTTATTTTTGTAAAAAAAATATCCTATATTGGAATCAGGATACTAAGGTACCTCCTAAATTTTGTTAAAATCCATCCAGTAGTTTTTACGTGATGCGAATGCAAAAGAAAAGCAGACAGACAGTCAGACGGAAATGAGTTACTATTTTATTATATGTATAGATTATCTATGTAGCATACTAAGGAAGATCTTCTGTCTTTGTAATCAAACACTTTTTGGGAATCGAATCCACAATCCCCAGACATAGGCTATAATATTTTATATTATATTTTATCAAATTTGTATGGTTCTCATTGGATAAAAATTTTTCAGTATGTGCGATTAATTCAAGTTATTCGAGTAATTTAAAAACCTTAATCGACTAAGCGATGAAAATATAAATTGCAAAATTGATTAACTATTTGCTCAAATAAAATCAAACCCCGATTAATTAGATACTCTACTAATTATATGCATGTAAGTTTTAACCAAATTTCGTAAAAAAATTTTTCAAGATGAGTTTCCTTTAATTGTTGTAAATTTAATATTTTTACAATCAATCAATCGGAATAGCCCTCTACAAAAGGCAGAATTATTTCCAAAATATGTTGATTCTGCCCACTGTGCAGTGTATATATACAGTAGGGAGCAGATGTGAGTACATGTTTGTATTTCTTTTATTGCCAGTTGCATTAAAATAGTAATAACTAAGCGATTTTCAAATTTAATTTTTTTTGTGTTCTTTTCTATTTAGTTATTACCAAAACTGTTCTTAAAACGAATCAGAGAAAATTGAATAAACAACAAAATCCAAAATCCTACATACTCAAAATTAGCTCATACTTGCTCTCAACTAAATTAGTAGAAAAATTTCAAATTTCTTTTGGTTGTTATAATCTTGAGTTTTATACCAAAAAATGTTATTTTTTAATTTAAAACAAAAATTTTATATTTTTTAAAACAATGAAACGAATCGTGAAAAATTCGATTGTAAATATGACAATGGAAGGTTCTTCATCACATATAATAGCTAATTTAATCTAATCGATCGTAGAGTGGTAAAACGGGAAAATGTAGCTTTGCAATGGCAGGCTAGAAGCCGAAAACTATTTACTAATGGGGACGCACGCCTTATGATGCCAAAGATGAGAGCTGACTAGTCTTTAACGCCAAAAGAAGCTTCCCTAGCAATGAATGAAAATGAAAGACGATGGACAGCAAGAAGAGCGCTACACAACATTGAATAGCTTATAGCTTTGAAGAAACCTAAAACTGGATTGAAACACAAAAATGTTTCCACACGTTTACAATCGCCATGCATCACAAAGATTGAGCTGTTGATGACTGGAAGAAGGTAATATTGTCAGATGAGGCTAAAATAAACCGATATCAGGCAAATGGTAAACAGTATTACTGGCGCCGACAGCAGGACACAATTCAACGAAACCATATTAAACAAATCGTCAAGTACGTCGGTGGCAACATCGTAAAGTGATGTTGTTTTACATGGTGGCATTGCAAAAAATTTATGGCATCCTGAGAAAGGAAGACTATTTGAACACATTGCCAACCCATCTTCCTGATCTTTTAGATATGAGCGTACACAGAGCCAAAAATGCCTAATAGAATCAAAAAGATTTTCTTTAATTTTCACATGGTTTTTAGGGTTTTAGAAATTAAGTGGCTTCAGCCGCTTTCTTCTTGATAAAAACCATAAAGATATCTTAGAGATATCTTAAAATAGAACAAAATAAATTTTGTTCTATTTTATTAGGTATTTAGACAATGTTTTTTCTGTGTGCATATCCCAAGGAAGAACTTGTGTTGCAACAGACTGGAGGAGACTCGAAAAATACCTGAAGTTCATTGGGGAATGTCTGACTTGGAAACATTTTCAATTGATGATGTGGCCTCCGCAAAGTCCTAACCTCAAATCAGTCGAAGAGCTACACCTAACTTAATCGAGTTGTGGCAGGCAACATGTGCAGCTGGACTGGAAGAAAAATCTAGATGAAATTATACGAAAATTGGTTGAAAATATCTCCAAACGCATAAATATTGTATTACAAAATAAATGGCTATGGACCAAATACTAAATATACAAAATATTCAAAATGTTACCAGAATGTGCAAAATTGGCTACATAAGAGTTGATTTTATTTTATATAGATTTTTCTTTGAATATGTAGTTTTTTGATTTGTTTCAAAAACATTATTGTTAACAATTGAATAATAAATAAAATAAAAAATAAAAAATAAATAAAATAAAAGATTAAATTGCTTTATTAATACCATTCTTATGCGCCTATAAATGCAAAAAATTCAAAAATTTACACATTTCTGCTCCCTACTGTATGTACGTCATACAGTAGGGAGCAACGCGTAGCACAAAACGAAATCGTAACATTGCATATGTGACATCCGGCTTCTTTTGATTTTACAGTATTCTATAAACTGCCACCGACGATACGTATACGAGGCATACGAGATTACAACGTTTGTAGGCTTGTTGTATTAAGTTGTATGCCGATTGTACGAAAGATCAAAAAGTTTTGATTTTCTGTCATTATCGCATTGTTTGCTTGCCTGCTGAATACTATTTTATGTAGTATTTGTGTTTAATAATGTAGTGGCCATCTTGTAGTTAACATTATTTGGAGACGACGTGAATAATAGCATACGCGAGGTAGTAAGAGTCAATACTTTGAAAGAACTTGATTCTTAAATGAAGTTGTAAATAAGATCGTTTGTTGAACATGTACATATATAACTTAATTATACGATTTGTTGTACCAACGGTCGCATCGTCTATGGCTTGCGTAATGACTATGCATGACTTTATTTTGACTAAAAGAATACTTTTTTTTTTTGTACGCACCTGCTGCATTCTTATAATTACAAACTTTTGGCGAAAACTGATCTAAGCTTGATGGAATAAAATTATCTTTCCCATTAATAAAATTAATATTTTCAATTGTGTTTCAGAAGCATCCAAAAGAAATGTTAGGATTCATAACAAATTGCAACAAAAAGAAACATCGACGATGCTCAAAATAAATGATATCATAGTGTTAAATGGCTGAGGGCTTATAAAAAGCATTTCAATATGCCTGCAAGAATTTAATTTGTCGATACTGGTGTTGTTCACGTCTGATCAATGATGATTTTCCATCCCTGGTTCATGTTTGAGAGTGATGCCAAAGCTAGTGGAAGTTTTTGACGTCTATCATCAATTGCCGCTTATTCTTCATCCTTTGGGCTTATATACCTTTTATTATCGTAGTGAAAGTCGCGGATTTTGAATTAATTATTTTATTAATAATTATTTGCGCCATATCGTTGGCCGTAATTTATTAACTCTTTTATAATTTTAGCGCCATACCGTTGGCATTCGTTTTTAAATTGTAATTACTTTAATATCGTTGTTGTTCGCACCATTAAAAGTTTTAGATTCGCTAAAGTTTAATTTAAAATTAAATTGTATTTTTATTTGAAAATATCCTTTTGAAATTATTTAAAAATTAATAAACTAAAGGAAAGTTAATTTGTAACTTCGCCTTTTATTGGATTGAAAAAAACTAACCTTTTTGTGTTACCTTTTTTTATTGCGAGTCTTCTTGTGTCTTACCTAGTGCTTGTGGTTCCTTTTTGGTGAAGATAGCCGTTTGGAAGCCATCCTCATCAGCCCCACATTTTTAGATGTAGTCTATGATGGTAATAAACAGATAAACTTTTTTAAGCATGTAGGTATTACATTTGATTTTAAAGGCTTTGCCGACCACTATCTCTAAAACGAAAATAGTTTTTAAAAATATAATGAACAGACCTAATACGTTTCAGTTATGTTACTCCAAACAGAAGTTTAATATTTTCAAAACAATATAGATATATAAATATATATGAATTTCTTTTAATTAATGAATTAAGTTTTAAAATACAAATTTAATATGGAAATTTGATTTCGTTATTTATTTAAAAGATTATCGTACTAACACTGCAGAATGTTAGATTAGTTATACATATTTTCTCTATTTCTTGTCAACTAAGGAAACAAACCCACTTGACGCCACTTAACTTTTATGAATTTAAAAATTTACGAATATTTCAATAATCTTTAAAACCCACATTCATAGCTAATTAATAATAATTTCTACATACGAGTATAATGAACTTCATTATAAAATACATACATACATATATACAGATTTCTCAACTTGAAACTTGCTTTGAAAATAAAATACAAAACTCCCAAAAAACGATACACATTTCAATATTCATTTAGTATAAAAATCATCGTTATTAAATCGATCGTTTTCTAACTGAGTGATTAACATTAAATTACCCAACAAACCAATTCAACCGCAATTAGTCCACAGCTTACGAATGACCGAAACAAGCAAATAATCAAACAAGTAAACGAAACAGCAAGACGAGTAGCACACAACAACAATAGTAGCCCGGCAGCATCACTATCAGCAACAACAGTCAATATTAAGTTTGATACCAAAGGAATAGCCGCCACCACAATTATCGAATGTGCAAAGTCAAAACAGTTAATTTATATCATGTCGCGACTACTGGTCTTACTGATTTTGCGTTTTATTTCAACTTTTTTTCTGAAAAAATAAAAAAAAAACAATATAAAGTTGAAATAAGTTTTTAATTTAACAAAATCCCCAAAATAAGAGGAAAATAAACAAGTAAAAGTGCTATAGTCGGCCGTGCCGAATCTTCTATACCCTTCACCACGGTACTTTTATTTATACACAATTACAATAAAAATTTTATAGAAAATTTTTTTAGTAAAAATTTTAAAGAAAATTTTTTTAGTAAAAATTTTATAGAAAATTTTTTTAGTAAAAATTTTATAGAAAATTTTTTTAGTAAAAATTTTATAGAAAATTTTTTTAGTAAAAATTTTATAGAAAATTTTTTTAGTAAAAATTTTATAGAAAATTTTTTTAGTAAAAATTTTATAGAAAATTTTTTTAGTAAAAATTTTATAGAAAATTTTTTTAGTAAAAATTTTATCGAAAATTTTTTTAGTAAAAATTTTATCGAAAATTTTTTTAGTAAAAATTTTATCGAAAATTTTTTTAGTAAAAATTTTATCGAAAATTTTTTTAGTAAAAATTTTATCGAAAATTTTTTTAGTAAAAATTTTATCGAAAATTTTTTTAGTAAAAATTTTATCGAAAATTTTTTTAGTAAAAATTTTATCGAAAATTTTTTTAGTAAAAATTTTATCGAAAATTTTTTTAGTAAAAATTTTATCGAAAATTTTTTTAGTAAAAATTTTATCGAAAATTTTTTTAGTAAAAATTTTATCGAAAATTTTTTTAGTAAAAATTTTATCGAAAATTTTTTTAGTAAAAATTTTATCGAAAATTTTTTTAGTAAAAATTTTATCGAAAATTTTTTTAGTAAAAATTTTATCGAAAATTTTTTTAGTAAAAATTTTATCGAAAATTTTTTTAGTAAAAATTTTATCGAAAATTTTTTTAGTAAAAATTTTATCGAAAATTTTTTTAGTAAAAATTTTATCGAAAATTTTTTTAGTAAAAATTTTATCGAAAATTTTTTTAGCAAAAATTTTATTGAAAATTTTTTTAGCAAAAATTTTATCGAAAATTTTTTTAGCAAAAATTTTATCGAAAATTTTTATGCAAAAACAAACGTTTCGCAAACGTTTGCGATTTGTTTTTGAATTTTCGTTTTTATTGTCACTTATTTAGAGAAGAAAAACAAAATAAAAAACAATTCAAGATAGCAAATCATAAACAAATACGGTATTTAGATGATGATTTAAATGTTACGACTTGTGTTTTGATTTTTGAAAAGAAATCTTATTTTTTTCCCTACCTTAAACAAGAAAGACATGTTTAGTTACCGTCTAAATCCCGTCAAAGTCAGCATTCGAAAATCGAACGAACAGTAATCGAACAGTATCGTTCTTCAAATCACTCAAAAAAATACGTTTTTGCTTTTGTTTTATTCGCAATTGTACAGATTCCAAATTATTTTAAAGCAACAAAGACATTCGAAATGGTACTTTAACGAAGCATACGTGCAGCTGCTATAGTAAGAAAATCCGTGTATTTGAAAATCTATATATTTGACAGACATAGCTCTTGCTTTAACTCATTTCCTAATTCTAAACCTGAAGTAATGCCTCGACGCTAAGAGGAAGTGTTCATTACCGAAAGAAACTTCCATTTATGGGACCTTGAAAATATCCTATTATTTGCAATAATTAAATTAATTTTAAAACGATAGACTGGCTAAATGTATCCAGATAAAGCGAAATTATCATGATTTTTAGGGTTCCGTAGCCAAAGGATAAAAACGAAACCCTTTCACTTTTGCTGCAATGTCTCTCCGTCCGTTAGCACCTTCTGTCTCTGAAATCATAAAAGTTCGACTACTGAAATTTTCACACGGGTTGTATTACTGTGTCCGCTATAACAGCAACTACTAAAACTTATAGGGTGTTTCAAAACTGACGTTTTATTCGCGTTTATGTCTTTATTTCTTGAACCGTAAGAGGCATACACTTGAAATTTACACACAGTAATTAAAACTATGTTCGCTACATAAATAAGCAGGCGTTATAGACAATGACATCAGCATTTTTACTGATGGATCTCTTATGGACCGTAGAGCAGGAGCAGGTGTATACTCAGTTAGGCTGAATTTGTCCTGTAATCTCCGGTTGGGTGAGTACGTCTCCGACTACCAGGCATAATTGCTTGGGCTGCTGCATGCGTTGGATCATCTGCTGGATTCTCGGCTACAGGGGAGAAAGGTCCTCATTGCATTCGACAACCAGTCAGTTCGTATGAGGCAGGTGAACGTGTACTCCAAACTAGTGCTGGAATGTATTTTAAAACGTAACAGATGTGCTCTGTTAACAGATGAGGTAACATTAATGTGGGTTAAGGGACACATAGACACAGCTGGGAATGAAGCGGTGGACCAACTTGCAAAAGGGGGATCTGCTATCTGAATTTCTGTGGACCAGAACCCAGAGTAGCGCTGGGTGATGGCATAATGCGAGCTAAAGTTCTACAATAGGGGAACTCAGTAAACCTGAAAAGGTGGATGGATGCCACTACGTGTAGGCAGGCTCGAATGGTGCTCAAAGAGCACATGGACAGGAAGGCCAGTAAGGTGCTCAGGTATAATAGAAGTACCTTAAACTAGATAACTGCGTTGGTGAGAGTTCATGGAAACTTCAAGTATCATCTAGCCAAGATGAAAACCCAAGAAGATGATACTTGCAGACTGTGCCTGGAAGAGACGGAAGCGCACATTAAAGTATCAAGTCCTATTACTTTCACGTAAAGTCGCATAACCTATGAACAAATTCAGTCATAAATCATGAAAATCGATGAACGAGTTACGCTTTTATTCATAATTAAGTAAAGGTATGAATTTAATTTCAAATTAATGTTTAAATTATTATGTGATGTACCATGACCAAACGAATGATGCATAAGTTCTTCTTTTTGTGGCTACTTTCATAAACAATTATCAGAATTGAGTCCCGCATCAATCACCTACAAAATGTTGTACTGTGTTATACTTTACAATATCTACTGTAACAACAAGTAACGAAAATTAAACAAAAGTGAAATGAAAGTCACCTGATGCCGCGAATTTCAGGATTTTGGCTTTTTCTTGTAAACGTTATAGGCAGACACTTGGTATTTACACAGGGTATTTAGTTCTATGCTTTGGTATAAAAAATAATTAAAAATTAAAGGGTATTCCATAAGACGTAAAGAATGTTTAAACTTATACTTTTGAAGTTCTATATTGAAGGTAGTAGGGAACTGTGCGTGTATGCGTCTGACTGGCACTTGACTGATTTATTTATATTTTTCGTAAACAATCTGGTGAATCTGTGAATATTATTTCTGTACATACATCCGTTTCAAACAGTCTAAGAAATTTAATATGCCCCCAACTTTCAATAACGACAGCAATACAAGAAACAAGATGTTTAAACAGAAGCTATCTCAGATTAGAAATATGAAGGCAAACGGTAGCAAAGAGAAACGATCTATTGAACCTGATTTTAATTCAAACATATTTATGAATGTACAAATGTAAATGTTCGATATCCATTTGTGAATGTGCACAAATATTTAAATGTTTTAAATTCGAACTCAAAACCGGCATACATACATAGATATCCATATGTACATTCATACATACATACATACATACATACATACATACATACATATTAATAAATATTTATAAATCATATAAAAATATCAAATAATACGCCGCTCGATTGATCATTTATTCGTATTCGTTCAATTCAAAAAATATCTTCACAATTTTGTTTTTTAATTTATTTTTGTAAAATTTAAAATAAAACAACAACAAAACTTAATAAATTTATTGATACGAGTATTTTTGAATATAAATTCATAGTTTTAAGTTGTTTTCGTGAATCGAAATTTTATAAATAAATTTTTGGCTTTCTTATTGATCTTTTAACGAAATTCATTAAAGATTAAAATTAATTTTCTTTTTTAATATTCAAATGATTTCATATGAGTTTTCTAAGACGATTTTAGTCGGTAGAAATATCGTATATCAAATAAGCATCAACTCGTTTTTATTTATTTGCTTATTGTTTTGCTGCTACTGTTTTTATATATTTTGCTTTATCTATTTTTAATTATTCATATTAATTTTCGACTTATTTTTTTTATTATAGATGATTTTATAAATGCTTATGGCGTTTAAAAAAATTTCTATTAGTGTTTTTTGCGGAATTGACTTAATACAATTTAAGTTGCATTTTATTCCAAATTTATTCAAATAACTTAACAAACAGTAGTTAAGTTGATTTTTTGAAACAACATTTTCTTTTGCCGTAAATTATTTTACACGCAAAGAAAAAACATGGTTGAGGTAACTATAATCTAAGTGCAACATATTATGGTTAAATTATATGGTTGTAGATAAACCATATTATCTATACATATAATAAAATATTAACTAATTTCCATCCGTCTGTTTGCCTGTCAGCCTGTCTGTCTGCTTTTCGTTTGTGTTTGCATCACGTAAAAACTACTGGATGGATTTTAACAACATTTTGTGAAGAGCTACGCTACAGGTAAAGAAAAAACATGGTTGAGGTAACCATAATCTAAGAGCAACATGTTATGGTTGAGTTATATGGTTATATTCAAACCATAATATATTGTTGTCAGTGGAACATATTATTATCTTACATAAAATAACATTGTCAAATACAACCATAATTGTGTTTATATTATAAACATACTATAATACAATGAGAAAAATGTAAATATTTATATGTAACAAAGTGTAAATATATATTTATAAATAACAAAACACAATTACACGAATATTTTCATCTAGACTTACACACATATTTTGACATTTTCTGCTTAACTTTTTATGTTTGATATTTTTACTTTAAAACTATCATTTATAAAAAATAACATATTATGTGTTGACATCAAGTGTGTATTTAATGTTTTTACGGTTTTAGATGAACCGATAGCTTACACACCTATATATGTATTTCTGAACTGAAAAAACGGCTAAAACCAAAGTATGTATTTTTAACACCAAACATGTATTGTTACAGAGAACATAGTGTGGTTGCCGTGACCATACAATAACAATGTTTTTTCTTTGCGTGTAGCATCCTGATACCAATATAGAATAATTTCTTTCTCAAAAATGTCTTATTTTAGAATTCTTTATAAATTTTAGAATTTTCTCCAGGGATGGGTAAATACATAAACCATAACTGAAGCACTATAAAATTAAGAGTCTTACAATTGGTGTGGAATACTTTCAAAGCCAAATCGAGCAAAATATTGTCAGGACACCCACAACGTGGCGGGCACAGCTAGTTTTTAATATAAACATTATGAGTGCCTTTGATAAAATCTCTTTCTCGGAGTTGAGAAATACTCTCGCTGAGCATGGGGTTGAGCGCATTGTTACAAAATAGATCAACGCTATGCTTAACTATAAAATGTCCGTTAACCGAAAACTATAAAATGTCCGTTACAGAATCCCGGGTAGGGTAGTCAGGAGATGCCTGCAGGGAGGAGTTTTGTCACCTCTTTTATGGAACATCACCGTTGATGGCCTTCTCTGGAAACTGGACTCAGCTTTGTCACATCTTTTGTGGAACATCATCGTTGATGGCCTTCTCTGGAAACTGGACTTATTAGGCATCCATACGGTTGCGTATGCCGACGATGATGCACCTATAGTTGGTGGAAAGTTTATCGATATCATCCAAGGATGTATGATACAGACTCTAATAATAACTGACGCATGGTGCGATGACCAGGGGATAACCATAAATGCTAGCAAATCAGACGCTATGCTCTTCACTCGATGGAGGAAGGATATAAAGGTTAGATCCTTAATACTTTTCGCATCGGAAATAAGTTTCAGAACATATTGAATTGAAGATACGGAAAACAAATAGGATCTTTCATCAGTATAAACGAGTTTGTGGCCGTAAGAGGAGAATTTCGCCAAAGGCTGCATACTGAATTTACACAATGATGTTGCTACCCATAATAACTTAAGTATCTGTGGTTTGGTGGCCAAAACCCTCTCAGATTGCAATTAAACGTAGGTTAGATGGGGTTCAGAGGATTGCTTGTATGAGTAAATGAGGAGCAATCCGCACTGCTCTAACACAGGCAACTGAGGCAATGTTGAGGTTGCTGCCGTTGAGCTTATTCATTAGGTCAACTGCTACAATGTCAGCTTTGCATATGAAAAGCGATGTTATTTGGCATGGCTTTGGGCCGGACATCGGGCTTTGGGCCGGACATAAGAGCATTCTGAACCTAGTTAATAGGGAGGTTAGGGAAGCTCAAATACCGATGGAACAAATGAGTAGGAGGAAGATAGTCGAAAGAATTTAAAATCCATAAAACGGCTTAAACATCAAGATTTCCTTCATTACAACATAATTAAAATAATTCTGGCATCTTTAACTACTTTATCTGTAAAAAATTACAACTCTTTTTATACACAAATGCCATTCTCCTAGCGAAAAGAATTTCCAATGTCGAAACCGGGAAATTTATCTCAGTGGCGGTATTGTATATTATAAAGAATGTTCCAAAAATGTCGCATCGCATTTAACCAGTAAGATTGGAAATCTGGGGTGGTTTTCAAAGAATTGATATATTTTCATTCTTTTTGCCAAAACATAGACAAGAAAATCCTTAAAAAAAAACTTTTTTTGTGCTTGCTTGATATTTTATAATATTTTTCATTAATTTCAATTTAGTTAGATAGTACTTTTAATAACCATTCCAGTGATACTCATATTATCTTATTCCATTAAATAGGGAGGGGTCCGTCCCTCCGAAATTAATTAAAATTAATTTTACACACAATAGAATACTTATTTTAAAATTTTATAATGTGGCAGTAAACTAAATATATATATATATATATATATATATATATATATATATATATATATATATATATATATTATATATATATATATATATATATATATATATATATATATATATATGTGTGTGTGTGTGTGTGTACGTGTATATATTCATAAACATGTGCATATATTGCATATACAATTATTTTCAATTTGGATCTAAAGTAATTTTTAATCGCTTAATCATAATAAAATACGTTTAGTTAACAATATAATTTTTTATTTATTTATTACTAACACAGAAAAGCATAAAAAAGAAACTTTCAAAAATAAATATTTTGAAAAAATTCAAATGTAAAAGATAACAGGGTTTCGAAGCAACTTTCAAAAAGAATAGGAAAAATAAAATCGGCGTTTGTTGCAAGGTGCAAATACGGTTCAATTGTAAGACTCTTACTTTTATATTGCTTCAGTTATGGTTTATGTATTTACTTTATATAAAGTTACCCATCTCTGGATAAAATTCTAAAATTTAAAAAAAAAATTCTAAAAATTATTTTAAAGCTCTGTAAAAGTTTTTTTTTTAATATTTTAATAACATTGTAATTCCATAAAGTAAAAATACAAATCAAATACCATTTTTATTCAATTGTCTATTTGGCAGTACGTAATGAATATTCTATCATTATTTTAAAACAGCGCCATCTGTTGCGCAACCGTATTTAAAATATAGCGCTTATAACAATAAAAGATGCCTTAAAGTATGCAGTACCTTTAAATCGATGAAAATAAAAATCGGCGTACTTTTACTGCTTTTTCTCTTTATTATCTCTTGGAAGTTGGAAGGTTTTTTTTTCGGATAAATTTTCCTATATTTAAACCAAGATACCTCCAGATACGTATTTTCTTTATATAAAGCCTTGGATGAAATTCTAAAAATTATTCTAAACCTCTGTAAGAGGTTCAAATACAATACAATTTTTTTTCAATTGGCGCCATCTGTTGCGCAATAGAGTTTTTTAAATATCAAACTTTGAAAAATTAAAGGTGCGCGTTTTAAAATAACCCAGTTTTAAACCAAAATTTCAATACCTTTAAACCGGAAATTTCTCTACTTTCTCTTGGAACTGATATATTTTTGCGGAAAAGAAGTATCATATATTTCAATTAGGATGCTAAGATACCTCGTCACAAAATTTTAGTAAAATACATCCAGTAGTTTTTACGTGATGCGAACAGAAAGAAAAGCAAACAGACAGACTGAAATGTGTTACTGTTTTATTGTATGTATGTATAAAGATTACTTAATTTTAGATACAAGATTAGATACAAGAGTGCTGATGACGGACGTGGCTATCTAGAAAATGTGCATTCCGCTCCAGCTGGGGTCTGAAAATTAAATTTTCCCAATTTGTCTTTAATATTATCACCTAATTTGTAATTTAATTAATTCTTTCTTAGAGAGAATAAAAACGAACTTAAGCTTGATTATAAATTTCATTGTATGTAATACATAAACAGTTCAACAAATAATAATTAACATTTTCAAAATTAAAAAATAATTTTTATTTTTTATTTTTTGTTTATTTTTTTTTTTTTTTTTTTTGAAATAAAGGGAAGCATGTTTCCAAAACTGTACATACAAACTTACGAAAAGTTTTTTCAACTATCGCATAAAGTACTGCAAAATTTCGAAACATACTCATGTTAGTCGAGTTGACAAACAATTAATGTTACTGTACATAAAAAATACTTTAGTACTCCAGGATTAATTCATCACCACATCAATACAACAAAATTATAACACTCTTATGCCGCAGTCTTTGATCTTGTCAAACTCTAATGTTGTGTGATTTCAAAAGCAGGATAAGAAAAAATGAATAATATTCTTCAAAAATTGAAAATGAGATGATCTCCATGCATTAGGGTTGGACGATAAATCAACTCAGCTTAGCTAGGGCTAAACAAGATAAAGAAGAGGAGAATGTTAAAGCAAAAGTAAGAGTGAGAGGGAGAGAAAGATAAAGAAAGAAAAAAAGGAAAAAAGAGCCAGCAAATTAATGACTTTAACAAAATTTGTTTTAATGAAGTGTGTAATTTGTGTAGTGTATGTGGTTCATCATATTTTCGGTATCACTTTTTATTTCTTTTGATGCTCTTATAGCCAAGTAGTTTATGTTTAAAGTCACCTGCCATTACCTACACCTACTTTTAAGTCGGTCTTGCCTTTAATCTTCAGCCTGCTAGGTTATTACTCTTCCGAAGCAATTCCCCATTCTTTCTTTATGTTCAAATTCTGTTGTTGCTGATTTTTTTTTTTTTTTTTGGTTTTTTTTTTGAAGTCGCATAACCCTTAATGCATTTATGTATGTACATATGTGTGGTTGTATTTCATGATTCTTACCTGCTATGTAGCATAAAATTTGGGCTTCTTAGTTACGCATTTCTTTGTCGGCGAGTGCATTTGACATGCGGATTTACTTAAATGTGTATAACTCTCTTTATCAATGCTACAGGTGTAACGATTTCAATTATACTTTATGATTTATTGCTAAAACTGGTGTTGTTTTTAGGTCTTTCCAATACAAAGTGGTTGCATAACAAATTAAGATTGAAAAATGTTGAAAATAAATAATTCGTTTGATGTGGATATAATTCGTTAATACTTTTATGGAGAACAATGAATGAGAAATATTGCAACAATATTAAAGCAATATTATTTATATTGATAAGAAGGTCCTTTGGCACTCACATTGTGCACATGATTTTAACATTATAAGCAGCACATTAGCAATTGCTAAGCAGATGTTGAAAAATTTAAATGTTAAGAATTCTGTTTTTATCAAAGGCACTTCTATGCATAGAAATAAAATTTATCTGAAAAATTTAAGCCTGAAAACTTATATTGACATTAAGTCACACAAAATCTGATCATATATCTAGTGATCTGAATATAAATATTCATGTCATTCGAACATGGAAACAGATTTATAAAAGTTTAATAAATCTGAAATTTACGAATTAAAGTCTGATTAAAAAAAAAATTGTTAAATTAGATTTAAATATTTAACTACTCATAACATATGGAAAAAAAAGTAAAAATACAATACAATTTTCATACTTTCACAACTTATCAAAATCGTTTTTGTTTTCACTTTTTCACAGACTTTTAAAACAAACATGATGATATAGTCGGTCTATGTTAATGTTTTTTCACGTCTCAACATGGTTGTCAAAATATATAGAAGTATCTATATATCGCACTTGTTCCTCATAAGCGTAACAACTCAAAATTTTCAATTTTCACTTTTTTCAAAAAAACCAAACCAAAGAGGTCATATCTACCCACTGTAAAAATCTCCCTTTGATTTGTCTTCTCTTCCATGAAAAAAAAACGTTATGACATTCTTGGTGTTTTTAGAATAACTACTTTAGTCTCAATTAACCGAAAAAGTTTTTGGCCTCTACAGAAATTTCATGAATTTTGAGTTGTTACGCTTTTGAGGAACAAGTGCGATATATAAAGCACAAAATGTGTTTCTTTGTCGGAAAGCTAGATATATTAATATCCATAATATATCTAAAAAAATTGGTTGAATAGGAATAATGGGCGTGGTGCCTCCCATACAAAGTTCAAAATTATTACCGTGAACAACAATAGGTAGAGTCTTGAAACTTTGTAACCCTCATACTAAGTCTACCAAAACACAATGTGAAATGGGACAGTGGGCGTGGTACCTTCCATATAAAATAAAAATTATTATTGTGTACCAAGAGAACTACAACTCAAAAGTAATCCCTACACTGATGTGCATAGTTTAGCAAAGTACAGACTCGATTGGGCCAGTGGGAGTGATATCTCCCATACAAAGTAAAAAATTATTGTTGTGTTGGATGGGAACAGTGAGAATTGCATGTGTTTTCGAGTTAAAGGTTGGCCATACTTTTTTTCCAAGTGTCTATTGCCTATTTTGTTGATAGGTGTAGCGAAGCGCACCGGGGAAAGCTAGTTTGTTTTTTTTTATAACATAACAATGACGTTGTTGTTTTATTTTAGTTTGACAGTTTTATTTTCAAAACCTGTTGATCAACCGTACTAATTCTATCTACTATGCTTTAAGCATTCAAACAAGATTGATGGAAAACAGAAAATTATGTTCAGTGTAAATTTGATTAAAACTATTAATTGGTTCAGTTAGTTTTCAGTTTTTTCTAGGAGTTTTAAAATAATGATTATTTTCTAAAATAATGTTTTATTTTCTAACCAACTGACGATAGATTGATGGGAATATGTAAATTTAAAGAAATTTCTCATTACTTTATCTGAATTTGGTTGGTTATATAATTCTAATCTTTGCAAATGTAGTTAAATATGATACAACTCATATGCACTTCTGCTCTCATAATACAAATGGCTAATTAAGAAAATTTCTTACAATTTCTAGACTTTAGTGTATAATAAACCATCAAATTCTTGATATGAGCATTTGCGATGTCTCTGGATCCTGGAACAATGAAATACCTTGAAAAAAATTCCAACATTATGTTTGATTTCTTTGTTTTTTTTTTCTTTTTTATACCCTTCACCACAGGTGGAAAGGGTATATGTTTGTTATTCCGTGTGTAATTTCTACGATATTCATTTCCGATCACATAAAGTATATATATTCTGCATTTTTATACATGAGAAGTTGATTAAACCATGTTCGTCTGTGTTTGGGTTGAAATCAACTTTGCAAAAGACAGCAGAAAAGATACAGAAAATAAAATCCCCACCAATCTGCCAGGCACACTTTTGAAAATTAGGCTAATGGAATTCAGCAACAACAGACCATTTCATTCGAGACTGTGAGCGAAAAACCACGCCCACCTACATTTTTTCACGTTGTTATCATATATTTTCGGTTGTAATGAATCTTTTTTGCTTTGTTTTAAATAAATATAAGACCGCTAGAGCAATCAGATCTGACCAGTAGATAGCAATCAGATCTCGGGGGATCAAAAAGCCCTGCGAAGGGCAGGGTTTTTCTACTTTGCTTTGTATTAAAGGCCTTTATAGAAAGCAATACACAGAGGTAGACGACAGACCCACAGGGTGCATACTGTGAACCATGAGCAGCCGACAGGAAATATGACGAAATTTTGTTTAAGGAATTTTTTGTTTTAGTCTGAACTTTCTATAGTATAGCAGTATAGGTTGCAGGAAGGTCCTAATTTTTACAAAAAAAAAAAATCTCAAAATGTTACAAAAATTTTACAAAAATTTTTTTGAATACATTTTATAAAGAACTAGTGTATTTTACCCGGCGTTGCCTGGGTCCATTCTTAGAGCCCTTCTTAGTGCTTGCGAAATGTTTAATCTTTTTCGGTTTTGTCCATCCTGTAGGTTTACTCTCAACAGAGGTGAAACAATTATAGTTGCGGGACAAAACAGCATCACTTATCGTGTTCAACCAATCGAGGAGGTGATGCAAAGAAAAAAGTAACACATACCTATGATACAATGTAGGTCTATAGCAAGTGAAAAATCGAATGGTCAGCGCACAAGTAAAATGAAAATCGAAGCAACAACTGAAAAGATTCAGCTCAACATTCCAATTAGAAAGACCGAATGGTTTGGTAACAAGTTTTCAAGTGACAACAAAAAATCATAATATGAAAAATTTAGGACATTTTGTTGATATTTATATGGGAATTTATAGGGTTATGTAAATGCTATATCTCCGGAATCACTGGGCCGATTTCGTGCAGACTTCACATAAACCATCTACAGTTCCTTAAATTTTGGCTAAAATCGGTTGATCCGTTTCCGCTGTTAGTATTGACATAAAAGTGTACACTTCTTTATATATATATATATTTAACTAAGAATTACAAAAAATTTTTACATTTTTACAAATATTTTGAAAAAAACTGTAAAAAAAATCTTTGAAAAAAATTTAAAAAATAAAATTTTTTGAAAAAATTTTCAATAAAATTTTTAGAAAAAATTTTTATAAAATTTTTATAACAAATTTTTACATAAATTTTCTTATATATTTTTACAAAAAAATTCATTTAAAATTTTACATTGTTAGACATTTCCGGTGGAAAGAATTGAAGAACAGTTGTTTTAATGCGTTTGCTCTTAAATAGCTTTAGAAAAAATTCAAAAAAAATTTTCTGTAAAATTAAAAAAAAATTGTCTATAAAAGTTTTACAAAAAATGTTCTATAAATTAAAAAAAAATTTCTATAAAAATTTTTTATATAACAATTTTTACAAAAAAATTGTCTATCAAATTTTTACAAAAAAATTGTCTATCAAATTTTTATAAAAAAATTGTCTATAAAATTTTTACAAATAAATTGTCTATAAAATTTTTACAAAAAAATTGTCTATAAAATTTTTACATAAAAATTGTCTATAAAATTTTTACAAAAAAATTGTCTATAAAATTTTTACAAAAAAATTGTCTATAAAATTTTTACAAATAAATTGTCTATAAAATTTTTACAAAAAAATTGTCTATAAAATTTTTACAAAAAAATTGTCTATAAAATTTTTACAAATAAATTGTCTATAAAATATTTACAAAAAAATTGTCTATGAAATTTTTAAAAAAAAATTGTCTATAAAATTTTTACAAAAAAATTGTCTAGAAAATTTTTACATAAAAATTTTCTATAAAATTTTTACAAATAAATTGTCTATAAAATTTTTACAAAAAAATTGTCTATAAAATTTTTACAAAAAATTGTCTATAAAATTTTTACAAAAAAATTGTCTATAAAATTTTTACAAATAAATTGTCTATAAAATTTTTACAAAAAAATTGTCTATAAAATTTTTACAAAAAAATTGTCTATAAAATTTTTACAAAAAAATTGTCTATCAAATTTTTATAAAAAAATTGTCTATAAAATTTTTACAAATAAATTGTCTATAAAATTTTTACAAAAAAATTGTCTATAAAATTTTTACATAAAAATTTTCTATAAAATTTTTACAAAAAATTGTCTATAAAATTTTTACAAAAAATTGTCTATAAAATTTTTACAAAAAATTGTCTATAAAATTTTTACAAAAAAATTGTCTATAAAATTTTTACAAAAAAATTGTCTATAAAATTTTTACAAATAAATTGTCTATAAAATTTTTACAAAAAAATTGTCTATAAAATTTTCTATAAAAATTGTTACAAAAAATTTCCTATAAAAATTTTTAACAAAAAAATTTTCTATAAAAATTTTTAACAAAAAAATTTTCTATAAAAATTTTTAACAAAAAAATTTTCTATAAAAATTTTTAACAAAAAAATTTTCTATAAAAATTTTTAACAAAAAAATTTTCTATAAAAATTTTTAACAAAAAAATTTTCTATAAAAATTTTTAACAAAAAAATTTTCTATAAAAATTTTTAACAAAAAAATTTTCTATAAAAATTTTTAACAAAAAAATTTTCTATAAAAATTATTAACAAAAAAATTTTCTATAAAAATTTTTAACAAAAAAATTTTCTATAAAAATTTTTAACAAAAAAATTTTCTATAAAAATTTTTAACAAAAAAATTTTCTATAAAAATTTTTAACAAAAAAATTTTCTATAAAAATTTTTAACAAAAAAATTTTCTATAAAAATTTTTAACAAAAAAATTTTCTATAAAAATTTTTAACAAAAAAATTTTCTATAAAAATTTTTAACAAAAAAATTTTCTATAAAAATTTTTAACAAAAAAATTTTCTATAAAAATTTTTAACAAAAAAATTTTCTATAAAAATTTTTAACAAAAAAATTTTCTATAAAAATTTTTAACAAAAAAATTTTCTATAAAAATTTTTAACAAAAAAATTTTCTATAAAAATTTTTAACAAAAAAATTTTCTATAAAAATTTTTATCAAAAAAATTTTCTATAAAAATTTTTAACAAAAAAATTTTCTATAAAAATTTTTAACAAAAAAATTTTCTATAAAAATTTTTAACAAAAAAATTTTCTATAAAAATTTTTAACAAAAAAATTTTCTATAAAAATTTTTAACAAAAAAATTTTCTATAAAAATTTTTAACAAAAAAATTTTCTATAAAAATTTTTAACAAAAAAATTTTCTATAAAAATTTTTAACAAAAAAATTTTCTATAAAAATTTTTAACAAAAAAATTTTCTATAAAAATTTTTAACAAAAAAATTTTCTATAAAAATTTTTAACAAAAAAATTTTCTATAAAAATTTTTAACAAAAAAATTTTCTATAAAAATTTTTAACAAAAAAATTTTCTATAAAAATTTTTAACAAAAAAATTTTCTATAAAAATTTTTAACAAAAAAATTTTCTATAAAAAACAAAAAAATTTTCTATAAAAATTTTTAACAAATAAAATTTTCTATAAAAATTTTTAACAAAAAAATTTTCTATAAAAATTTTTAACAAAAAAATTTTCTATAAAAATTTTTAACAGAAAAATTTTCTATAAAAATTTTGAACAAAAAAATTTTCTATAAAAATTTTGAACAAAAAAATTTTCTATAAAAATTTTGAACAAAAAAATTTTCTATAAAAATTTTGAACAAAAAAATTTTCTATAAAAATTTTGAACAAAAAAATTTTCTATAAAAATTTTGAACAAAAAAATTTTCTATAAAAATTTTGAACAAAAAAATTTTCTATAAAAATTTTGAACAAAAAAATTTTCTATAAAAATTTTGAACAAAAAAATTTTCTATAAAAATTTTTAACAAGAAAATTTTCTATAAAAATTTTCTATAAAAATTGTTACAAAAAAATTCCTTTAAAATTTAAAAAAAAAATTTTTCATGGTTAGACATTTCCGGTGGAAAGAATTGACGAACAGTTTTTTTTAATGCGTTTGCTCTTAAATAGCTTGCTTCGTCAAATGAAAGATAACTAGTGTTGCAAGATATGGCCATTTCTACCAAAACGTGGTGTGTTCATTGACTTCTGGTCAACATTCCATTTTATTGTTTTCGCCGTGATGAAGGGCATAGAAGATTCGGTTCGGACGAATAAAGCACTCTTACTTGTTTTAATTTGTTATTGTCTGGTACTTTTGTCGTGTATAAATAAGCAAAGGTCTTTTATTTGTTATTTTGTTTAAATTCCCGCAAGCTTTAAAATGTCCCGTCGAGATTTGTTTACAACCTAAAAGTATTTATTGCATTTTATGTTAAATTTTTTCTGATGCGGCACAATCGATTGATTGCTTTAAGTTAAATAATTTTTTAGACACAAATCCAATAAACTGAAATAAATTCTAGATAAATTGTTTGGTAATACATTCTTAAACAACACAACAACATTTTGGTCCGTGATAACTAAATGATGAATTAATTGTTAATGTCTCTTTCGAATGGTCAGTAATTTAGGGTATTTTATGTAATTTCTTATTATTTTTAAGGAAAGTATAAAAGCTTATAATAAAACAATTTTAATTGAGAGGTAAATTTCTCTGATTATTATATTAGCTATATATGTACATATCTGAACCACAAAATATGTACTTTTGTTTGTTTGTCGGAACACCATAGCTGCTTACACTAGTGGATCGATCTTCTAACTTCACGTGGACACATCACTTCCCATACGAAATATTATTTATCTTACTTGGTAACTGTAAAAGGTAGAATCTTGAAATTTTTTTCGAATAATTCTCTTACTAATATTCAAAAGGTTTTTAGCAAATATATACTCTCAGTCAAATAATTATATGTGCAAAATTGCTTTTCTTTGGACCTTATGTTATAACAACGGTAGAGTTGTTATTTTTGGCATAAACATTTTCTTATATTTACTTTATCTTTTGTTGTTGTTTGTTAGGTTTATCTTTGCAGCGCATTCATAATACCGTTATTTTTAATGAAACAAGTCGAAAATCCCGTGTAAAATATTAACATATATGTGCAAAATGAATTATTCGACTTCCAACTGGTGCCAAATCAACGTATCAGCACATAAAGCGGAGAAATCGCTTCATAAGTTAGTATAGTGTATAACCAAATGCATAGAAAAATGCCACTTGAAACTAAATTAACAGATAAAGAAAGTGGATTAATCAATCTGGCATTAAGGTTGGCCAAATTGCTGTTTCTGTAAAGAGAAACCGTAACACAAAAAAAAAATTCTTGAAAAATCCAGATGACTTTGGTATTAATAAACGTAGCGGCCAGATATGCACTATTGATGATAGGAGCAAACGACGCATACACCAGTTATCAACTAATATCCACATGAGTTGTAAGCAAATAAAAGTAGAACTTGGTCTAATTGTGACTAAACAATGTGCTCATCAAATAATAAGACAATATTAAGACCATAAATATGAGTATTGAGTGCCTAAACTGTGTATAGAACAACGCCATAAAAATGCACATGTGGTATTTTACGAAAAGTATAAATTTTGGGAAGATAAATTTGAATCTATGATATTCAGTGACACAAAAAGTTTAATTTGGACGGACCAGATGGTCTACCCAAAAATTAGAAGGTGGTAAGACGCCCACGGGAAGCATGCCACAATCGAATTCACGGTGGAGGATCACTCAATGTATGGGAGGTATTTTTTATCAAGAGGGAAGCCCAAAATAGGCTTTGTGCTAGGAAAATTGAATGCAGAAACTCATCTGGCAACATTGCCTTGAGTTGTAAACAACGTGTTATTTTTTTTCTTGAAAATTTAATTTTTCCTTTAAATCGCTTCCAATATGGCTAGCCAGAAGCGAGATTACTTTGGGAATAGTCCCAAATTTAAGAAGATAAGGATTGATCCTGGCCCTAGTAACAGGTTTCATTTGCTAGCAAATGAAGAAGAAGAAGAGTCAAGAGCAGTCAAAGAAAGGGTTCCACCAATAGTGGTAGACTCGTGTCACAGTTTCTCAAAAGTTTGGGAAATACTTGGTGAGGAGTACTTCTTCAAGAGAATGACAATTGGAACTAAGGTTACATGCAATACAATGGTTCTGTATGAAGCTGCGTTAAAAAAGCTGAGTGAACTGAAGTACAGTTTTTATACACACGAAGTTAAAGACGTAAAGCACTTTAAGTTAGTGTTATTTGGTTTGCCAAGAAAGCTTTTAAAGGAGGAATTGGTTAAAATGCACAACATAAACCCAGTAAGTGTCAAAGAAATCGTAACCAAAAGGACTACAGCTGATGACGCTATATACTTGATTGAGTTTAACAAACAAGAAGTGTCAAAAAATGATATTATGAAAATAAAGTACTTTTGCAATATTGCTGTTTACTGGAGAAGACCTCTTAAAGGGAATAAAGGGCCTACGCAATGTACGAAGGGCTCTATGTACGGACATGGAGCTAAAAACTGCAATAGAGTTATCGTCTGCGCAGTTTGTGCTGGCAATCACGACCAGACTGAGTGTGTATTGGCCAAAAACACTCAAGGGAGTAATGTTGTTTATAAATGCCACAACTGTAGCCAAAAGAACTTAAGAAACTCGAATCACAGGTCCGACGATCCTAAATGCCCTTGCCGTAAATATTATTTAGAAATGCGCCTACGATTAACTTCTAAGTCTAGACCTAATTTCAACAAGTCGAGAATTAATCATGTGTATGATGAGACTGAGTTCCCACACCTGTAAAGTCAGAATCAACCAACTGATTCACGAGAGCACACCTTCCAAAGGAAAAGTTTGTATTCTGAGGTTTCGAAAAACAGACCCGCGACAGCAACAACGATGATGACTTATCTAACGAGAGATTGTTAGAAATCTTCTTTAGTGCTGTGGATGCACTAGAAAAATGTCGAAATAAATTTGACAAATTAAGAGTGCTTGGCATGATGCTCAAGCATGCTATATAAAATCATGGGTAGTCAAAATGTATACGTTATGCACTGGAATGCTCAAGGCATAACAACTGAGTCAGCAGCTGCACAGCTCGAAAAAGTTCTCCATGAGAAAAATATTGATATTCTACTTCTTAGCGAAACGTTCCTGAAGCCGTATCATAGGTTAAAATTTGGAGGCTACAAAATATACAGAGAAGACCGTCAAACACATGGTGGGGGTGTGCTTATAGCGGTTAAAAATTACATAGATCATAAGTTGTTACCAAAGATTAAAACAATAACCATAGAAAATATCTCTGTGGAAGTTAAAATAAGTGGACGTCCCGTAAGTTTTATCTCTGCTTATAATCCAGTTTACACTTCTAATTTTAAAACTGACTTAGAACTTCTTACCAATTCGTTTAGTGACTATTTTATTTTTGGTGATTTGAATGCACAACATGTGAGTTGAAATTGTATTTCAAACAATTCAGCTGGGAAAGAACTGTACAGACATCACTTAAGTTCAAGTTATTATGTATATCATCCGGATACACATACTAGATTCGGCCAAAATATAATTCCAGTCCAACCATCCACAATTGATATTTTACTTACTAACTCTAACATTTCATTTTCGCAGTTACAGTCACAGTCACATATTTTACAGTCTGATCACACCCCAATATCTTGTTACATTTTTGGAACACCACAAAATCACTTTGTTACAGTTCCGTTGTATAATCAGGCTGTTTGGCCAGCAATTAAATACTGGGTCGAGAATGAAATTAAGAATCATAATATCGGACAAATAGAGCTTAACAATATAAACCTAGATTCGTCATTAAATAAATTAGTTAATATAGTTAAAGAAGCTTTTTCCAAGATTCCAATTGGCCAGAAAAATCCTTGGCAGAGGGAAATTTCAAATACGTCTAAAATGCTGATTACTCAGAGGAACAAGTATAACCGTAAACTTAAAAGATGTAGAGATCCTAGTTACAGAACTCAACTAATCAGCATTTTAAAACAGTTGAATCACTTAATTGATTTTCATTTGAAAAGGGATAGAAATGAAGCGTGGGCTAAATTCATTTCCAAACTGCCTTCCGGCTCTAAAAAGTTTTGGAAACTAACAAAAGCTTTAAAAGGTAGAAATTCTGCAATCCCCGATCTAAATATAAATGGGCAAGTTTTAAGTACCGGTGAAGCAAAAGCAAATGCCATTGCGGAAGTTTTTAGATGCAACAATAATATCACCAACAACAATTCATCACCTTTAGATAATGTGGTTCTAAATTATGTGCAGGAATTTAACAATGTAAATCTCGCTGACAGTGACAATTTTGAATTCACAGATGCAGTAGAGGTAAAGACATTTGAATTAACAGCATTATTTTAAAAAATATGCCCGATTACTTTTTTGAAACTTTGAGCAAACTATTTAATTACTGCTTGAGAAATGGTCATTTCCCCATGATATTTAAAAAGGCCAGGGTTATACCTATTTTCAAAACTGGAAAAGATCCAAAATTGCCTTCCAGCTATAGGCCAATAAGCATTTTGAGCTTGTTGGATAAAGTCTTTGAAAAAATAATCCACAAAAGAATCGTAGAGTTCTCAGAACAGAATAACATTATACATCAGCAGCAGTTTGGATTCCGAAGAGAGCACTCTACGGTACATCAAATCAAACGAGTGGTTAATATTATTGAGAATAATAAAAGAAATCGTAGAAGTACAGGTATTATATTTCTTGACATTGAAAAGGCTTTCGATACAGTATTGTATAAACTTAACTCTTTTAGTTTTCCTTTATATTTACAAAAAATCATACAAAGCTTTTTAGACCAACGTTCGTTTGTTGTTTTCGTGGAGCGCATCTCATCAGATGAAAAACATATACTCGCAGGTCTACCGCAAGGTTCGGTTTTGTCACCTACGCTTTATTCGTTATACACGTCAGATATCACTCTACGCAGGAATCAGGAAGCAGCATTTTATGCAGACGATAGTGCTTTCATTTGCAGCGGTAAGGTATCTAATTCATTAGTTAGGAAAATGCAAGAGAGCTTAAATGCAAGCCAAAAATATTTTAATAAATGGAAAATAAAGGTCAATGATGATAAAACACAGGCCATTATTTTTCCATATAATAAGTCGCCAAAACGCATACCTTCTCAATCTATGTTGCGCCGTGGGAATGTTATACCTATAAAGTCAGAAATCAAGTATTTGGGCATTATAATGGATAAAAAACTAACATTTAAGCAACATGTCAACCAAATTTGTGAAAAAGCTATAAAGTGTGGTCGGGCATTGTTTCCCATACTCAACAGAAGATCTAAATTGAATATGAAAAACAAAATATTGTTATATAAAATGTGCATTCGACCAATTATGAGTTACAGCTGTCAAGTATGGTTTCATAAAACTGCGAAAACTCATACCAAAAAGCTTCAGATTATACAAAACAAGAATTTGAAAATAATTCATAATCTTCCTCGTAGGTATCCGACAAATTTACTTCACAGTAACTGTGGACACAAGATGATAAACGATTTCACTAGAGAACTGACACTGACATTTAATGAAAAATGCAGACTGTCAAACTTTGAATCAATAAGGAATTTACAAGGTAATCACTAAGATTCGTTCGTTAAGAATGAATGTATTAGTGATTATCCAAACAAATTTCTTTATAACTTCCATAGAGATCAAAAAGGTTTTTGTGAGCTATTTTCCTTAAGGCTGTATATTTATTGTTATTAGTTTTGTAAATTTAATTATAAGACTCTTATTGTTGTAGTACTAATAGTAAAATCTCATACCTCTGTACCTTTTATATTTTAAACTTGTAAATAAAGACTTTTATTAAAAAAAAAAAAAAAAAAAAGAATGCAGAAACCAACAAAGATTTATTACAATGCAAACACCTTGATTTTTCTGGTGATAGACAACGCGATAACTGGACTTTCCAGAATTATAAAACACCGATCCACATGGTGAAGAAGATAAAGCCGTTTTTTTAATTTTAGACAAATTGATTTGCTCGAGTGCTCTGCTTTAAGCCCAGACCTCTATCCCATCGAGGATCCATGGTGAATAAATTCTGCCAAAATTTGTACATCTTGAAGCTATATGACAACTGGAAACAGCTAAAAAAAGGACATATTGGTTGAATGGGTCAATATTGATGTGTCTGTCCTGAAAAATTAGTGGATATTAACTCCACGTGATGTCAAATTGGTCAGGATACACAAGAGTAACACAACCTCTTGTTAACATATAATATATAAAACTTGTATTTTGTAACTAAAATAATATCTATATCTATTAAATAAAATTTTTGCACATAAAAATATTTTCTATGGAGATTTAAAGCTTTAATTTTTTCCCTGTTAAAAAAAACAGATTGTTATAATTTATTTATTTTATTAAAGTTGAAGCATTGCACATATAATTATTTGTCTAAGGTACCTATGTATACTTGTTTCAACATGACGAAAGTATTTCTTTATATTTTAGTTATTTTATTTTTACAAAAGTTAAATATACATATGCTTCTAATCCTATGAAAAATATATTTAACTATGATGTATTACTGTTGCCGCTATAGCAACAAATACTAAAACGTATAGGGTGTTCCGATAGAGACGTGTTATTCACGTATATGTGTTTTTTTCTTGAAATCTACGATGCATGCACCTAAAATTTACAAACAGTAATTAAAACTAAGTTCGCTCTAAAAAGAAGTATAAAAAGTAAATCTAAAAATTAAAGGGTGTTCCGATAGTGGCGTGATTTGCATGTATCGGGTGGTTAAATTTTAAGGGCCGATTTTGAATGTGAACTACACATTTCTCAATTTCAGATTAACTCAATTTGAAGCATGGAAAGATACACAATCGAACAATGGTCAGAATGGTGGCAAGAAATGGCAATGTTGGATGATGAGGCACATTTTCACCTCAGTGAATTCGTCAATAAGCAGAATTGCCGCATTTGGGCGAATGATAATCCAAGAGGGATTGTCGAAAAACCAATGCACCTACAAAGAGTGACTGTTTGGTGCGGTTTATGGACTGGCGGCATCATCGGGAAGTATTTTTCACAATCAGGCCGGTCAGGCAGTTACTGTGAATGATGTCTGCAATCGTGAGATGATAACGAACTTTTTATGCCCCGAATTGGAAGATATGGATGTGGATAATATGTGGTTTCAATAGGACGGTGCCATTATCCACACAGCTAACGAAACAATGGCTCTTTTGTGTGACAAATTCAATGGCCGTGTTCTCTCACGTAGTGGTGATGTCAATTTCCCGCCAAAATCATGTGATTTGAAACCGTTGTACTTTTTTTTGGGGGGGTTATTTGAAAGAAAAGGTGTAAGACGATAAGCCAGCAACAATTCCAGAGCTAAAAGATGAGGTAATTCGGCAATTTAACGGCATAGAACCTCAATTATGCCTCAGCAACATTGAAAATTTGGAGCATCGCGAGGTGTGTCGCCAAGATCGCGGTCGCCATTTGGCCGATATTTTATTCCATACATAATTGAACAATACCAATATTATCAAAATAAAAGAAATGACAATAATTTCCTAAATAATTTGTGTTTTATTCAAAATCAACATCGGCCCTTACAAATTTAACCACTCTTTATATGGCCTAAGTTTTGAACCATAATAGGTAGACTTGAATTTTTCACAGAAGGTGTATAACCTTGGCCGCTGTAGTAACAAACACTAAAGCTTATAGGGTGTCGTGAAAGTTTATGTCTTTATTTCTTGAGCTGTATGAGGCAACGACTTAAAATTTTCTTAAAATTTTTACAGATGGTATATTACTACGGCCTCTATAACAAATAGCAAAAATTAAAGGGTTTTCCGACAGTGCCGTGATTTGCACGTATATAGCCTTATTTTTTGAAACGTAATAGGTAGACTCTTGAAATTTTTATAGTAGATGTGTTGCCATCGCCGCTATAATAATTAAAGGGTGTTCCGCAATAGCATGTTTTTTAATTATATTGACTTATTTGTTGAACTGCTTTAGGTAGGCTCCAGATATTTTCATAGAAACATTTGTTTTGCAGATTTTTAATATAAGCACAAGATGATGGTCAAGCGGGCGCAGGCACTACTGAGAGACTACTGAGAAAACATTACATATTTTAATTAGTGACATTAATATAAAATTATTTTTTAAAATTTTCTACTGGATTCATTATTATTAACTTATTTTCGCATAAGAATAATATACCCTTAAGGAACAGGTATAAAAGAGCAAGTACATAAAAAATTTAAAATTAAAATCAAACAAACAACAAAAAAAAAATAAAATATGGAAACAAAACAAAATACTTTTTTTATTATCATAACTGAAACAAGTGATCACAAAGAAACCGCAAAAGTTAACACCATCATGTTACTTACCAACAACTCATTGGCATTTATTTTTACACACTTGCACCCCGAAATGAAGATGATGGCGGTGGTGATGATGATGATAATCATTGGCTGGAATGGAAACATGGAAGGTATAAAATTTCATTGAAATCAGTAAAAAGAATATAAACTCAAAAAGCACAAACAGCGCAACGAAGACTGAGAAGAAAGAAAGAGTTTATTTGTATGTACGAACAATGTTCAAGAAAATATGACCCCAAATGACAATGCTTATAAATAAAAGTATTTAATGTATGCTTAGTATCTGTCATACCATAAGTACCACAATAACAAAACCCCAGTACACTAAACCACGTCATAGCAGACAACGCAAGCCTCAATGACCAGCGACATCACACAACACACTTGATCACTTTGTAATCGTAAATATCCTTTTGAAAAAGGACCGCTTTATTTCTTTTTTATTTTTATTATTTTTTATTGTTTTTTTTTTTTTCGTAAAAGCATAAATATGAATCTTCATGTGTATGAACGCGAGCGAGTAAGTACTTTTGTATTATTTGTGCGTATGGATGGATGGATGTTTGTTTGTTTAATATTCTACGTAAAACACTACATTGTTTGTTGCACCTCATGCTGCTTTAGCGATCACAGCAGCGGGATATTTTGGTATGTGTCGTATACTACATTCATACATACATACATATTCGTATCATCTACAAAGTTACATTGAGTGGTGGACATTACCATGATTTTGGTAAGTTGCCGCTACTTTTGATGTGCAACATACTGAGAAAATTCATATGAATGTGTCATTGTGTCAAAACACTAAAATATGCCCACACACAGTCACAATCACAGTCAAAGTCTCTCACTCACCATTGGCCCAGTCATAGTCACACTGATAATGATTGTTCTTTGTACATAATTCCCATTTGTAACTTAATGCAACAATGACTTTTCTTAAAGTTATTAATTTAAAATTGAAAGAGTGATATTTATGATAATAATTTCCTTGTTATTCATAGAATTTGTATTGATTTACGTTTTGTTTGGTAAAAACAGGGATGGTTTTCTAAAATTAAATAAATTAATTTAGTTCTTTACACTGACTCCGAATGTAGTTCAAAAATATTTTTATATGGCAAAATTCTTGCACGATATAAACACAGAGATTTTCTAGATCAACATTAAATACAGTGCTGTTGCAAATATTTCGAATTCTTTTTCACCGTTGATTAAGAATATTTTATAATGATGCTTACAGAGAAGCACTTGGTGAATTTTACGGTGGACATAATCGTCCTTCTGAACGTCCTATTCAATTAATTGTTATTAAGCCATCAATAAAACAAAAAAATTTTCGTATCGAGGAAACCATCGCTTCTGTAAGTCAAAGTGTTGTCGATGATTCTTAGTTGACAATAAGCCTCCTTTCCCACCAACTTGCTTTGCTTAAATTTCTTCCATCCCATTAACTATTTGGAGAGGATTTTCAACTAACGGCATCTTCGACCGTATTTGTTTCGAAACAAGATAGGAGCTGCCTTTACAGAGAGTTCCTCTAACTCGCACTGGAGCATAGGGCGCCAATAACAACTGTTCTTCATCTAACCAGGTTTTCATTAATAGACTTAAGCTTGTTCCAAGATATACCTAGTTGGTTCATTTCGGATTCCATAGAACGTCTCCATGTTGTGCAAGGCCTGCAAATTTCTCTAACATCTTGTTAAAATGGGTTCCATCTAAGTAATTGTTTAGATACATTTTTGTCGTCTCGACGGAGGATATGTCCTATCTACCGCCACTTTCGTTTATGTTACTACAAACCAAATGTGTCTTTGCTAGCATTTCGGCATTTGATATCGTTCTAGGCCAACAGATTCGTAATATTCTTCTTAAGCAGCGGCGACATATGCCCAATAAATATTTGTTTCAACTTATGAGTTCAACAAGATGGTGCTACCTGCCATACATCTCTCTAAAAAAAAGTGAGGAGATCGATTGCTAAAAGTCGACTTTCTTAGTCAACACTGTGTTCTGCGTAACCATTACATTTACACACGTTTTAATCATTTCTGGTACATAACCTTAAATAAATCTCTAAATAATGAATCCTATAACGTCCATTTTTAGAGTTCTGTACCCAAAGGGTTAACACGTAACCCTATTGTTTTCACTACAATGTCTTTCCGTCTGCATGTCCGTCTGTCAGCACCTCTGGAACCATAATAGGTCGACTATTGAAATTTTCAGAGAAGATATATAACTGCTGCCGCTATAACAACAAATACCAAAACTTACAGAAACTTACTTACTTTAGAGAGAATAAAACGAACTTAAGCTTGACTTCAAATAATTTTCAGCAACAGATAAATCTAAAACAGCCAGCTAAGCGCAACGTTGTGTAGCACCTAGCTTTAAAGTTGTAATGGGAAACTTCCATTCATCGGAAGAGCTATTAAATACGCTTTTGACTTATGATTTCACAAATTGTTATTTTATTATTAAACGTCCAGCAGAAGCAACACATATATTTATCACGTCTAACTACAGCGACAGAAATAATTTTTTTGAAAGCAACATTTCACACCAAATTTTTTTCATTCAAAATTGGAATCCAATCTGTATATCACGAGGATGAAAGTTCAAATCTTCTTTAATCATAACTTCGAAAGTCTACATAAACCTATTCATCAAAATTTACCCAGAATTAACCGAACAGGATTTCCATCAACAGATATATCATCTCTAATAAGTTGCATTGGTGAAGCTTTCAATAACTCTACTATTCAGAAAAACTTTAAAATAGATTAAAAAAAGGCGCAATAACTTCCTGGATAAATAAATTAATACTATAAAGAAAAATTGCTATCTAGATGAAGAAAGAACCCAAATAATTTGGATCTACAAATAAAACTAGTCAGTAAAATTGTGAAAAAAAAAGCTTTTAGGGACTCAACTATGAACTATGTTTACACGGATAACCTAAACAACATTCAACCTAATCCCAAAAAATGTTGGAAATTTCTAAACCACACTCTTCGTAGATCAGCTACAAAGCCGATAAGTGTTAAATATGATGCAGGACACCTTATTACTGATTACGGTGATATGCTCAATAAATGTTTTTAAAATTCTGTAAATGACTTGAGATCGCAAATACCACACTTTCCAACAGACAGATTTCACTTTGACCTCATTACTCCTGAGAAAGTATAATACAATATCGAATTTAGTGTCAGGCAAAAGTCCAGGGTCATGATAATGTTTTGCGAAAATCCTTTTGAACAGAAAAATTGAAATAGCTCCGTTCTAGCTTAATGTTTATAATAAGATTATTGTTACTAGAAATTATCCAGATGTGCTGAAAATTCCTAAAGTTGTGCTAATACCCAGAGGAAACAACGTTTCTGATATTAGTTTGTATAGACAAATAGCAGTTTTGTCTGTCACGGACTCTCAAGTATTATCTGGCTGAGTTAAAAATCGATGTAGGACAATACATGCAGACTGTGGTTGGAAAAAGGTCAACATAAAAAAGGCTTTGGACCACGGGTAAACGGAGATGCTGCGGAAATCTTAAAGCATCTGAAGCAAAAGTTAGCAATTACCATAGACTTTATGATGAGGAAGAAAGTCGACATGTATAAGTCGCCAGTCTGAAGTTACTTCCAGTCAGATAGCAGATATCATGAATTTAGTGATCTGCTTCAGAATCCGCCTAAAAATAATAATAATAATAATAATAAAAACGTTTTTGAGAGAATCATATATAATCAAAGTTCAAGTTACATGGCAAATCAAAATTTACTTCATGACCACCAAGAAGGATTTAGGAAAAGCTGTGGAAATAAAGAGGTCATAAAATCCTGATACAGAAGTTTCGATATTAAAGCGTTTGCGGAAAAGAGCGGTTTCTTCTCAGAAATTACTTAAAAAATCGTTGACAATTAGTTCATATCATTTGACATAGAAGAAATTGATTTTTGAGAGCAACGGGTAGTATTCTAGGACTCTTGTTTTCACACTATATGTTAATGACTTAAAAAATTTAACTTATCTGGGAAACTTTTTATGTATGGCGCTGACATCTGTATAGTTTATCCTTCTTTACATGAAACAGTTGCTAAACCTTACATGTAACGGAATGCAGCTTTAATATCTCAATACGTATATGAGAATAAATTAGAAAAGAAGAACGCAGAAGAACGCAGAAGAACGCAATCCAATAAATTAAAATGCAAAATACAGATAAAATCGCTAAATAAAGTTGAAAGTAATTAAACAACACAACGAAAACAATGAAAGTTTGTTTACCGCCATCTTCACTACTTAACGCTCTGTAAAAAGGCCATGATTCGCTATCATACTCAGTCGCACGATTTGGTAAAAATTGCATATGTGCTCAAGAAGTATCATAGTGTGAATTAAAAGTGCATGTGTGACAGACTTTTTGACAGATCTGTACGATTTTATAACCTTTTGAAAAAATTCATAAAATAGTATTTTTCCATGCGATCCGCTTTGCAAATTCTTATTTTGTATGATAGTGTGGCATCTACATCGCCTTTTTGAAATGATTTTTTTGAGTAGGATAGAATTCTGTCAGATTTTTTTGTGATTGAATAGTACAATTGTGTAGGATAGTGAATCCTGGCCTAAACTCGAATTTTCTAATTACGAAGCGATAACGCCGCGCTGTTAAGGTTTGCTTCATACATTTTGTATGCGCATGAGAATTTTAGACAGTATAATGGCCTTTTTACACTGATCAATATCTAACACATACCATCAATTTGCGAAGATGTTGGCATCTTTCCATAATAATTACACAAGGCTAAAATTCTACATCTTTCAACATCTTTGTTTGATTCATTTTACACCTTTCGATTATTTTAGGGTCATCACTAGAAAATGGCAATAAATTAGATTAATTTAGTGGCATCAGTGAAAAATGTCATTTATGTGCAAGGCGAATTCACATCAGCTGGCAGCACTACAGCAACAGCTACAATAAAACAACTTTGGCATTCTACTTACATATATAAAACAATGTATTTTTGACAAGACATTAGCAAAAAAAAAAGGAGAGCAAAAAATAATTAGCTGGGCTAACGCTCCCACTTGGTATGAATTCGCCTTGTTTATGTGAAAAACAAATATTTGTCTAAAAATGAGCGTCATACAAATGTCCACCTAAAATTTGTTTACATATTTCTCTAAAATGATTTCTATAACTTAATTACTCTACATTAACAAGTGGGTTTGTTTTAGCAAAGCGACAATTATTCCAATTATAAATATTTGCTGTATACCAATATTTTTAATTTTTTTATTAGATAAAATATGCGTTTTTAATTTTTTGATAGTGTAGTGCCTCGATAGACTGATTGGTAGTGCGCTTGACCATCAGTCTGGGGTGGCGGGTTCGATTCCTGCAAAAGACTCTGGGTGTTTACTGCTGACCAGAAAAAAGCTTCGTAGGTAGTGTTGATGTTAGATGCAAGAAGATGTTGCAAATGTAAAGCGATGTTTCACGTTTTCAACATCTTTCATACGTGTTACTAAGTTGTTGGTCCGTGTAAAAAGCCTATTAGTTAGTGACAAGCCAAATTCATACCAGGTGGGGGTACTACGCCAACAACTTTAACAAAACAACAAGTTTGACATTCTACTAGCAGATATAAAACAATGTACACATATTTGAAAAGATATTAGCAAAAAAGGAGAGCAAAAACTAGTCAGCTGGGTTTACGCTCTCACCTGGTATGACAAAGTACTCATTGTGTCAACCTCTTCCGTTGTTACTTCGATTTCAGTTGAGCAAGTTAAAGTATAACGTATGACGGATTCTATGTATCCTTGCCTTTAGAGCGCTAATTTAGGTTTGGCTGTAAGGACAATATTCGTTATTATATGTGATTAATAATAAAGCAACAACGAAAAGTCAAATATGTGTGTATGTATGTCATTTCTGTATCACTTCATCCATTTTCAGCATTATTTGTATCTGTCTCAAAGCAAGTTTCTATTGCAAATATTTTCTATATAAACAACTTTTATGGAATAAAATACATATATGTATGTACCTACATATATTTAAATATATGTTTTATTTACTACATTTTATACTCGTAAATTCGTCTATCAACTATGTTTTATTCCATTTCATTCCCATGCTCTCTTATATGTGATGCTAAATTTCTCAATATTTTTTATTATCTCTCTCTCTCCCTATTGGGAGATAATATTGCTCATATTTACCTTTAATCTTTATCTTATTCTATAAAATTGTTGTTATGCATAAATTGTTCAAACGAATACTTAAAACTTTATATCTATACTCTACGTGCACCATGACAATGAGTGAATGAATAAGTACGTATAGCGAACGCATTTAACCAACATAATAATCAAAGGTCTTCGGGACTTTGTTGAGATCGTTTGCCGACCATGACGTCTAGTGTATAGTCAACTACGTCGGCATTTCTTTTAAAATCTTTCCGCGCACCCGCAGAAAATTTGTCGGCCTGCTTTGATGTGGAATATGGCGTGTGCCTTAATGCAGAGATTGATCTTTGTTGTTTGCCGACATTATTTACTGCTGCTTTTTGTTGTAGTTTGTTGTAATTATATATGTATGTTACTGTTATTGCTGTTTTTGGTATCTCATTTTTTGTTTCGTTTTCGGCTTCTTCGTTTTGCTTTCAAAAAACAATCGTTTTAAGGTGCACGGTGCAGCGATTGTAATAATGAATGAGTATTAAATAAGGTCAAGAGAGACTTTTGTATTTAGAACAGTGTTGCCATTGAATCAATCCGTGCCAGATCATACTTATATAAAAACAAGCTAGAATCCGCTAACTTGCCTAAAAAACGCTGAAATAAACCGCTAAATAAATATTTTAATAATTTTTTTTTTTAAATTTAAAGACAAAAGTTGAAACTAAATTAATTGACATACATACTGGATGATTATCTGAAGTTAAAAATGTTGATAATTTAATCTAAATCTATAAAAATATAAAGACAGCATGTGAAAATTTGCACTGCAATTAGCAATAAAAATACTGACAAGAAACTTTTTGTGGAATGTCACACTCACTTATTCAATCTCTTAATATTGGGTTAGATGGATATATGACAGTTCTAAAACACCAGCAATCTGGTCTGTCAGTCAGATTATGTTACAGAACGCTGAAACAACTCAGGTTGGATACACAGTTGTTACATTTCTCTAAGATATGAATTGGAGGAATTTGCAGATATTATCTTTAATATTTCTTCTGATGCTAGTAGTAGAGGCTCTGAAGTAATTGCCGGTGACTTTAACGCATGGGCGATAAAGTGAGGTTGCCCAAATACAAGTGCTAGAGGAAAAATACTTCTTGAATTGTTTTCTTGTGTTGTCTGAAAAGGTGGAAGTTCAGGAATAACTGGCATTCGCCAGTACAAATATTTCAAGTCGAATCAATTGGTTCGCATTGCGATCCTAATGGAGATGGATGAAAATATAACGAAACCAGTCACCATGCACAAAGAGATATTTAATCTGCATATTGAAAATATATGCCTTACCGAATCTACGGTAGAGTCGGCATCACAGCTAATTGACAAAACTACCCAAGGATGTAATGCCTCCAAGGTGAAGAGAAGACACGGAGTAAACAAAACAACTGTATACTGGTGGAACGAGGAAATTGCCCAAATACGTAGAAAATGTATACAAGCTACATTAAAGTATATAAGAATGCGCGATAGAAATGACAATTATCAACATCATCAAATTCTTAAGCGCCAAAAGAAGGCCCTTAAATTGGCATATCGCCGAAGCAAGAACCAGTTTTCTAAATATATGCGACGACATCGAAAATAATCCATCAGAAATTAAATTGTCTTAACACAGCAGCACCAAAAGATTCCACTGTACTCGATAAAATAGTAAAACACCTTTGCTCGCAACGAGAAGTGCTTCTGAAGAGGAATACGATTTTCTAATGATAACACCTCTGAGCTACTACAGGTTCTCACCAAGTTTAAGGATGTTAAAGCACCTAATCGCCACCTATAACAACAAAAACAAATTAATTCCATTACTCTGCCGGCATCATGTTTATTTTTCGTTCAAATTGATGGCTAGTGAAGACGAGGTGTGTTAACTCATCGATAAAGTATACACAATCTACAATTCTACATTAGAGTTAACAAGTACCGAGTTCAGCTTACTTTGAAATATAAAAAACTTACTTTATTGCAGATATTTTACGCTTAAAATTTCGTATTTATTAAAGCTTAAAAACGCTAGAAAAAAGTCAGCGAAGAAATCCACTTAGCGGTTTCTTTTCAAAAGTTTCCGCTTCTAGTGGCAAAAAAACCACCAGATCTAGCGGAAAAACCGCCTTTTTGGCAACACTGATTTGAAAAGAGCAAGAGAGTATAGAGAGTTTACTTACTTTATTGTTTGTTTTCCCTAAAAAAAGTAATGTAATTTTTTTAAATGTCAGTTTCTCAACTGTTGAAGTTTTAATGGTTAAAATATTTAATTCTTAAATTTAGGGTTTTAAATTTGGGGCACGAAAACCAGCTTGGCTGGACATAAAATTCCTTTTTAAAAATCCTTTTATTGAACCCTAAAAGCCATAATATGGTAGAAGCAAAACAATTAAAGCAGAAGCACCTGTTGATTTTCCCACACTACAGTTTTTGTTGTTGTTTAATTTTTGTGGTCGCTTTTATTCCTGTTATTTTTAAGAAAAATAGTAATCATCTAAATCCTGTAGTGCAATACAAATGACTGAGTATATAATGTCAGTAAGTGAGCAGCTTTTGTATCCTGTGGCTGTGCGTTACTGCCATTTCAATGTTATTCGTCTTAAGTCCTCACCATTGCTGAGAAGCCGGTCGCATTTGGGGCTGTTGTCGGTCAACTTCACACGAATATCGCAAATCGCCACCTGTCAAAAGCAACAATATCTTATGGCAAATAACAAAGAATTGCAAATCATAAAAATCGTTTACATTTTTTTCATACTACTTTTCCCTATCAACATCGTCATCGTGATCAATCTCTCATGATTATGATGCGGTTTCTCTCAAACATGTTGGTTTTATGGCTGCTCATTACGAATTCGTGGCAGCTTGATACCAAACCAAAGGGTTTCTGTTTGGTATAAAAAATATTTTTCATAAGTGTTTTAAATGTCAAATTGCCCTCAATAAGAATATTAGATTTCGGAACTAGTACTTTCTGCATGGTAAGTAATTTTTAAGGAAATAATTACACTACTCACCATTACATCTTCGCAAATTTTTTAAACAGGTTGACAAATGAGCCTGAGTTATTGTAGAGATCAAAATGTGTTTTTAATATATGTACATTAAATTCCCTTTATTAGAAAGACAATTTTATGGCATTAATATTTGAATATTATTTCGCCTATGCCTTTATCAGCGGGAGGTTAAGATCTGTCCCACCCTTGCTTTCAGTAGAAGCCTCGAGACCGTGCAGATGGGCTTGCGCAGCCCCCAGTAGTTACTGCTAAATCTTTTATCTCAATATATATATATGTACATATGTATGCATGTACATTCATTCCCCCAGCAGTTGCTGCTGAAAGTTGCCTTTACAGCAACTTAGCGGAACGCCAACTAGTTGATCTATCTCCTGATCCCTAGATGGCGTTCTGCTAAGTTGCTGTAAAGGCAACTATCATCAGCAACTGCTGGGGGAATGAATGTACATACATACATATGTATATTGAGATAAAAGATTTATATTAAAAAAGTATTTGTGTTTTATTTTTAGCAAGTTTTTGCTTCCTACAGATAATTTACAATGTAAATGCACAAAGTAAAAATTTACTCAAAAGTGACACAAATTTAAATTATTTTATCAAAACATTTTCCCTCATACTTATAAAAAATAAAATATATTTGAAATCTATTTTAGAACAAATTTTTCATACAAATCTTGTGCTAAAATCGGGGACCGTAAATAACTTTTTAAAATAGAGTTTTATTTTGCCGTCATAAAATAAAACTTTTTTGAGGAGTTAAATAAAATAAAACTAATTTTGTTTATTTGTACAATTTTTTTGTGGATAGATTTAAACTGAGGCCGCTCAATATCAGTTTAAGAGCATATAATTCTCCTTCTACGCTTGTGTTTGAAATAATGGAGAATAAAGATTAATGAACGATAACATTCATACTGCGTACTGATTTATGCCCGCCAATTTGAATAAAAAACCAAATAATACCTTGACTCTAGAAGCTAAAATATCTCGGCATACATCATGATCGACGCTTAACCTGGAAAAGTTAATAGCAGTTCAAATAAATTGTCCTTATCAAAATATAAACTAAACCGAAGGCAAGAGAAGAAAAGCACCCAAGAGAGAGTAAGTTGACAACACCGAGAATGACTGGCACAAGATTGCGCACATCCGAAAATTTCGATCTCTTAAGGAGCGAATGATGTCAAAAACCTTGTGTAATTTAAATTGGGAGATCTACGACATCTAAGGGGAAATCATTCGGATGACGTCATCTGGTGTCTATTATTCTTGGGTAATACGAACTAGACTCTTTTTTAATTGATAGATTTCACTGTACGTTAATACATTAATAACGTACAAAATACAATTTGAAACTAATTTTGAAGTGTTAAAATTTTTTTAACATTAGTAAATTCGCACAGTAGGCGCTGCTAAAAATTGCAGTTTTTTTTTTTTTGACATATCAAACACATTAAGGCTTTTTAGATTTACCCTCGTATGTATTTACTCGTATCTATGTATGTATGTTCACTTAGTTGTTCATGATTCAAAATATTAATACGGCGAAAATAATTAAAATGACGGAAAATATAAAATGATGGCAACAACAAAAAAAGCAACGGGAGAAAGAGAGGCAGAGTAATAAAAAGTTGCTTTCTAGGCCTTGCTTATGATCCTTCGTCAAAACTAATTGTAGTTCATGTTTGAAATAAGATGCCACCAAAAAATACCTCCGACATAAACAGAAGATGCGTGTTGATAATCTTAGGTTTGTTTTTTTCTAACTTTTGTAGATAAAACGCCTTTCCAAATAAACTTAAGTACGCACCCATTCATGAGCGTAATTACAGAAAGAATCAATTGCATAGCTAAAATAATTTAAGAGACTAAGGCCCATTATTATAACTTGGCAATAGCTAAAGTTAGGATTTTGTTGCTACTATAAGTAGTTTTTCGTTATTTTAATCAATTTAAGACTAACTCAATTTGAACAATGAAAAGATACACAATCGAGCAATACAGATGATCAATGATCGAAGAAAATCATCTTCAGTGATGAGGGATTTTTTTCACCTTAGTGGATTCGTCAATAAGCAGAATTGCCGCATTTCTGCGAATGATAATCCAAGAGTGATTGTCGAAAAACCAATGCACCCACAAAGAGTGACTGTTTGATGCGGTTTATGGGCTGGCAGCATCATCGGGACCTATTTTTTCCAAAATGAGCCCGGTCAGGCAGTTACTGTTAAAGGTGTACGCTATCGTGAGATGATAACGAACTTTTTATGGTACGAATTGGAAGATATGGATGTTGATGATATGTGGTTTTAACAGGACGGTGCCACTTCTCACACAGCTAACAAAACAATGGCTCTTTTGCGCGACAAATGCAATGGACGTTTTATCTCACGTGGTGGCGATATCAATTGGCCTCCAAGATCATGTGATTTGACACCGTTGGGTTTCTTTCTTTAGGGTTATTTGAAAGAAAAGGTGTACGTCGATAAGCCAGCAACAGTTCAAGAGTTAAAGGAAGAGATAATTCGGCACATTAATGGCATATAACCTCAATTATGCCTCAGCGTAATCGAAAATTTGGAGCAACGGATTGAGGTGTGCCCCCGAGATCGCGGCGGCTATTAGGCTGATATTTTGTTCCTTACATAATTGAACCATACCAATATTATCAAAATAAAAAGAAAATACAATAACTTCATAAATAATTTTTTAAGTTTTATTCAAAATCAACATCGGCCCTTAACAATTTAACAACCTTTTATAACTCTATTTGTAGAGTACAAAATGTGTTTGTCAGAAAGCTATATCTGCCTACAACAGTCAACTGATATTCCTAATATTTTTACAGTCCGTTACTAGCTATCTGGGGGTTTATTACGTATTTCGATTCAAAAAGGAAATCACTCGAATTTGTATGACTTTAACATTGTGGTTCGAAAAAAATTTCTTTCGAATCGAAATACCTAATAACCCCCCTGGTGAGTAAAACAAGGTACATATGTATATATATATTTTGTGAATATATATATACATCTGTACCTTGTGAATGACAGGCGTGAAAGGAGTACCTCGAAATGGATCACCCGTTATATAAAATATTTTCGTTCGTTTGCTGCACAGATAACTAATTTGTAGTTTGTTGAAAGTAAACAAATAAGTTAAAGGTATGTTGTTGCCACTACATTTTTAAAAACCAATTTATTTTGTCAAAAGTAGTCGGTCTTTCTTCTTAATTTTATTTTACAATGAAGTTGTAATAACGAAAATTAGTTATTGTTCACATTATCGCTCACTTGTGCAAAAGTGAAATTTAACTAAAATGTTATAATAATGGGCCTATGTGTGTTTTGTTTATTAGTTGCGTTTTGCTTATAGTAGTGTTTTTTTTTTGTTTTTAGTTCTACATTCAAACTGTGTTTGTGTTTCACTTAAAGCATTAACTGCATGATTGTACGTGAGTAAAATTTTTCTCATCATGAGTATGCGTGACTGTGAGTCCAAACAATCACATGCACTTCGGTACTAATAAACATTCAAAAATTTCATGAAATTTTTGTAGGACTTATTGCATTTTTTCTATAAAATACAATTCATAGGACCAGGTAGGTTAACGATGGGTATAACAAATTTAAGTTTCCACATTTTTTTATATTCACCCCTATCGGCAATAGCAAGTGAATTTTTTGTTCATGTGAAATTTTTATTTCCCTTCACATGAAAATTGGTATCGGCAATAACCCGTGAAATAATTGCTCCCTCGAACGAACAGCTGTACAAAATTAATAGGTTATTATTGCTAAGTGAATGAAAAATTTGTAAGAAGATTATAATAATAAAGCAAATTTAATAAAAAAATACTTAAATAAAAAGAAGTTTAAATAAAAAAATGATTAAAGTGGGAATTAGGTTGTTAATACTGCAGGATGAAGCATAATGAACAAAGAATTGTAAGATGGATCTAATTCCTTGGAGTTACCTGATACGTTGTAAGTAAATTGACTGTTAACTTGTAAATTAAACCATTTAAAATTTTTGTTTTAGGTTTTTACAACATTACAGGGTTAATAAGGCTGCATTTTCATACATCCTTGAAGTACTTACCAATTGTATGCAGTGTAGCAAAAAATCATTTGGTATTCCGCCAATTATAAAATTAAGTGCTTGTTTACGGTTTTTTAATAAAGGACCAGCACTATTTAACTCATCAGTGAGAGAACTCCAAAATTCAGCTAGAACTTCTTTGCTCATTTTTATAAAACCACAGGCAATAGAATGGTTTCCTGGCATTCTATTAAGGAGAATGTCACATTGTACCTTATTTACAGATCTTGACCTAAATTATTTACAAATTATATTATTTTAACTGCAGAAATAAAAATAAAAAAAAAATACTTACATGATTTAAAATTCAATTCCCCACCAAAAATGAAATGAACAAATTCAAATGAAAAGGGAAAAAATCATTGCCGATTAGGGGAATTTTTTACCAAGAACATTTTTTCACGTTATCATTCATAATTGAATTACCAAAAATATTTTTGTTCACGTGAGTTATTCATGATAGCAAATACGGGAAAAGGGAACAAATTACTAGGAAAAAATTATTGCCGATAAGGGTGATTATTGACTAAAATAGCAAATGTGATAATATTTACTTTTGTTCTGATTTTTTTAAAAACTTAAGGTATTTACAACTGTCTGGCAAAATTTCAGAAGTCTGTTTAAATTCCTTCTATTTTTGTCCCATCATTATATGGGAAAAAAGCTGGGTGTGACTTGGCGGGCACAGCTAGTAATAAATAAAATCTAAAATTGTATGTGCATCGATCGACAACTAAATCCGAGAAACTGTTATTGACTGCTAATATATGTCGTGCAAATTTTATAACGGAATTTCTCCAAAACTGTACTCAAGTTAACAAAACGGAGAGCAGATCTTGAATGTAGCGTCTTATATTACTTTAGAAACAAATTTCAAAGAAAAAACATGGTTAGTGTATGGTCACGGCAGCCACACTCTGTTCTCTGTAACAATACATGTTTGCTGTGAACAAGTTATAGTTATTTTAAACAATACTTTGGTCATGATAAACAAGTTTTTGTTAACAGTTAATCATTCAAGGGTAATAAGCACCGTAAAAGCAATATGGTAGATTTAAACCATATTAAAATTCAAACCACAACTCAATTTTTTTTTAAATTTAAATATAAAATGATATTTATAACCATAATATATTATTAAACATAGTATGTTAAGTATGACTAAAAATAAAAAAATAATGTTTGGTTTTAAAAATACATATTTTGGTTTTGGCCTTTTTTCAGCTCAGACTAGCTTCGACAGTTGGCAAATCAACTGCATCAGTCAATACATTTGGAGTAAAGACCTCTTTCAAATGTTCAACAAATAATTTGCCTTTTTCGGTATCATTCCTTGCCCAGCCTCCAGACGAAGTTCGCAAGGGACACGATTGAGGAGTTGGGTAAAGGTCTTTTAAATAGTTTTTCAGAGATGCTGCTCTTCGGGATTCTAGTAAATCTCTTAGCCGTTTCGTGCATTCTTTAAGTCTGCTTTTAAGTTAAGGAGATCTGTGCGATTGCCACTCTCTTTTCTCAGCCAAGAGCCCCTCGGCGTCAACAGAATAGATTTGATTGTGTCTTATTAGTTGTCGGGTTACTGTTGCGTGTTGGGCAGCTAATTTAAAGTTTTGTTCAAAATCAGTAAGACTTTGCTCTACGTCTTCTGGAGTTCTTAGCGGGATATTTTCCGAACAATGAGTACTGAGATATTTTTTATATTTCAACCAATTTATGCTTGTGCTAGTTCTTGGTGACAAGATATTTTGCTGGTTCCATATATAGACGATAGTGGGTGAATGATCTGAGGATAATCCAATTGACGCTTCAACTTCAATCATTACTCTTGTTTGTTTATTGGCTAGTGTTAATTAATCTTCGTTGTTTCTTTATAAGCTAGTCCAGCCTAACTTCTTTAATGTAAATAAAACAATAATTTAATTACATTTTACCGACGTTTCGTCAATTTCTTGTTGACTTTATCAAGGGGAATCTATTTAATTAAGAAAAACAATACAATACAATCAAACCACTCTTACATTAGATATAACAAACTTACTTACAGTAAAAACAATATTATTAATTACATTAAAACGTAATCTAACATATTACATTTAACAAAAAACATTTAACATTAAATTAAAATTGAACATATAAAAACACAACTTAAATTTATATCACAGTTTATTTAATGGCGACTATGTAATAAGTGTTTCTGTTGTCCGTATTTTCCTTCAAGTTCATTGTATACTCTTTCTTTTGTTGTATTCTTAGGCTCTCAATAGTCTACCTTTTCTTTTCCACATTTTCTCTATCTGAATGATCTGTTTCTAGTATGTGTTGCGCCAACGCTGTTGATTGTTTATGTTTTTCTATGTCATTCTTATGTTCTTTCATTCTTGTTTCTAAAGTTCGTTTTGTTGTGCCAATTATAAATTAAATTGCAGTTGTTGTTATCACTCCCTTTACATTTTATTTCATAAACAATATTGTTTTGTTGTTGTTTGTCAATAGGAGTTTTTATTTTTGAAAATATTATGTTTAGTGTTGTGTTCGGTTTGTATGCAAAGTTTATGTTCTTGTTAATTATAGTGTTTCTTTTTAAATATCTTTAGTTGCGCCAAAATCAATAAAATCAGGTATTTTTTGCTGATCAGTAGGCCAATAGGTGGGTTGTCCACTCGATAACACGTTTAGACTCACGACCTTTTGGAGTAATTAGTCTTGATCCCCAAAACGTATGTTTAGTATGTATTGTAGTCGCCTGATGCTATGAAACAGGGACCTAGTGATTTGAAGAAGTCGCTATACTGACTTTCCGATATTTGAAATCTAGGAGGTGAATAAATCGAAGAAATAACTAGCTTTGATGAAATTCTTCAAGACAGATATTTGTTGCTTGAAAGTAATCCCCACAAAAATCACGCAGTAAATAATGTTGAATTCGGGCCTTAATAAGTATTTCCGAACCTCCACGTGCTCTCCCACGGTGGTCCTTAGTATTATATAAAATATAGCCATTTATTTTAAAAAAGCTATTTGTTGTTAAGTGAGTCTCTACAACTAGCATGACGTTAATTTGTTCCTTCTTAAGGAAGTACTCGAGTTCATTTTTGTGTTAGCGCAAGCTGTTTGCGTTCCAGAAACATATTTTTAAACAGTTCATGGTTTGTTAAGTAACGCCTGCAATATAGTAGATTGCATGCGTACCATTTCTTGCATCATGCTGCTCATAGAGCTCATAAAACTGTTTAACGAATGCACTAATATCTCGATGCTTGCTTTGAGACGATTAAAATTACCAGATGTTGGCTTTTCTTTAGAATGCGATTGCAAATTTTGAGTAGAATTAGAATTTCAGTGTCGCTTTGTGCACTAAAATATGGTTGGATTTTAACATATCCGCGTATGAAAAATGTTGGGTTGTTGGTTGATGTAACAGGGGGTAATGCGCATTTGTTCGATATTGCGGCTGCTTAGCAGGAGTATTTAATTTTTGTGTTGACTTCCTTACCATAGAAAAGACTGGATAGCCTCTGTAATTAGCAGAGTGGTTTCCATTGTAATTGCTACATTGTTTAACATTAGTGTCATTCATTAGTGTCTACGCAAACCGGAGGCAACTTGCAGTAAGCCCTTGTATGACCATATTCTTGGCAATTTAAACACTGGACGGGTCCTGATCGCTTATGCGATTCCTCTACGCTTATTTTGCGGTGTAGCAGATATTTTAAATTATAAATAGGGTGCGTTTCGTTCTTTTTCAATCTGATATCATCAGGTTTTAGTTCAACGCGAAATAGTGGTTGGGGGACGCGTTCTCGATTTCTGAGATATCCAAACTTTTGATCCGATAGACACAGACAGTCGTTTGGCGTTGGTTTGATCTGAAAAAGCCCAGAACCCTGGGGTCTTCTGCCCCTATATACTACGGAAGCACTGCTCCCTCGCACAGAGGGGTATTTTGCCAATCTAGCCGGACATTAAGCATAAAGTTAATTTTGAGAAATGTAAAAGTGTAAGTACGCAGCTTGACAGATAACAAAATTATGCTATAGTGAATTTTCAAGGCTTTTGCTTAAGATTTGTCGTTTTGGGACACTGTTAAAATCAGGAAAGTTGAGTAAATCGCATACGTTTTTATTGACTTTCAACGATTTTCAGAAGTTTGCAATACATTTTTATGCATCCTAAATATGTTAAATATCACTATAAAATCTATGATCTCTACTTTTATACTGTAAAAAAAACGTTTCGCGTTTTTGCACCATTTTTTTGCGATTTTTTGAAAATTTCAACTTTTTATGTTTTTTCTTATCTTGCATAGGTAAATACGAGTAAGAAACCTTTTTATATTCATAAAATGTTTTGGTTTTTAATAAATGAAGGTAGATGTTTTTATTTAAATCTTTACATCAATCATTACCTGTACTAAAAACAATTTAAATATCAAAAGAGATATAGACGTAGATGCCCTTTCTTTCGGACTATCTACTTTGCACGCCAGAATTCGCCTATTTGAGAGCATATTACACCTGTCATCTAAACTGACAGTAAAAAAATGTCAAATAAAATCTGATTCGGACAAAGTCAATGCTAACGCGAGGAAAAAAAATATCGAAGAAAAATTTAAAAGTGAATTAGGGCTAATAGTGGGTGTACCGAAATCTGGATTTGGAAACACCAACGATAGTAACACTAGCAGAAGATGTTTTTCCAAACTTTATTTAGCTGCAGAAATAACTGGAGTTGAGTTTGGTATACCCAAACAAGGTTATTATTGAAGTAATATAAAGTGGTCACAAAATCGAAATGCACGACTTTGTCGATTATTGCTTAGATACTGCAAAACTTTACGTTTCTCTATATGAGTGGCATCTTATGACACCTAAAATGCACAAGATTTTAATACATGGGGCTTTTTAATATTGGGCTGTTATCAGAAGAAGCGTCTGAGGCACGAAACAAACATTTTCGGCTTTACAGGCAGAATTTTTCTAGACATTTTTCAAGGGTTTAGTGTAACATAGATATTATTCATAGGCTTTTGCTAAGTTCTGACCCACTAATTACTAGTCTAAGACCCACTTCAAAAAAAAAGTCATTACCTTTTACGAAAGATGCAATTTCTTTCATGCTTCCACCTGTACTTAACGCTGAAGAGGATTCAGATTCGGAAGAGGTCTTTGAAGAATTAGACGAAGAAGAACCATGGCACTCATCATCATCTTAGTGCAAAGGAGAAGTTGATTTAAATAAATTAATTGTTATAATTTTAAATAAAATTTATCGTTATAATCATAAATAAGTTATTACCATGAATAAATTAATTATTTTCAGATAAATAAAATAACAAATAAAGTAACAAATTACAAAAATATCTTTTAATAATATTCTTGGGAGGCGGGGATTGCTTAGACATTGGAAAGCTTAAAAATGAATATTTTTAGGAAATTGAAAAAAAAAATAAAAAAACATTTTTTTCACAGGGACGTTTTGGGGGTGGGATTGGAGGAATACCTCCACATGCCCATAAAAATTATTTTTTAAGAATGTAATCCATTTCTTTTAATAATTACATTATTTTTCCAAACAATTTTTTATTTCACCGCCCACAAAAGGGGGCGGGGATAAAAATGCCATTTAAGAATCTCTTGAGTCAAACTTTAAGTTTTTGAACATTCTTTGACCTTAAAAGTTGTAATTGCTAAACAAAATGACGGGAAAATTAAAAAAAAAATTTGCATTTTTCAGAGGTAGGATTAGTTCTTCCAAGGGGAAATTTTTTCTCCTTGGTCCAATTTTCCCTATTTTATAGCTTTAACAGACTATGACCATAACAGATTTTTCTGCAAAGTTTCATTAACCTAGGGGCACTCAGTACATTTTTAGAGCCAATAAAAGCTAAAAAAAAGTAATGCCCGGCTAGATTGGCAAAATATCAATATGTGCCTCGGTAGAAAATCGACTGATATTTGCGTTAGATTATTGAATTCCAAAATCTGAATTGACAGTTTGTGCTACGAAAAATAAAAAAATCCCGCTACAATCTTCCTCGAATATAATATAATCATTGTATAATTACCGTCTTAAAGAAACATGATTTTAAGTTTGTCTGTTTTGCAGTGGGTTTTTTTTTTTTTTGCAAGAATTATTTGTATTTTTATTTATACGTGAAGTCGTCAGCCAAAAGAAAAAGCTTGCAAATTGCAACTTTAGTCACACAATGGTAACACTGACTATGACGGTGTTTTTGGGATGGTTCTGATCTTCTACGACCGCTCTGCTCTCATGGGACTTTTGCACAGGCGCATTGCTTATCAAACGTACGTCTAGTTGTAGTCACACTTTTGTTTGTAGTTAGCGGCTCTTTTGTACATTTGTAATTATTGTCATCATCATTCACATACAAATAGATTCAAAGAACTTTTTTTTTACAACACACATATCTAAATCTTTTCAACAGAAGTTGCTCTAGTAGTAGAAGTAGTGGCGGTAAATAGTAAGCCTGATCTCTACTATTATTTATCTTTTGCATAAATATTGACAAAACGTACAAAATAACCATGAAGCCATTGAGCTTTAACTGATTAACTAACTACAACATAAGGAACCTTCAAGAAACCATTGGCTTCAGCATCAGAGTTTACGCAAAGCCACACATCCCATCACATCACATCACATCAGTCACAATTCACATTCATACAAACATCTTTATACAGTCGCTTGAGAATTGTTTAAGCTTTAACATTTTTCTACTCATTATTCTTTCTAATTGTGCGTCTAATCTGTACTTTGAAACTGAAGATTATTTTTTTATGCTGTTGTTATTGTTGTTATTGTTTTCTTTGAAGTTGCCTGCTACCTTTAATGTTAGCCGTCGTCATTCATACATATGAAAGACGAAATAGTAAAAAAGTCGTTTATGAAACACCGCGTCGTACGGAAGCCAGTTATTTAATGCTAGAATAAAATAATAAAATATAATACAAGCATTTCAAATTTGAAACGAATTATATAATTTAAAAAGATTTTAATTTTTATACGCACATGGCAAACGCACTCTGACAGTTAAGACGCTGTAAAAGTCCTTTATTATTCATTTTTGTAGAAAATAAAATCCTTCAACTGTCACTAAGCATTTGCACTGCACGACGAAAAATATAAACAAAGACTTCACACGAAGAAGATTTATAAAATCTTGAATTATATTTTCATAAATCATCAGTCTTTCTTTTTTGTTCATATCCAAAGACAGTCAACACAAAAAAAAAAGGAGTTTTAGCGGAGTAATACTGCTATTGCTCTTGATAAAGACGACAGGGCGATACACGGAAATTGATTTACCACACTAAAATTTTGCATAATGAAAATCTGGACGTCAGAACACACGTTTAATCACCCATGGTAAACTGTGACACAGGCAGCGTGACGTAAGTATCCCAATCCCATGACACCATCCATCATTGGCACCGACGTGGTCGATCGAAAAGTAGTCGATGGTATCTTGCATACACATCGTCTGGTGCAATCAAAATGGTGTTTACCAAAATGGACACAAAGACCTATTGGCACCGCTAAAACTTGCTTGGCTAGCGAACGTTCAACCGTAGACCCAAGCAAGCGAACTATGACCCTGAAGACTATTAATTTGACTTTTTGCCGTCATATATCTGTAGACGAAGTGATATATTACGAACCGCATCCCACAGACCCCTTAAAAACTCTGTTAAAGCAGGAGGCATCTGTGAGTGTGCACGGTGTACCGTTGGCCCATTATATGTAAGATATGCTTACCTCCACAATTAGCATGAATGCGGGTAAAGGTCGTCAGGGTCTTTAGTGGGTGATTGGTAGTATAAATTCCGAAGTAAAAGGTATTGCTGAAACCGCTGCCAAGAGAACGGATGAGTTGATCATGACCACAAAACGTTCCCTCGATAAGATGACAGAAAGTGGTCGTAAAAATTTTGATGAAATTAGTGCGCAGGCCGCCAAACATATGCACATTTAGATTCAAATTCTTTAAAAACGAAAATCCGAAATACAAAAACAAACGCAAATAATTAAAACAGCCTACAATGTCGATAAACCGATTAACAAATTGTCTACAAATACCTTTTATTGCCTACAATTTGATGAGCAATGAAGTGAAAGGTATTTCTTTACAATTTGGTCAACATTTTAAAACTGAAGAGAGAACGTTAGTGATCTATTCTTATGGGGATATTTCTTAAAACCAGTAAAGTTATTAAAATTAAACAAAGAAAACAATTTAAACTTTCTTCTTTCATACTCTGCAAATGAGAGTTACTTTCATTTTTAAACGATATATTTACACATTCGATACCGCAGAATAATGTTAAATATCACCTTTGTTTTAAATTTAATAAAAGGAAATGTGTGTTCTGTTTTTTGATAAGTAATATTTCTTTCAATGTCCCATGTCGTCCAACTCGCTATTTTTATCCACTGGCTGTTAAAGTATTCAGAGAAAATTACTCTGACACGTTTTTAAGAATTTGTACTGAATTTAATAAATTTTATAAATATATTGATTTTTCTTTAAATGTTAATGTTATTAAATGTTATCTTATTTCGTATTTAAATAATTAAATTTATGTATTTATGTACTTTATGTTACAGTTTTTAATGTCTGTAAGGATCTTGAATCCATAGACTCAAAGAAATAAATAAAAAAATGATGAACAACATAAAGAAATAAAGTGTAATAAACCTAAACTAAAGTGTAGCAAATGAACAAACAAAATAAAAAAGGAAAAATCTCTATCACATAAAAAGCGTAGAATCTGTCGCATAAAAAAATCTAAACAAGCACAAAACACACCAATAAAAGGGTGGTTAAATTTAGGGAGCCGATGTTGATTTTGCATAAAACACAAATTATTTAGAAAATTATAATCATTTCTTTTTATTTTGATATATTGGTATGGTTCAATTATGTATGGAACAAAATATCGGCACACCTCCATCCGTTGCTTAAAATTTTAGATGACGCTGAGGCATAATTGAGGTTCTATGCCGTTAATGTGCCGAATTATATCATTCTTTAACTCTTCAATTATTGCTGGCTTGTCGAAGTACACTTTTTCTTTCAAATAATCTGAAAGAAAGAAGTCCAATGGTGTCAAAACACAAGATCTTGGCGGCCAATTGACATCGCCACCACGTGAGATAACACAGCCATTGAATTTTTCGTACAAAAGAGTCATTGTTTCGTTAGCTGTGTGGCAAGTGGCACCGTCCTATTGAAACGACATATCGTCCACATCGATATCTTCCAATTCGGGCCATAAAAAGTTCGTTCGCGGACAATATCAAAGAATTTTTCAACGTATTTAAGTATTTGATTCGAACTAAATATCCAGATCTTTTGTTTTAATTATATAAATATAAAATAATGTGTATTTCTTTTATATTATAAACCTCAATAAAAATAAGAATCATTAAAAAAATTTCTTAAAACAAATCAATGGATAATCATTAAAAATAAAACTGTTTTTAATGATAATAATAAAAGTTTATATAGACCAACATTAACTATTGATAACAAAAAATCCAAACATTCAAAAATTTATTTCCGCAAAACTAACAGAAATTAAGTTTTTTATTATTCCTTTGCCAAGAATACACAGAAAATCAATTTAGGAATGAAACCCCATTTAACTTGATACATTTATATGTATTTTAATAATTCAACTTAATTTTTATTTCGTGTCATAAACACAAATGTTGCGCCAAATCACCAAACGAACAGTAGCTGATCTAAGCCCTGATTTGAAATTCTAAATCCGAGTTTTAAACGTTTTCTATTAAGCAAAAATATAAAAAAAATAAATAAAAATACAGCGGCTTAGCATTGAAGTTCTTGTTATTTGGTTTGGTGGAAGTCTGCCTGTTTTAAAACTTATCCATTTTGTTTATAGAAATTTTAAATTTATAGTTGTCATTTTGTCATTAGTTTAAAGATTTCTTCACAAGATTATAAATAAAAGGTTTATTGAAATTCTATGTTTTTTGATTAACCCCCGATGCGGCAAAAACCAAAAAGTTTTATATAAATCTTTTTGAAAAGCCTTATTTATTTTATTAGCGAGTGAATGCGAGGGTGATCATAAAATTACTCAACCAAGCATTCAAGAAAAACGGAAAATCTTTGGTAATATATGTACTTCTCTTTGCGGTAATTAACTTTTTATTTCTAAATTGATCCAGCACTCAGGAGATATTCCATACTCTAACACTTCTGGCACAGAAAAAGACGTTGGATTGTGTGAGATAGAGGGAGAAGCATTTGTGAACATTCGATTTTAGTTTTCCCAAATTGGAAATGAGAGAAAAAACTGCTATGAGTTATCACTGTATGCTTCGGAGAAGCTTAAGTATTTCCTAGCTGTGTATTTTTCGCTTATACAACCCAAAAAAACGACATACATAAGTATTTCTTCACGTTATAATTTATATCCAAGTTATCTAAAATATTACACAAAATTGATATAGAGCACGAAATGCGTCAGCTTCTTCAAAATAGTAATGTCGGACTTTAGCCAAGCTAACAATAGCCAAAGGCCACGGGGGAAAAAATATAGTAGGAGTAAAAATTTACCCTAATACCATCCTCTTTCCAGGGGTGACGCTCAAAGCGTAGGCTCAGTGAATTCTCCGCTAAGCTCATGTCAAATTTTAGATCATTCAAATGACTGCGTTATTTCCTAAATATTTTGATTCTGTCCCACTGTACAATAGCAAGTCAACCACGCAAAAACCTTTGGATAACGGGAACAAGTTCTTCGATTTTATCAACACAAATTTTATTGCTCGATCGATGATCCAGTTTGTTAGTATAATTAGTTACCCTATCGCCACCAATAAGCACCTTTCCCCTCTCCTTATAGCTCCAAAAGAAGAGTAAATAATAAGGAGATCAGATGATGTTAAGTATCTCTTATACCATTTCCTAAGCCCAAAATTCTTGATAGCATCTTTTTAGACTTCAAAATATGTTTAGCCCATTAAATATCACACCGAATATTTATGCCAAGAACAATAAGGAATTTCGATTTCTCAATACTTACCCTCAAATACTTACATTATCCATAACTACAGATGAACCAGCATGATCGATCATCCCTTTGTATTTAAGCATTTTCACAAAGTCGTGATTAAGCTTATCATTTATATTTTGTTTCATAGTTCCGACAAGTTTAGCACGAATTGCAAATGCTACTGTTATTTTCCAAAGAACTAATAGGTGCCTAAGCTTGTACAGCAAGTTCATTTGAAAAACAAGAAATAGAGTGGAAAAAAACCTCATCATTGTTTTTTTGTTTTCCAGTATAAAATGACTCGTACAGTACGAATACTGAGTGCACCATGCCATACTCTGAAAAATGCCTTATAAATAAACAAATAAAGCCGCAACATTACAATTAAGCGTTAATTTTCTGGATTTTTTACCTATTTTATTGCGGATTGGCTTCATTTTTTTGTTTTTTGTTTTGTAGAGGAATGACGAAGCAGTCCACTTCATGGATCCCTTTTCGACCCACTTCGTTTCTCAATAAAATCTGGTATCTGTCTGGAAATTTACGAATACCTTACTTTCATAAAGTCTCGTGCTGTCACTAGCCTTTTACTTCAGACTGGAGACTAATACATGTCGACATTGTGAATAACAAGTTTTCTTATTGATTTAATGAAAATTCCTTCTTGATAAAATTAAAAAGATTTATCACATGCAAATAATAATAAAGAATTCCTTTGGAAACATCTTCTTTTCTTTCTGCTTTAATACTTGGTCCTTGGCCTAAAAACGTTTCAGAGAAAATCTTATTGGTTCTATTAGGCAGTTTGGGCTATATGCGCAGTTAAACCTCTGTTATCATAATGTTATAAAGAACGCAACTCAGTTGAACAAGTACTTTCAATGATTATCCCAACACAAAATCTAAGACAAAGAGAGATATATTGTCGGTGCACTTACTTTGCGATAATCTCATGTGGGGCTTTTTAACCTTAAATGTGACAATTTTTATGATTAACAAAGACATCAAATTAAAAATTTGCTTTATCGCTTAAAATAATTTCGCTCTGAAAAGTGGCCTCCAAACTTTAATAACTTTTTAAAAATTGTTTAACAACAACACCACAATATTCTTTCGTGCAATGATTAATTTTTACTACCACTTATTCTGTCAGCAGTCTAATGTTGACAACATTTTACCGCATTATATAAATCTGAAGTGACTTTACGCTCTCAGGCCTCATATCAAATATTAAAATCAAATATTCTCACTTTCTCTTGATAGTCTATTAATCACACAACAGTGATCAAGTTCTTATATTGTATTGTTCATCTTAATAATGTTGGAGTTATTGGAAACTGCAGCTCTAAGACCGCCCTCGTATGTAACTTTAAATAACAACAGAAATCATTTATACTTTTTAGCCAACCACTTCTAAGTGTTAATGTAATTAAAATAAATTTAGCTTACGAAAAAGAACTATAAATATGAGAAAAGCTCAAAATACTTTAAATACAACAGCTCTTTTTCATAAATTAACAACTTAAAACGAAAGAGTTAAGACACAAACTTGATATTTTGTTTAGTGAATTTTTTTTTTCGTAGTTGTTTTTATTTCTGCTTCTGTTGTTTATGAAACGCATGAACGTTCCTAAATTATGGCCATTGAAAACATCGTAATTTGTTTTCGTTTTCGTTTTTTTTTCTCTTTTTTCAGCACAGTAATCGTTGTTGTATATTTTTATTGGACGCATAAAACCAGAAGCTCTTTCGGCTTTCGATTAAAGTAGATCGTTAAATGTTGATAAGATAATGATTTTAAGATCATTATTAACAAGTGATTTCAAAGCAAAAATGCCGCTTTAGGCTAATACTGCAAAGGATTTTGCCCGTAAATTTAAAGGGATTTGGGGGAAATAATACAGCAGCATTCATACGTAGAATATTTTGATAGAAATTTATACAAATTTATAAAAAGACGGAGATTAAAAACAACATCATTTAGTAAAAACATACAAAAAAAATAATCTAATTAAAAAAAATATTTATTCCTAATTTTTAAAAACAAATTTATTTAGAAAAAGCATAGCATAGCTAGCCCGGTAGGCTAGTTGGTAGTGTGCTAGTCTATCAGTCTGGGGGTAGTGGGTTCGATTCCCACCAAAGACTATGGGTGTTTCACTACAACGAGTGAAGGTCTTCGTTACTATGCTCGGTAAATTAAGTTAGAATATAATTTGTAATTGTATTGTAAGATTTAAGAAATAAATAAATAAATAATAACAACTGCTAACATATATACTTTCGGTGCTTTTTTCATATTGCTAAAAATGTTTCTTTGGTTTAGAAATTTGTTAATAAATTTAATAAAAAAAAATCTTGCTACTTAAATTGACCACTAAATTGATGGTAACAAAAAGACATCTGCTTATTGTTGGTACAAATTTTATGGTGAAATTTGTTAAAAAATCTTAAAATAACTCATAGTAAAACCGCTTCCTTTGCATCCTTTTACGCGGTAATGTCGCGTAGACCATCGTGAAATCTTTCGCCTAGCCACCAAAGATGTGGCCATAGTTTTTTTAATTTCTCTTCATTATCACAGATATTAAAGAAATCTAGTGTATTGTAGGTATAGTAAATGTAGGTACTACACGCAAAGAAAAAACATGATTGAGGTAACCATAATCTAAGAGCAACATGTAATGGCTGAATTATATTATTCAAACCATATTATTTTAAACCATAATAATAATATTGTTGTCATTGGAACATATTATTGGCTTACATAAAAATAACATTGTAAAATACAACCATAATTATGTTTATAATATAAACATATTATAATATAATGTGAAACATGTAAATGGTTATATGTGACCATTATATTAAATAACAAATACACGAATATTTCCATTTAGACTTACATACATATTTTGATTTTCTATTTTCTGCTTACTTTTTATATGTGTTTGTTATTTTTAATTTAAAACTATCATTTATAATAAAAACAAATTTATTTGTTGACAACAAATGTCTATTAATGTTTTTACGGTTTTAGATGAACCGATGGCTTACACACATACATATTTCTGAACTGAAAAAAGCCAAAACCGAAATAATTATTTTTAAAACCAAACATTATTTGTTTATTTTTAGTGATACTTACCATACTATGTTTAATAAATGGTTAAAAATATAATTATATTTTTAAATATTAAAAAAATTTGGTTATGGTTTAAATTTTAATAAGATTCAAATCAACAATGTTGCTTTTTTGGTGCGTTTAACTATTGAATGATTAACTGTTAACAAAAACTTGTTTATCGTGACCAAACTATTGTTTAAAATATCTATAATTTGCTAACAGCAAACATGTATTGTTACAGAAAACATTGTGCGGTATTACAACTGATTACTAGTATACATCCGAAAACTAAATCAAAAACCTTAAAGTTGAGCCATATTTACCTCGTTTAGGATTCCTGTGTATTTTTTGCCTCACCAATCCTGTCATCCATGCGTAACAATTTTTACTTATGAGGTCAAGACTCTACTTGAGTATTTGAGCTATGTTCCTGAAAAAAACAATTTGATCTAATTGATTTAAATATCATCGGCTTCGACTGGCTTGTACCTTCCTAACCTGGGGTCTAAATAACAACCCTAACATCTCTACGATTTCGGTAACCTGTAACCTATCCTGAGAATGTTCCTTAAAAGCTATTATTTACATGCTATTACATTCTGTAGCATAGCCGAAAAAACGCAGTCAAGGTCTGGCGATTTGTACGCCCATACCACCTTGTCCTTCGCAGTCCTGCAACATTAAACGCCTCCCCGGATTATTCCAAAGGCCTTGAAAAATGTTCAAGGTTTTGAGAAAAACTGGTAAAGAAAATATTTTTGGTATCAATAACATAATGTCTACGATTGTGTGGTTAAAGTTTTAAGGTGAGTTTTTCCGATACATTTTTCTATAAACCTGACCAACTTTATCGTTTCCTTTTCGACCCCCTCGCCTTAAATGAATTTAGGCAGCCAATTGGTAATTTACGACTACCTTTCTTTTATAGAGTCTCGTGCCACTTGCCTTTTCTCTTGACTGTAGTGATTTCAGATTATTGACTGATAACAGTCAACCATCTTCCTCTTCACGGTGTCTTTTTTAACTGCTAGCACTGGCTGAAATAAAAGCCACGGGCTTTTATTTGCATACTATATGAACTACAGTCTCATCCTCTTCCAGGCTTCCAAAGATCTAAATAGAAGCCTGTTGCCGGACACCACGAAGTGGATGTGTTCGTACACTCGGTTACGGCCAGCCGTCGGCCGTGGTAGCTGCCATAACGAAAATAAAGGAAATATAGGCCATTTTCCACACGGCAGCAAGTAGTAAGTATGCATGTATATCATTGACTTCCAGTTGAAGAAGCCTGAAAAAACTTTAAAACTGTTTTACTGAATTGCTTTAAGCTGAATTATAACAAACTACTAATTTAAGTCACACTAATATAAAAATTCTTCAAAGCGAAAATAAAACAAAAAACAAAAAATTTCATATGTCAGTCAATTTTTTATAAACGTTCGTCTTAACAACTAGATATTTTGCTGTCTTTCTATGCATGTTGCAACACTCAGTCGTCACTCACAACTCATATAGATTTGTAATAATATGGGCGGCTAATTTCTTTAATCTTCAAAATCTTGGGCATTTCTTACCATCTCTTTTTCAAACCTCATCAGTTTCTTCGTCTTAATTTTCATTACTATTTCTATTGCAACAAAGAGACCTTAGCTCGCCACAAATATACTTTAATTCTTTATTTTTTTAACTTCATTTTTGAAAAACAAAGAAAACAGTATATAAATCGTAGAAAATACATTTGCAATAGCCGCTGGAAATGATTGGGATGTCTGTGTGTGCGTCCATTTGAAGGAAGGTATGATGGAACAGCAACAGCAGCAGCAATAACAATAGCAAACTAACACACTATTAACTACACACAAATAAAAGATTCATGGTAAAAGATTCATACCAAGTCGGTTGGTTAAAAACAATAACAACAAAATTGTAACTGTAACAGCAGAAATATGGCTATGCCACGAGCGGTAATTATTGACGGTAAGTGGCGCAAAGGAATTTATACATTTGCCGCATTGCAACGCAATTAATCCATTTGTGGCAAAATCAAAACTTTAAACAAAATAATATGAAAAAGAATTTAACAACTACAATTACAACAATTCCACAAATAAATGACAGCTTGCGGCAAGCTAACACAGCGGGTAAGATGAAGATGCCACAAGTGTTTGGCGGCACAAAAAAAAACAAAGCAAAACTAAACCAGATCAAGTAAACGGCTTCATTATATCATTTTATATCGTAAGAAAGAGTGAAATACAGACAGAACTTTGAAGCACAGCATCTAAAGTTTCCTAATTCTTTATCACACGGATTGTTAGAGGTTAAGGGACTAAATTCTTCATTCGATGACATTAGAAATCTACTATTGGATTTGCGGACGGCTACATTATTCCCAACAAAGTTGGTTGGGCATTCTCTGTCGAAATGGAGCGCTACATATCAATGGTAATGAATTTCTAAATATATTAACATAGAATTCGACGACAACGAATATTGCCGTCACCGTCGCACTGTGGTCAATATTTTGAGATAGCGGCCAAAACTCCTTTTGGTTTTTGTTCTCCGATTTTAAAGTTATTATACTCATATGAAAGTAGACAGTAGTAAACCTCGGGAGCCAAAAAATTAGAACTCTATTTCAACTATTTCACTGAGAACAGGGTGGTCCAAAATGGGCTTTTTCAGAATTTAGTAAATTTATGATATTTTTAGTTAATTTTTAAAGTTTAAATGATCATAACTTTTTTGTTTTTCAAGATTTTTGGACGAAATAAATTTTGTGTTGTAACTTAACTTATTTCCTATTACTGGTAAACAAATTGAAGCTCTACTGTTTTCAGAACAATTTAAATATTTTTTTTAAAAAAGGTAAAATTTCTCGGAAATTTCCTACTTCATAGAGCACAACTCCTGTGAGTCAAGCTGAGTCAAAACACAAATTTACTATTTTATAGTCCTAACTCTCCCCTACATTCCTATATATACATGTCCATGCATCGGGACTGCACTTTTTGAGCTACAGCAATTTTTTTGACCCAAGGTAAGATATTCGGTACAAATGCACGTCATATGTTTTGAGAAGTTATTTGTATGTGAAAGTGGCTATTATGCATATATTTTGATGAAATTTTGTGCAAGAGTTCTTATTGACCCAAAAAATAATTCTGTTGAAATTAGGAGAAGTTGGCCCATATTTGGACCTAGTCCACATAGAAGGGTGTATCAAAATATTGACAAAAATGACAATAGAACTCTCAAATTATGTGGTATCTGGCAATTCATTTGGAAAAGGTAAAAAATAATTTTATTGCCATCTAATATTACATAACTTAAAAACCTAAAAATTGCAAATAAATTTAAAACCAATGGAAATAACTGGTAAAACCAAGTACCTGTTATATTATGTTTCAAAGAGGTAAAAAAGATCATGTTGAAACTTCGAGCAATAGTATATTAATCCATGCATTCATTTTTTTCTTCATTATTGTTTAAACAGTGGCTAAATTCAGTTATAGTGTTCTATCTGATATATATTTTGAACGGAAAGATGAAAACGACATTATTTTACATATAATGAATAATCCATTCTTCAAAATATGTGACCAGCAAGAAATTAAAATTCATAACTTAAAAATAAAAAACTTTTTAAATACTTTAAGAAAACGATAAAATCAATGTTCCAGAAACAAGAAATTGTTTTACTCACGCAACCAAGAATGTCTAAGAAATAAACTTATTTTTAAAAAGCCATCAGTAACTACCACGGAAACTGGAAAAGGTGGTCGACCAGCAAAGCCAATTGATAATTGTAGTGAAAGATCACGAAGACGCAAGCTTAAACATATCAATGAAGAAGTTTCTTTTAGCATCATAAAGGATTCATTTCTGCATCAAATTCAACCATCGAAAACTTAAATGAGTAAAATTGCTATCATTGAAAAAATAGTGGAAGCAAGCCCCAGACGCACAAAAAGGATTTTAGAAAGTATGCCGACACCAACTGAAGAAAATAAATTTACTCCAGAAGAAGCAATTGCACTATTTTTGGATTTGAAAATGACTAAAAACCAATATACAGAATTGCGGAAGCGAACCAATGAAAAAAATTGTGGAATTTTTCCATCATATCGAGATATAGTTTCTGCCAAAAAAGATTGCTTACCTTCACCAACTGCTATTAGTGTAACTTTAAGTTCAGCAGAAATAAAATTGCAGGATCTTCTTGAACACACTGCAGAACGATTATTAAAGACATTTGATGCTGACTATTTAAAGAAGTTTAAAAATTGCAGCATGACTTTAATTTCTAAATGGGGATGTGATGGGTACTCTGGCCAGAAACAATACAAACAATGTAATGCGGAAAATTCATCAGATGCCAATTTATTCATGATTTCTTTCGTTCCATTACGTTTACCAAAAACTTTTATTGGTTCAGAGCCGTCAACTAGTAGAGCTGCAGAGATAGATGTATGGAAGAATGAAATTCCCTCGTCAACAAAATTTTGTAGACCAATAAAGTTTGCTTAAAAAAAGAAACTAAAGATGTCATAACTGAAGAAGTTGGCAAAATAACAGATGAAATTAAAGAACTTCAACCAGTGATATTTGAATTTAATGACCAATGCATCGAAGTTAACTTTAAAATGTCTTACAATGATCGATGGAAAAGTTGCACAAACTTTAACCGAAACAAAGTCTTCGTCAAGCTGCACCATATGCCAAAAAACATCAAGTCAATTGAGCCAACCACCAACACAAGACGATAGTTTTAAAGAAGCATATGAATTTGGAATGTCACCTCTTCATGCTAGAATTCGTTTTATGGAGCATATTCTTAAATTGGGATACGATTTGGAATTTGGCCCGTTAGGCGAAACAGTGAGAAACAACAAAGAAAATTTGGAAAAAAGAAAGCAAAAACAAAAAGATATTCAGAAAAATACCGTGAGATAGGCCTTATAATTAACCAGCCAAAGCAAGGAGAAGGAAATTGTAATGATGGAAACAAAGCAAGGAGATTTTTTTCCGATACAGAAACTGCAGCTTCTATAACTGGAGTAGATTATGATTTAATACGACGATTCCAAATCATATTAGAAGTTATAGCAAGTAGCAAAAAGATAGATGCAAAAAAATTTGGTCAGTATGCTAATGAGACAGCAACCCTTTATAACCAAAAATATTCTTGGAGACATATGCCAACCACAGTTCACAAAATTTTGTTCCATGGGGAACAAATAATTCAGCACAATATGCTTCTAATTGGAGATCTCTCAGAAGAAGCGCAAGAAAAAAGGAACAAAGACTACAGATTCTTTCGCGAGCACAATACAAGAAAAATTTCCAGATATTGTACTAATGAAGATCTTATTAATATTTTGTTGTGCACATCAGACCCATATATGTCCAGTATTCGACAAAAATGGAAATCAACCTCATTAGAGTTAGATGAAGAAGCTAAACAACTACTGCAAAATGAAAACCAAAGCTATTTGGAAGAAATTTTTACTAATATTGTTTAATTAATACTAGTTTAAAGATTATAATTTGTTTCTAATTTTAGTATAAATTTTTATTAATACCTTTAAATAAAATATATGTGCACTTTAAATCAATAGTAAAAGTTTACTTAAAATTTTATCGATGTTGTGTTCTGTATATAATATATCCAAATGGTATTGATATTGTTGGGAATTTCAGTGTTATTTTTCAGTTTAATCCTCACAAGAATTGGCTTTCTTCCAAAAAAAACCAACCTTTGGCCCCTGTGAATATTGAGACTAAATAAATGTCAGGGGCCAAATGTTGGCATTTTCTGACCAAAATTAAGTTTAGGAATAATAAATAAGTATTGGTTGTAAAATACGATTGAAGAAAATAAGAAATTATAAAAAAATGCCTATTTAAAATGTCTAAATATTCAACTTTTACATGGAAATTCAACAAAAAATTAAAATGCATTTTTAACTCCACATTACTTACGTTCCTATCAGTCGATTTTTACGTTTGAACACGCAAATTGAAGCTTAAAGTCCCTCCTATTGAACAAAACAAATTGCGTAAAAAAATACCAATCCGGTCAAAAGTTATAGAGTTTTGACCGCTATCTCGCGAAATTGACCACTGTGCGTCGCACTGTGGTCAATATTTTGAGATAGCGGCCAAAACTCCTTTTGGTTTTTGTTCTCCGATTTTAAAGTTATTAGACTCATATGAAAGTAGACAGTAGTAAACCTAGGGAGCCAAAAAATTAGAACTCTATTTCAACTATTTCACTGAGAACAGGGTGGTCCAAAATGGGCTTTTTCAGAATTTAGTAAATTTATGATATTTTTAGTTAATTTTTAAAGTTTAAATGATCATAACTTTTATTACTGGTAAAAAAAGCTCTACTGTTTTCAGAACAATTTAAATATTTTTTTTTAAAAAAGGTCAAATTTCTCGGAAATTTCCTACTTCATAGAGCACAACTCCTGTGAGTCAAGCTGAGTCAAAACACAAATTTACTATTTTGTAGTCCTAACTCTCCCCTACATTCCTATATATACATGTCCATGCATCGGGACAGCACTTTTTGAGCTACAGCAATTTTTCTGACCCAAGGTAAGATATTCGGTACAAATGCACGTCATATTTTTTGAGAAGTTATTTGTATGTGAAAGTGGCTATTATGCATATATTTTGATGAAATTTTGTACAAGAGTTCTTATTGACCCAAAAAATAATTCTGTAGAAATTAGGAGAAGTTAGCCCATATTTGGACCTAGTCCACATAGAAGGGTGTATCAAAATTTTGACAAAAATGACCATAGAACTCTCAAATTATGTGGTATTTGGCAATTCATTCGGAAAAGGTAAAAAATGATTTTATTGCCATCTAATATTACACAACTTAAATATCTGAAAATTGCAAATAAATTTAAAACCAATGGAAATAACTGGTAAAACCAAGTACCTGTTATATTATGTTTCAAAGAGGTAAAAAAGACCATGTTGAAACTTCGAGCAATAGTATATTAATCCATGCATTCCTTTTTATTTTCTTCATTATTGTTTAAACAATGGGTAAATTCAGTTATAGTGTTCTATCTGATATATATTTTGAACGGAAAGATGAAAACGACATTATTTTACATATAATGATTAATCCATTCTTCAAAATATGCGACAAACAAGAAATTAAAATTCATAACTTAAAAATAAAAAACTTTTTAAATACTTTAAGAAAACGGTACAATCAATGTTCCAGAAATAAGAAATTGTTTTACTCACGCAACCAAGAATGGCTAAGAAATAAACTTATTTTTAAAAAGCCATCAATAACTACCACGGAAACTGGAAAAGGTGGTCGACCAGCAAAGCCAATTGATAATTGTAGTGAAAGATCACGAAGACGCAAGCTTAAACATATCAATCAAGAAGTTTCTTGTAGCATCATAAAGGATTCATTTCTGCATCAAATTCAACCAACGAAAACTAAAAAGAGTAAAATTGATATCATTAAAAAATAGTGGAAGCACAAAAAGGATTTTAGAAAGTATGCCGACACCAACTGTAGAAAATAAATTTACTCCAGAAGAAGAATTTGCACTATTTTTGGATTTGAAAATGACTAAAAACCAATATACAGAATTGCGGAAGCGAACCAATGAAAAAAATTGTGGAATTTTTCCATCATATCGAGATATAGTTTCTGCCAAAAAAGATTGCTTACCTTCACCAACTGCTATTAGTGTAACTTCAAGTTCAAGAGAAATAAAATTGCAGGATCTTCTTGAACACACTGCAGAACGATTTTTAAAGACATTTGATGCTGAAGAAAAAAGTTTAAAAACTACGGCATGGATTTAATTTCTAAATGGGGATATGATGGGTCCTCTGGCCAGAAACAATACAAACAATATAATGAGAAAATTCATCAGATGCCAATTTATTCATGATTTCTTTCGTTCCATTACGTTTAACAAAAACTTATATTGTTTCAGAGCCGTCAACTAGTAGAGCTGCAGAGATAGATGTATGGAAGAATGAAATTCCCTCGTCAACAAAATTTTGTAGACCAATAAAGTTTGCTTACAAAAAAGAAACTAAAGATGTCATAACTGAAGAAGTTGGCAAAATAACAGATGAAATTAAAGAACTTCAACCATATAATTGACCAGCCAAAGCAAGGAGAAGGAAATTCTAATGATGGAAACACAGCAAGGAGATTTTTTTCCTTTCCAGAAACTGCAGCTTCTATAACTGGAGTAGATTATGATTTAATACGACGATTCCAAATCATATTAGAAGTTATAGCATGTAGCAAAAAGATAGATGCAAAAAAATTTGGTCAGTATGCTAATGAGACAGCAACCCTTTATAACCAAAAATATTCTTGGAGACATATGCCAACCACAGTTCACAAAATTTTGTTCCATGGGGAACAAATAATTCAGCACAATATGCTTCCAATTGGAGATCTCTCAGAAGAAGCGCAAGAAAAAAGGAACAAAGACTACAGATTCTTTCGCGAGCACAATACAAGAAAAATTTCCAGATATTGTACTAATGAAGATCTTATTAATATTTTGTTGTGAACATCAGACCCATATATGTCCAGTATTCGACAAAAATGTAAATCAACCTCATTAGAGTTAGATGAAGAAGCTAAACAACTACTGCAAAATGAAAATCAAAGCTATTTGGAAGAAATTTTTACTAATATTGTTTAATTAATACTAGTTTAAAGATTATAATTTGTTTTTTTTTTTTTTTTTTAAATTTTAATTATTATTAGTCGAACTGTTTATGTTTTTATTCTCTCAAAGAAAGAATTAATTAAATTACAAATTAGGTGATAATATTAAAGAAAAATTGGGAAAATTTAATTTTTAGACACCAGCACGAGTGGAATGCACATTTTCTAGACAGCTACGTCCATTATCAGCACTACTTGTATCTAATCTACTTGGGGTAGTATTTAGTTGTAACCATCATCTATTTAACCAACCAAACCCAGATAAAGATTCTATGATTATAATTTGTTTCTAATTTTAGTATAAATTTTTATTAACACATTTAAATAAAATATATGTGCACTTTAAATCAATAGTAAAAGTTTACTTAAAATTTTATCGATGTTGTGTTCTGTATATAATATATCCAAATGGTATTGATATTGTTGGGAATTTCAGTGTTATGTTTCACTTTAATCCTCACAAGAATTAGCTTTCTTCCAAAAAAATACCAACCTTTGGCCCCTGTGAATATTGAGACTAAATAAATGTCAGGGGCCAAATGTTGGCATTTTCTGACCAAAATTAAGTTTAGGAATAATAAATAAGTATTGGTTGTAAAATACGATTGTAGAAAATAAGAAATTATAAAAAAATACCTATTTAAAATATTCAACTTTTACATGGAAACTGAACAAAAAATTAAAATGCATTTTTAACTCCACATTACTTACGTTCCTATCAGTCGATTTTTACGTTTGAACACGCAAATTGAAGCTTAAAGTCCCTCCTATTGAACAAAACAAATTGCGTAAAAAATTAAACCTGATAAACATTTTCTTGTTAGGTTTTCTGAAGTCGCAGGTCCTTACCAATAAGACGCATTCGGGCGTAGCTCTCAAAGTCAACATATTCTGACAGAGTCATTGAAAATTATGGCCTGCGCCATTATGCAATGCTGCATAAGGCATTTAATTGGACTTGTATTCCATACATAATTGCTAAACGTTTTCTTGTGAGGTTTTCTGAAGCCGCAGGTAACGATATCGTGAAAGATCTTAGCAGTAGAGTCATTGAAATTTTAAACTGTGGAGTCCACTCTATCATCCCAAGCTGCGGCGGGCATTTAAACAGTACTCTATAGGGCTTGTTTTATTTCACTTCATTGAAAAAACCTTTGGTTAGCGAACGCTTTCGATGTAAAGACATAATTTTCAATATATATAGTATATATGAGTTCCTCTAACTCTCATTGGAGCATAGGGCGCCAATAACAGCCGCTCGCTAGCGAACCCCATTTTGTGCAGTATATCGTTCCAAGATACTCCTAGGGTATTCATCTCGAGTTCTGTGGTGCGTCGCCATGTAGTACGTGGTCTGCCAGGTTGCCGGCTTGATTGTTGGAAAGGGTTCGCTTGTTTAGCCACATTTTTATCATTTCTTCGTAGGATATGCCCAATCTATTGCCACTTACGTCCACGTATTTCTGTTTCAAGAGGTGCCTGGCATGCTTTCGATAGTACATCTGCATTTGAGATGGTTCGGGGCCAGAAAATGCGATGTATTATTCTGAGGCAGCGGTTGACGAAGGTCTGGAGCCGGTGGGTAACGCTGCGACTGACATTCCAAGATGTACACCGTACGGACTTTACGATTGCTTCGAAAAATCGTAGTTTTGTGTTTAAGCTTATTTTGTTAATTTGCCATATTGGGGCTAGTATACCAAAGGACGATCTTGCCTTATTAATTCTTCTATCAATATCTAAATCCGAACCTCCAGCTACATCGACCTCAGAGCCCAAATAACAGAAATTGGGAACAGTGCTGTAGCTTTGGTCACCTAAATTTAAAGGTATCCTAAATTTAAAGGATCAACTCCTATATGCAAAATTTTGGTTTTATTGGAGTTTATTTTGAGCCCCGTATATTGCATCTTTTTCTGAAGGTGTAGTGTTGTTTGCTTGAGGTCACAAAGTCTGTGAGAGATCTAGCATATATCATCCGCATATGCTAAATAATCAAGGCATAACAGAGGAGAGAGTATACATCCCTGACGAAACCCAGTTTTTACCAGAAAAGAGTTAGAAAGCTTGTCATTGTCATTATGAAGAACGAAGCATATGGCCTGCTCAAGCCGCGTTTAAAATAGTACTCCACCAAACAAATCCAATCAGTTTAATACCACCTTAAAGTGAACTGATTTCAAAGTTAGTGCTTTCAAGTGGGAATTCGCGATACAAAAATCATATCTCTTGTAAGCAGTTTTGTAAGTGGCAGTTCAGTTTTTCATTTCCCTCTCTCTTCCTCTCTCTATCTCTCTCACTCTTATAGACATACCTATACCTAGGGGATACTAGGGTACTTGTTATAAGGAATCGTTATTAAGTTATTAAATAAATGTATAATTGAAAAGGTATTATTAATGAATCAGCCAACTATTTCTATTAAAACCGCAGCATTTTACAATTATACGGTACGAAACAACTTAAGGTTATTTTTATCTTATCAAATTTCCCGTAGGAAATCTCCTATTTATATTTTTGTTTTAAATTTTTGGCTGATTGTACTTCCTAACTAAATAGTTTTGAGTTTCTCTTTGATGTTGTTGCTATCGTTTTTGTTCATATTCCTTCCACTACATTGTTGTTGTTGTATGTAGTAGTTTTCATTATTATATTATTACCAAACCAGCGGCCATTGCTTTTGATCCTGGCATTCTATTGTTCCGTTTCAAAGGCCACTATTATGTAAACAATCGGCTTCTTTGATCTGGTTGGCTTCAAAGTGTTGCCGATTTGTTTTATCTTTGCCGCTCTTCTTCATCTTCTTCTTCTTCTTCTGCACAATTGTTAACAGAAGTTAAACAAAAATCCAAAACAACACCAACAACCATTAAAAAAAATTTAGTCAATGTTGGTGAGGATCATGACGATGGTGCGATGATGACGACGATGATGATCACAATACAATATAATCTAACTAACTGTCTTACTTTAAGCTCTAAAATAGTAAATTCTTACATATTTTTTCTGGTTTTTTGGTTAACTAATGGTCTGACTTACTTAATCTTACAATACAATATTTTGTTTCCTTTTGCGTTCGTATCTTTACAACATTATTTTTAACAGCCGCAAGCCGAATCCAAGAAACATCTGTGCTCGTATCTTTTTTAATTTATTGTATTTTTTGTGCTTTGCTGAAATGTAAATTAACTTGAAGTGATTATGATAGAAGCTTAAACAAAAATTTGTAAAGAACAAAATGGATTTGCTATAATAGTTTATAGCAAAGAATAGATTGGTTGTGTATCGGTATCTATATCTTTGTGTTTGATTTTATTTGTAATAAAACGTTTATTATACATTTAAATAATTTTTAAATCGTCTTTAATTCATAAAATCAGAGTACCGAAATTTTATTTTTTTGTTTCATCTTCTCATACCTGTGTGTTTTTTCATTTATGAATGCGATAATTTATTTTTTCTCTTTCTCTTCAAAAGTGAACAAAAAATTTTGTGATTCTCGCATGTGTTCATATTTGAGTATTTATAATTTTAATAATTTTACATAAATAACAAGATCGTGGAAAAATGTGAACTAAGCATTCGCGTACATTAATGTACGCACATAATTTGTGATATGCATCCTTCCGGCGTATGCAGTAACAAAATGTTTTCTTTATTTCTTTTTTATTTCTTTCTTCTGCATGTGCGTTCATAGGCAGAAAATTATTTTATGTTCATTTATAATAAATTTTATAAATGTTCCTCGTTCATAAGTGAACATGTATATTTATGAAAAAGAACATTAATGAGAAGAAGCTAATTTATCACTATTCATGTATGTAAATTACAAAATACAAACGCATTCATGTATGAGCATAGGCAGAATATTTTTTGTTGCTTGTTTTTGAGTATGAAAAATTAATAAAAAAATTTAGATTTCTCCTTTGTGACAAATATCACGAATGATGATTTTTGAATGTTCATAAATGAAAAATTCTGAACCCTGCCTAAAATTTACGGAGTTAGCATGGAAAACAAAAACATTTTTTTAATAGATCTCTTAACTTTTCTACATAATTAGAATGACAATTTTTATTTAATTATTTCACCATCTAAGCAAATGCCTAGGCAAATGAAATAGAAAAAAATCTAAATTTGTTATTTAACATTTTTTTAAGATTAAACTACCTGTGCAGCTCCTTGCTAGTCTGCAGAAAACATCCAAAGTCTTTGGCAAAAGACTAGCGAACGTTCAATCTGTCTAACGAGGCACCTAAACCTTTATGAATCAAAATTTTTTTCCGGCAAAGGGTGCTGTAGTTCATGTAGTTAGCACGTTGACAGCGGCCTCCTTTGCCGGTATTACCGTATAGCACTAAATCACCGGCGAAGTTAAATAATTACAAATTGGATATACTGGCTTCAAATAATTATGCCTAAATAACATCCGAGGCGCGGCAATACTTTTATTAAAAATGGATCCTCTTTTTGGTTTAAAATTGCGATGTAATTTACTACAGATAAAGAAGTATCTTCGTTTTTATTATACGCAATTATCATCTCTTCCATGATGTATGGAACTTGTCCATATTGCTGCAAACACTCTTCAAACAATAATCAATGTAATATATTTACGTCGCTATTATAATTAAGCAGGAACGTGCTATCTCGTTCATTGGACGTTCGTTGGACGCTAGAAAGTTGGATATCCTCCTGAGCCTCCTTAGCACTTATGTTCAGTGCCGCCCTTAGGGCAGGGCGACCGGGGCGATGGCGACGCCATGGTGAAGGGGGCACAAACTTGTGTAAAGGAGAAAGAAATATTGTCATCGGCGTTATTGTTAGGAGCACGAATATTGAATATTTGACGAAATTTTTTAATGTAATAAAATTACTATTAAAACAAACAACAATAACTCGTAGAAGAGCAAATTCTTATAAGTATATGCTCCACTCGTGGCTCAATGGTTGCCGGGTGTAAACACCGTTCTTCAAATGTACGATAAACCGTGACATTGACGCCGACGGATGTGAGAATTAAAAACGGCTAGCTATTGAAAAGTTAGTATTGGTTCTTTCATTGCCCACACAAAATTAATAAAGAAGTAAAATACGAAAACAATAATATTATATTTGAAATTACCAATTACCATATGAAGTTAAAATACTAGTAATACCAGATTCAGATTCTAATGACGAATATATTAATAAGAATGTAGCTGACAAAACGATAATAATTTCTCCTCCTAAAACTGTTGGCTTGATAAATTCGGCCAGAATTAAAAAAAAACAAAAATGAGTTAATTTTTAAAGGGCCCTTGCCATTAAAGGCTGATAATTATTATCCAAAAATGACCCCAAACAGATATTTTTGTAATCAACATCAGCTTCGTTGTGCAGAAAATGGGGAAAAAATAAAACTATAATGTTTACCATTCTAGATTTCATTGAAACTTCTTTCATTTACATTCTTTGACTCCCTGAATCGAAATATAATTTAAAAAAAATTATATCACTTATAGTTTTTTATATTTACTACATAATATGTAACCCTTTTGTAAATATAAGTATAAAATAAAAAAAATATTATATTAAAAATATACATTTTAATCGGGGCGGCCCTGCTCATGTTTATATCGAACGGCTATTGAGTAAAAATAGAGTTAGTTAATGGTAATTATACATATCACCTCATCTTAAAAACAGACTAAAAGAAACCACGAAACAGCCACTAGAATCTCGAAGAATCGCAAACCTTGTAAAATAGATTGTCGCAACACCACCAGTTGCGATTTAGGGCATGCATGTAAAAGTTTAAAAAGCATTTTATACGAGTTATATATTGCGAATTTCGTTTAAAGATTCGACAAGGAGTGATATTAAAAATGTCATTGTGAACCATTTGAAACATAAATTTACCCGAAATATATTTTCCTTAGAATTAACTTTCTAGGCATTGGAAGAAACTGCTGGTTGAAACCAAAGAAAGTCCATACCTTCTTTTGATCAAAGCCTTTGAGGAAGAAAGTACTATTCTCTCAAGCATTTGAAAAAATATGATATGGCGGCTAAATTAAAACATTAAAGCAAAACTTGTCAAAAAATTTCTCTAACTGTAAGTTGATACTTAAAGAAGATTTTTTATTCTCACCTAAGCCCATTAAAGTCGAATTTCCCAAAGGTTGTAGTTTGGGATCCATTTTATATTCTTTGGATGTGCCAACTAGCCAACTAGGAAGGGAATCAACACATCGATATTTGCCGACGAAACAGCTTTTCTAAAAATTTATTAATATATACAGAACCATATATTCCATTTTTAATTGTGTTTGAAAGATTGCATAACATAGGATAACAAAAAAAATGTACTCACATAACATTCACACTGCGTAGACACTTATGCCCTCCTATTCGAATAAATAACCGAATAATGCCGGAACTCTCGCATGTCAAACACCTTGGTATACATACAAAATCTTCATCGGCGCCTTACCTGGAAAAGTCTAAAATAGTAGATGCAAAGTTGACATAAATCAAATTGGAAGCACACTGGCTTATTGGTCAAAACTCTTACCCACAGCTTAAAGTGTAAACTCTTACTTTATAGTCTGATCCGTAAACCAATAAAGCGTTATAAAATTCAGTTATAGAGCACTACCTCACCTTCAAACTCAGCGCTTCGCTACCCTCATCGACAAAAAAGAATAATAAAATAAACACTTGAAAGTAAAAATATGAGCGAACTTCAATTTTAAAATGAACAATTTTCTCGGAGAATAAAATGCCAAATTTAGAGACTTGTACTATTGTAGTTATCTAGATATATGTATGTATGATAATTACTGCTGTGCTAATCACCGAGTTGGAACTTGAAAACATACATTATTTTCAAAATACAAAATATTAAAACTGTGCCAATTATAATTCCCTCTTCTAACCCAGCTAGTTTTTTCTCGACATTTTATCGTGACCATGCTAACCACTTAAGCTACAGCACTCATTATATATGTAGATAAAGCACTGGATGAGCATAAAAAACGAAGCTCATAAAACGCTTGTTATATTCAGGTATTCATGTCTGTTCATTGTACACGAATAACGATGAGTGGACAATAATAAAAAGCGAATACCAACGGTATGCATGAGTTCAATAAGCAAGTTTGTGTTCGAGTATGACCATTTGCTCATGAGCTTATGAGCACACCCATTAGATGAGCTTGTTCATGCAACTGTTTAATATAGATTCACGCAGATCTAAATGTGCTATTAGTAACGTGTTTTCAGAAGCTTGAAACACATCAAAACTGCCTTAATGATCGTAATAACATTCGACTGAATGCTTCTCTTGACCGAACATCAGAGAAATTACCGCTAAGGATGATAGAAAGAATATTACGACATATGCATGGTTATTCGTTTTTGCGTTTTTAAATACAGATTTTGGGTAACGGCATTTTAGCACAAATGACATTTTAAGAGCGGAATGGCACAATCTTATTTTTTTAATATCTAGCACTAGCTTAACACAGTTAAGTATATATTTTTTATTTCTACTTAAGTTATGGATACTTAATTTTATTGAAGACTAGCTGTGCTCGCCGCGTCGTGGGCATCTTGACAATATTTAGCTCGATTTTGCTTTGAAAGTATTCCACACCAATTGTAAGTATATTACTTTTATAGTGCTTGAGTTATGGTTTATGTATTTACTTTATATAAAAGTACCCATCCCTGGATAAAATTCTAAAATTTATAAAAAATTCTAAAAATTATTGTAAAGCTCTGTAAATGGTGTTTAACATATTTTAATAACATTGTAATTCCACAAAGTAAAAATACAAATCAAATATAAATTTATTTTCAACAGACGCCTAATGTCAAGCAATAGTATTTAAAATATCCCAGTTTTAAACCGAAAATGTCAGTACCTTTAAACCGGAAATTGGGCTTTTCACTGCTTTTTCTCCAATTGCTCTTGGAAATAAGATTTTTGCGGAAAACGAGTATCCTATATTGGAATCAGGATGCTAAGGTACCTCCTCACAAAATGTTGTTAAAATCAATCCACTAGTTTTGACGTGATGCGAACACAATTGAAAAGCAGATAGACAGACGGAAATGTGTTACTATTTTATTATATGTATAGATAGATAAATTGTTTTACAAAAATAAATGCTAGCGCAACGTGCACATAATCATTTCCATATAAAAAGATACTTTATCTTATTCAAAATAAAAGTTTTTTTTTTCATTCTCTTTTAAGTGATTAATTATTATTTTTGTTATTATTTCTCACATTCTAAACAATACATTTTTTGTTTATTTATTATCCAACAAATAATTTGGGTTTATTTGAGCCTAAAAAAGGGAGAGAAAGTGAGTGCGAGAAAAAGGTAGATTTTGTTTCAATTTTATTTTGTTTCACATTTTTTAAAGTGTAGTAGAGTAGGGAGAGGGAATATACCTGTGTGAAATTATCACTCTTCGTTAGTTTTTCTTGTCTTCGTTTTGTTTTGTGATTGAGTTACCAAGAAGTTAACAACAAGATCGTACTTAAACGCAAAAAGTATCTTTCATTCCGCCACGATTAATCGAAGTGGATACATGTGCATTCGGGAAAAATTATTTTTGTAAACAAAATATAAAATCGGAAAAAATTTATAAGACAAATTTAAATCAAGATACGCATTGTTTTTGCAGTAAAAAAAAAAAATTTATTTTCCAAAAAAAATAATATATATTGTGTTAAAAATTAATTTGAGATAATTAATACATTTTTAAGTTGAATATTTAATTAAATACCTGCTAATTGTTTAAACAATTAACTTAATTAACGCTAATATGGTTATTGAAGTTATAGTACCTACTTGAATTTGTTGAATTAAGAAAAGTGTAGAAATTTCGTAAAATTGCATTGAATTATATCTGAAAAAAAAATCGTTTGTAAAAAAGGAAATTTCCTAAAATTTATGCATGAAGAAAAAGAAAAATCAGGATTATCAATTATGTCAAGTGCCGGCAACGTTAATGAACGAATTTCTTATAATTTTGTGGAAACCATGAATAAAAAATCTCAAAAACGGATTAGAAATTGTAATTATAAGGTAAGAATTGAATAAAAAAAATTAAACCTAATTTAATATCTTAACTATTAATTATCACAGAAAAAAATTTTGCATCACTTAAAGGTTTTGATTAGTTTTAAATAAACATTTTAATAATTTTTTAATTGATTTAATTATACCTAAGTGTACTTAACTAAGAAAAAACAAAATAATATTTTAATTAAATAAATAATTATATCGAATAATATTTTAATTAAATATACAACTTAGACTAATTAACACTTTTAATTAGTGCAAAGATTTTTTTCTCTTAATAAAACCGAATTTGATTTTACATATTCTATAATCATTCGCTTTAGAACATAGAATTAGTTTCTATTTAAACAAATTTAATAATTAACAGCCTATTATTTTCTAATTATATAAATTCTAAACCGCCAGAATATTTTATTTTTACACTAGGACAGTTCAGACTTAAATTAAATTTTTTTATATTTTTGAAAGTAAAAGGAATGATTAAAACTGCTGGGATTTTTCAAAAATTTAAATATAATTTAATGACTCCTAAATAAAGAATCTACAAGAGAAACTATATAAAAAAAACTAAAAGTCAATAAAATATTTGAAACGAGAAGTTTTCCTGGTAAATCTTCCAGAAGCTTTTTTTAAATGTCAATAAAAGTTCTAACGAAAATATAAGAAAACTAATTCCTAGCATCTTGTGACTTGATGTTAAACTGGGCCTAACTTAAGCTGAATTTTGTATAAACAGTAGCACTACTACTATAGTAACACTACTGTTAAATAATCTGAAAAATTAACAACCAATAAAATCCTTCTATTCAAATCACAGGGAAAATAAGTAAGTTAAGAAGAAGAAAAATTAGCTATTTTGCTTTACTCTTTTACCTTTGTAAGGTAATTAGGTGAATAGGCATTAGTTCAATTATTAATCTATATCTATACATATAATAAAATAGTAACTCATTTCCGTCATCTGTCTGTCTGTCCTTCATTGTTTGTGTTCGCATCACGTAAAAACTACTAGATGGATTTTAACAAAATTTTGTGAGGAGGTACCTTAGTATACTGGTCCCAATATGGAATACTTCTTTCCCTCAAAAATATCTAATTTAAGGAGAAAGTGGAGAAAATGCAGTGAAAAACGCAATTTCCGGATTAAAGGTGATAACATTTTCGGTTTAAAACTAAGATATTTTAAACACGGTTTTTTTCAACACGGTTACATTTTCACCACAAACCTTTTTATTTTCGAAAGTGGGATATTTGAAAAACTACTACGCAACAGATGGCGCCAGTTGATTAACAATTTTTATTTTACTTTGTGGAATTACATTGTTATTAAAATATTTTAAACACCACTTACAGAGGTTTAAAATAATTTTTAGAATTTTAGGACTTTTTATAAATTTTAGAATTTTTTATAAATTTTAGAATTTTATCGAGGGATACCTTTTTATAAATTAAATACATAAACCACAACTGAAGCATTATAAGAGTCTTTAAATTGGTGTGGAATACTTTCAAAGCAAAACCGAGCAAAATATTGTCAGGACGCCCACGACGTGGCGGGCACAGCTAGTAAATTATAAAATATCATTTTGCTTTGGAGAATACAGCAATTGCCTGTTTTCGTTATTAAATGTATTTTATTGTCACCTCTAACAAACTATAATAAACCATAGTTTACTGTTCCCATACGACCAGTGTTACTTTATAACTAAATTTAGAATAGAAAGAATTAAAAAATAAAGAACTAAAGAGAGTCAGACTCACACACGTAGGGTTTCGTACTATGATTAGTACAACTTCAAAAATACAATTTGTTATATTTTCACGTATTAAAAAGGCCTTACATACTTAAAAAATTAGGACATTTAAATGTTAATTATTTAATTTTTAGGTTTATTTTTTATACTTTTTTATATGCGAACATAGTTTTAAGTGGTTGCCTCCTCAAGAAATCAACACATAAAAGCAAATAACACGTCACTTTCGGCACACCCTATAAGTTTTAGTACTTGTTGCAATAGAGGCCACAATTATACACTTTCAATAAAAATTTCAAGAGTCTACCTAATACGGTTCAAAACTTAGGCCTTATACATGCAAATCACGTCACTATCGAAACACCCTTTAATTTTTAGATTTATTTCTTTACACTTGTTTATATAGCGAACTAAGTTTTAAATATTGTTTATAAATTTTAAGTGTGTGACACAAGAAATAAACACATATACGTGAATAACACGTCTCTATAGGAACACCCCTGCAGATAATATTGGGTCCATTGTAACTGAAATGGACTAGCTACAATATGGTCCTAAGTAATGCAGTCATGGACAATGTTTTTTACCAACAAGAGTTTGTTGTTAAACGAGTGTTGCCAAGAGCTGTACAGTTCGTGCAGTTAGAACTAGATAGTATTGTATTTGTTGAAAGATTACATAGTGGTAAGTCTGATGCCATCCATTGTTTATTTTCATAAACGGCAAGTTGTAAAAATAGAAAAAGAAAATTATTTAACCAAACTCTTTGGGGTGTTCCATCGTGTAGTGACATAGAGTAGTGTTGAGACTACTCCCATGTAATGCAAAGCTGGGTTATATGGTCCAGCCCTAGGACATCGTAATGTTGAATGGATCATGTTTTCTCTATACACCTGGGTTCCCTTTGCACTAGCCCTAGTCCCTTATGGAATATAATTTAAATGCGTGTATGGACTAGTAACGTTATCTTCAGGGCAGTTATATATATTCTCTAAAATTTTTAAAACCATATACTCCCAAGAGGGGTAATGGAAAACAAAAAAGCCTTAAACTTAGTAGCATTTCAACAAGGGAGTTCGTAAAACACATTATTGCCATAAAGTTTCTTTTAAAAAATTAAATATAAATTCTTAAAAAACTAAATTATATCAGTAAATCCGCAATTGGCTATAGTTAAATATAATGAGCCTATTTATAAGAAGAAAGAGTAAATCCATTAATAAAAGATAGTTTTTATCATCAAAAAAAAACAAAAGTCCACACAAGCATCATAATTATTTGCACTTAAGTTTTATAGCATTTAAACAAATTAAATTGTAAACACTAAACACAGCGCATGCGACATTGTTGTCATACTCAAAAAAAGCACTTTTCAATTAAATGAAAAAAATATACATACATACATACATATGTATGTATGAATGTATGTATGTATGTATATATTTCCAGCCAATTAAATTCTTAACAGCAAAAAATAGCAAAAACATTTTTACGATATTGTTACAAGTCACTAAAGCAACACAAGAAAGAACTAAAGAATTGCACACATGTTGTAATTACAGCTCATAACTAGTGGCAACAAGAATTACTTAGAAATGCTAAATTATTTACTAGTCTTTAGCAGAAGACCAAAATAATAACCCAGTGGTAAAATTCAATAGGCCTTCTCATTTCAGGCCTTCTATAAGGCATGTGTAGACCCTCTCTCGCTACGAACCTCATTTTTCTGTGCCTTTTAAAGCAGACCCTCGCGTATAAAAGATCCAGTACAAATTCCTACTTCTCTACCCTTAGAAGGGAAATAGTAATGTGTGCTCAGATTGCATGGCAAGTACATAATTTTCTATTTTTATATTTCTCATTTATAAAACACTAGCTATCCCCGGTGCGCTTCGCTACACCCATCCACAAAAAACACAATAAACACTTTGAAGAAAAGTATGGCCAACCTTTAACTTGAAAATGCAGGCTATTCTCACATCGAAAATGTTTTAGTTTATATGCAAGGTACGACGCCTACTGTTTTCATCCAATCAGTTTTTTGCTCGACTATATGTATTAACACGATAATAATTTTTTACCTCTTTTGGGGGTACCACTCCCACTATCATAATCCAGTCTGCGTTTTGCTAGACAATGCATATAACTCTGAGGGTTACTTGTGCAAAGTTTCAAGACTTTACCTATTGTAGTTCTCCAGGTACACGATAATAATTTTTTACTTTGTATAGGAGGTACCACGCCCACTGCCCCAATCTAATTTGTATTTTAATAGACTATGCGCATTAGCATAGGGGTTACTCTTGCAAAGTTTCAAGGCTTTATCTGTTGTAATTCGCCAGGAACACGATAATAATTTTTCACTTTGTATGGAAGGTACCACGCCCACTGTCCCAACTCATTCTGTATTTTAGTAGATTTTACGCATTTGCGTAAACTCATGCAAAGTTTCATGGCGCTACCTATTGCAGTTCCCTAGATACAGGATAATAATTTTTCACTTTGTATGGGAGGTGCCACGCCCACTATTCCAATCCAGTCTATCTTTCTCTTAACTATATATGTTACTATAGAGGTTACAGTTGCAAAATTTCAAGGCGCTACCTATTACTGTTACCAAGCTAAACGATGATAAATAATTAATTTTTATGGGAAGTGCCACGCCCACTTCGAAATTAAAAAAAATAAGTACCCTATTTTACCAACCGTATATCTAGAACCAAACTGTAGAAATTTCAGAAAGATCGGTTCACTGGTGTAGGCAGCTATAGCTTTCCGACAAACAAACATACAACAAACAAACACATTTTGTGCTTTATATATACGTATATGTATATACATAGATATAAGCTCATTTAATTGCCTTTTATATAGTTCAGTGCTGCTCGCAATTGAGATGCTTCGATAGACAGATTGGTAGCGCGCTAATCTATCAGTCTGGAGGTTGAGGGTTCGATTCCCGAGAATTTAAGAAACAAATATAAATATCTATACATACATACGTATGTATAATAAAACTGTAAGGGAACCATTTCTGTACATGAAATATTTTTTGAAAATTTTGTTTCTGGTGCAGTTACGAGTAGTAATCGAAATGGAACACAAAACAGCAATTTTTAGATTTTTTGTCTGTCCGTCTGTCTGTCTGCGTTCGATTCACGTAAAAACTAAATTTTAACAAAATATTGTAAGGAGGTACCTTAGTATCTTGATTTAAATATAAAATACTTTTTTTTGCAACAGAAAATGGAGAAAAAGTAGTGAAAGTAGTGAAAAATCCGCAATTTTACGGATTCAAATGTAGTGCAAACTTGACAGCACCTTTTATTTCTGAAAGCGGGATATTTTCAACACTTTTTTCAGAACTCTACAATAACACTGTGGATCAAATTCAGGTCAGCAATAGTTTGGTCGATACTGAGAGTGAGGGCTGAAATTCGAGGCTAAATTGGAAGACCCGTATCGCGGCGTTTGTTTATGTTAGTTCGAATTTTCTTTTTTAATGGACCTTCAAACTTTGCAGTCAAATGCCGTTTTTCAGCATATAACTCGTCGACTAATTGATATTTTTTAAGTCTGTAAAAGCCAAATTATTGCTAGAGACCTGTGTAACAATTAAAATTTTTTATAAAATTGATTTAGAAAATTTTTGTGGTGCTTATGAAGCAAAATTATAATTTTTATAATTTTTCCAACATTTTGCTTCATAAGCACCACAAAAATTTTCTAAATCAATTTTTTAAAAAATTTTAATTGTTGCACAGGTCTCTAGCAATAATCTCATTCTCAGAATACACCTAATTTTTGCTGACCTGAATTTGTTCCACAGTGCAATATTAGAACTTTATATAAATATTAGAATGTTATCCAGGAATGGGTACCTCTATATAAAGAAAATATATAAACCATAACTCAAGCACTAAAAAAGTAAGAGTCTTAAAATTGGGTGGGTGTGGATTACTTTTAAAGCAAAATCGAAACAAATATTGTCAGGATGCCCACGATGTGGGGGACACAACAGCTAGTGTCAATTAAAAGTAACAATAAATATAAAATGTTTAAATAAATTAGAACATAAATACAAATCTTGTCCTAGAAGATTTTTTTCTTGGTTTTGCTACCAAAAGCCTTCTAAAAGGCCTTTTAGCATACAATTTCCGGAAGATCTTTTGGAACGCTTGCTGGCAGAAGCGAGAATGAAAGCCCTTCTACACAATAACAACCTGAGTAAAAAAAATATGGCAATAAAATGCAAATGAAAGGCCCTGTACCTCCAAAAGAAGGAGCAACGAGGCCACTGGGTAAATATAAATGTGCATATACACATACACATACACATGTACATATAAATAGATATTATAATTAAAATAATGATCAGATTTCAAAGCCACAGGAACAGCTTTATTTTGAAAACTGACTTATTGCTCGTGGGCACAAATAGTTTTTAATTTGGTTTTGCATCAAAAGTCATGGAAGCCGATCGATTTAAAACTTTTTCTTAAGCAACAACAAATCCCAAAACCACATGTAATTCCCACTAAATGATATTATCACAGTATTAAAAATTAGGTAGCAGATCCCTTAAATTATAACCAATTTAAAAGAATCCGCACATACTAAACATTTCGCGTGCAACATCACCATAAAAACTCTAAAACTAAAACTAAAAAAAAAAAATTGCAAAAAAAAATGATACGAGTAATAAAAAATACAAAGTGGAAGCCGCATTTGGTAAATGTATAAAAATCGTATACAACCCAACCCAAAAAGCAAGCCATAAAATGAATGGCCAAATGTACGATGCAACCAACATTGAATGTTCGTTCAAGAAACCCTCATCAATTGTGATCAAACGTACAAACGATGAAGCTGAAGTTTATTTGTCTCGTTGGACGATTTTATTTGCAGACATAAACAACAGCAGCAACAGCAGCAACAACAAAAACACAAACAGCAATAATATTGCGAACAACAAACTCAACAATGACGACCCTAAAGACGACGACGACGACGAAGAAGAAGAAGAAAAAGGTTAAAGCCAAAAAGGCAAATAACGAAAACAATCTAACCAACCATTCAACCCAACTAAACAACAACCAAACAAGCCAGCCAGCCAGCCAGCCATTCAGCCGACAGCGATAGCAGCTACTGTTTACCGCCAAAGAGAAGATCAATGGGCGCATGCGCCCATTGATATATACGACAACCGTAAAGATGATGACGACGATTACAATGACGAGAAGCTTACTCAACTTATAGTTTGTTGTTGTTGTTGTTGTCTTTTTTCATCGTCATCATTTTTTCATGGCTTTCTTTTAATAACACAGCATGACGATGTGTAAATGCATTCGAAATACCGACTACGAGTATGAATATGAACATGAAAATGAATATGCCGTAAAACATTCATGTAAAAGAATGTTAACGCTTAATGGAATGAATGTTTATAGTTGTGGCTTTAAGTCAATTAAATAAAAGTTTTTCAATAGATATATTAACTTGAAAATTGATTAAGAAAAATTAAATGTTTAAGGCCTCTTATTATAACTTGCCCAACAGATAAAGTTAGGATTTTATCGCAGAGATAGATAGTTTTTCGTTTTTATAAGTAAGCGAAAAATAATCTTTAACTATACAGTTACGAGTATATAATGTACTTTAAATGCAAGTTATAGTAACGAGCCTTACACTCGTTATTATAACGACAAATTACTTATTTCTCTGATAAAATCTGTAAAATGTTTAGCTATTGGTAAGCTGTAGTTTGTTAATTGAATTGTCAAAAAAAAAACTTAAAATTGTTAAATAGTAACTTACATATCGCACTTGATCAACAAAAGGGTATTAATTTTAAAATTATTAGTAGAGGTAAAAAACCGTTTGTGATTACATTTTAAGATAATTTAAAAATCCGAACATAATGGGTGATTAAAGTAGAGATACTTTTTTCAAAAGCCTTTTTTTTAACAGATCACGTGTGAGTAGTGTCATGCTGTCATGTTATTTTTCTTTAGTATTGTTTGGCATTTTATAATGGAAAGATTAACGCCTGAATCGCTTCGCTCTATGGGCTCTTGAAAAGTTCCAAGAAGATCCGACGTTTTCGAGGCAAATTTTGTTTAGCGATGAGGCCCATTTCTGGCTCAATGGGTATGTAAACAAACAAAATTGACGCATTTGGGACGAAGAGCAACCTGAAGAAATTCAAGACCTGCCACTTCATTCGGAAAAAACAACAGTTTGGTGTGGTTTGTGGGCCGGTGGAATCATCGGTCCATATTTCTTTAAAAATGATGCCGGTGCGAAGGTATCGTCAATGGCGACCGTTATCGTGCCATCATTACCGACTATTTGATGTCTGAAATTAAAGCTCGTGATCTCGGCGACATTTGGTTTCAGCAAGACGGCGCCACTTCCCACACATCAGATTTATTGAGAGATCATTTCGGTGAGCTCATAATTTCACGTTTTGGGCCGGTCGATTGGCCTCCAAGATCGTGTGATATCACACCGTTAGACTATTTCCTGTGAGGATATGTAAAAACTAAAGTTTATGCGGACAAACCCGCTTCGATTCATGCCTTGCAGGAAAATATCACGTGTATCATTCGCCAGTTACCAGTCGAAATGCTCGAACGAGTCATCGAAAATTGGACTCAACGGATGGACCATCCGTGACGTAGCAACGGCCAACATTTGATAGACGTAATCTTCAAAAAATAAAAGATAATTTGAATTTTCTGTGTTTTTTTCTTTAAAAAAGTAGGGAACCTCGAAATGGATCACCCTGTATTATAGTAAGCAAATTCCATTTGAAAATATAGTATTTACAATATTTTTCTTTAAAATCTTTTGCAATTATTCAAATAAAATAATACCTTTTCGTTGATATTAAGGTACTCAATACACTATCACGAAAATGGCCTCAGATGTGGGTTTCAAGATGAAAGAGTAATCAGAATTCGTTGAAATTTTTACAGTAGATAGATATTGATGTTGTTAGTTCATTTCTTGCAAAAAGTGAAAATTTAAAAATTTTGAGTTAATACCCTCTTGTTGATCAATTGCGATATGTATTTCGTTAACGAAAATCAACAAAAATTTTATTAATATTTTTTTGTTGTTAAAATAATTGAAATTAAAAATTCTTTTTCGAACTTTTTGAAATTCAAACTTATTTTAATTTATTTTTTAATTGAGCCATTGATTTTGCAAGTGGTATAAGTCAAAAATTTTAAAAATCTAGTTTATCAACAATTTCATATCAAATCCTAATAAAATAACATAATCTGAAGTAATTCGCAGTATGCTATGAAAATTAAGTTGATAAATTGAGTTTATTTTTTGGTTGATAAACAAAATACAGTTATTGTATATTTTAATAGTGGTATAAGTTAGTCTGTTTTCAAAGTTTGGCAAAATAATTATTAGTAATTTTGTCATGACTTTTGGTGTCGGTGATAACTTCTCCCGATTTATATCAAGTTTTCTCAGGAATCGCACTATACGAGTTGTTATAGATGGAATTTCATTAAATGAGTTCAAGATTAACTCAAGGGTACCGCAAGGTTCTATTATTTCTCCTAACCTATTTCTTATTTTTCTAAATGACCTTCTTTGTCAAACTTTCAACCCTATCTACTCTTTCGCAGATGACAGCACCATTTGCCATTCGTATGCATTTAGTAATAGACGGAACCAGTTGGAGGCGCAGTCGAAAAGGCATGAATTATACGCTCAATCACGATCTCATAACAATATTCGAATGGGGTCGTGTGAATAGAGTTGATTTTAATGCCTGTAAGTCTCAATGCTGCATGCTTACGCGTAGGCGTACGTTCGGAGATGATGCTTCATCTGTTATTATGGGTGATATAGATATTAAGGAATCGGAAGCTCTTGATGTTCTTGGCGTGAAAATCCAGATGTTCGATGGACTAAACACATTTTTCAAGTCTCTAAAGAAGCCTTCAAGTGCCTCGGTTTCCTAAAACGGCGTAAAAGATACTTTACTCCATACGATCTTCTTACTATTTATACCACCTATATACGGCCAAAAATGGTATACAACTCTCATGTATGGGCCGGCCCGCCAAAGTATATTTTAGAGCTGCTCGACCGCGTACAAGAGAGGGCCAAGAAGCTCATTGGTGACAGTAGGGTATCCAATTATTGATTCACTTGAGCATCGACGCATTGTGGGGTGTATATCACTGTTTTATCTTTACTACAATGGTATGTGCTCTAATGAAATTAGGAAACTTGTTCTAGATACCCGCACATTTTTATGTTTTACACGCTTTTCGTTTAGAGCGCATCCATTTGTGGTCGAATGGCCAGTGAATCGCACTACGCATTACAGAGAAAATTCGTTTTTTTAGCAGAACTGTTCGTATGTGGAATAAACTCCCTCCAGAGGTGTTTCCTGTCACTTTCAATGTAGGAAAATTCAGATCGAATGTCCACATATACACTCCCACTTTCCTCCTTCCCATAACCTAATTTTCTAGTTCTGGTACTATGCAATGCATGAGTAAAGGTCATCCCCTGAGTGCTGGTCAAAAAAAAAAGAACAAATGGCTCAGAAAGATTTCATTTCGAGGAAACAACTGGGAGAATCAACGACTCATAGAAAGAGAAACACCAATGGAGAAGGTGTGTCTTGGCAAAAAATACAATGGATCAGATTTCTTAAAAATCTCCATATAAGATATTTTATAAACCTTTCGTGGATGATAATTCCGTATTGGATGACAATTCCTAAAAGAGGAAGGCCAAGAATATACGAAAATATTGGTTTTTTTTTCATTAAACACAACCATAAGATCAATAGCAGAAGAAAAACGTAAAGATATGATCGATTTACTACTTTACTATATTCATACCATAAATTTTCCAACAAACACTTTATTTCCCTAAATAATAAAAAATAAATTACTTAGTTACAATGTGATGAGTTTAAATAAAATCTTAATTTCTAAAAAAAAAAAATTTCTTTGATGATTTAAGTCATTTATAAAGTCATGTAGTTAATTTTGAAAATTGTATAAGTCATTTCAACCTTTCAAAACCACATTTCCTTTTAAAAATAAATATAAATTTCATACATCATAATAAATACTTATTTGTTGGCAATATTCAGTAATCAAAATATTTTATTACATAATGCAAAAATATTTGTTTATTCTTTCAAATGCAAACTTCTTAATATCTCGAAACAAGAAATTGGTATATGAGTTATACCACTTTCATAATCAAGGGCTGAATTATACTATCTATAATACCTATGTATTTATGTACAGTGTATCACAAAAATAAGTATGCAGCTATTGAAAATAAACACTTCGTTGTATTAAACTAAAAATTTTTATTTAGTTTGTACTAGAGTAAGGTCAGTTTTTAATGCATATAAAAAATTAGAAAAAATTGCGTATTCGTTTTTTTAGTATAACAAAAGGAAAAAAATTAACTAAATTTTCATCACAAAAGTTAATATGCAGAATTTATTATATTTTAACTTATGAAAGAATAGGTATTTTGTAGAATAATTCTTGTTTTTGTTACATGCTGAAGGCGGATTTGTATTGAAACCATCAAATTTTGGGCCTCAGGGATAGGAATTTCCGACCAATCTTGCATAATTAGCATTGATATTTTATTTCGCACCTTTATTTTTTATTTGACGACCTAGATTAACCCAAAAGTGCTCTATGGAATTTAGGTAAGACGTCTGAGAATAGTTTTTAGTTGTTTTGTGTTATACAAAAATCATTCTTTAACTATTAGAACTATATATTTCGGGTTACTATCCTGTTGAAATATAAGGGTGTCTCCTAACCCTAACTTCGAAGCACTTTCTTAAAAAATTATTATTAAAAATATTGCGGTATAAATATTTGGCCATGTTTCCATCGATAAAAACAAGTTTTCCCACTCTAATTATGGCAAGCATCCCCAAACTAATACCTAACCACCGCTATGATTAACAATACCGGTCATGTTTTTTAATTCGAGATCGGAAATTGGCTTTAGCCTCACTTTAACACGTCCATCAGATCCGTAAATAATTGTTTTAGGTTCGTAAGACAAAATACAGTATTTCAGAACGTTTTCGATTGATTTATATTCTTTTTTATATACTGTTTGACGAAATCCACTATCTTTTTCTGGGTCTCTGTGCTTATAAATGGGGTTTGTCTAATACTTGGACCATTGTATCCGGCTTTATATAACAAGCGACGATTTTCCAACTTCGTTTTTAATTTCCGCTTGCATTTTTGGCGCACTTTTTTGGGTCTGCTTTAAACTTTCGTACTATTTCGTACTTGTTTCTTGATTAGTAAACACTTTGGGACGACCCAAACAAGGTTAGTTTTTTGTTAAATCTTCAGAATTGGACTTTTCTATAATATTTTTTTTATAGTTGCACTACGTTTGTTCACAATGCTAGCCATTTTTCTTTGTAAGTTATTTCCTTTCTACAATTTTATATTTTCGTCCTTTAAATCCTTGGATAGCTTCTTTCTTCGTGGTGCCATTATAATCAAAATTGATTTTAATTACTTAATAATTTTTTTTTTTTTGGGTTTTTCACTTATTTAGATTGGTTTCAATCTATAAAAATAGAATCTTTCTTCTTAAATGTTAACAGGCAAATTAATAAATGATCATTGCATACTTACTTTTGCGATCATGAAATTGGCGGTTTTTCGGAAAATTATTTAAATAAAATAACCGGATCAGTCATAATAGTTATAAATTTTGTTTTTGTTATCTAGACAGTACCAAGTTAAGTTATGTATAAAACAAATTTAAATAAATTGAAAGCAAAATAGGAAAAATCATTGATTTAATGAAAGGTATACAGTGCATACTTATTAAAGTGATACACTGTATACACTTTAAATAATACAAAACTTAAAGACTAATTTTGAAATAATTTTTTTAGTGTTCGAAAATTCAAAACTAATTTCGAAAAAATTTTTGAAATGTTTTATAATTAAATTACTCAAACGGTTCTATGGTCCCACAAATTTTTAAACTTCATTTTCGAAATTTTGAAATGTTAAACTCTTGCAAATTTTTTTTTTTGCCTTTTCAACATTATTATTTTAAATTTCTGCTTTTTTCAGTCATATTACGAATAGTGCTGTTGCTGGTCTTGGAAAACAAAAACTTACAATTTTAAAATATTTTACGAGATCGTTTTATCTTCACGTTGAAAAAAAAAACACTCAACTTTAACAAAACAATAATAAAAACTAAAACCAAAACAAAAACAAAAACAAAAACAACAAATAAACGAAACAGACGTAATCATCGTGGTCTTAATGTAGCGCATACTACCTGTAAACATTTTAAAAATTGCCACAAGCACAAAAATAACGACAACAACTACAGCAATAATAATAACAAGAAAACATCTTTAACGAAATGAAGAAGTAAGCAATAAGAAAAAAAGCACAAAATTAAAGAATAACTTCACCGAAAACCGGGCAGAAAAAATATTGAAGTGTATCAGCCAGCATTATTTTATTTTAGTTTAAGTACAATCGGTTTCTTTCTTACTTAGTTTTAAACACGAGCAACAACAACTGTTAACCAACCATACCTTAGCGTCTTGTCTCTTCACAGAGTCGGATTTTTTTTTGTGTTTGTTTGTTGGTGTGTATTGTAGTTGTATCTTTCTTTGCAACATGCCGCCAAACAGGCGGCATAATACAAAGTAAGAAACGGCACGGGCTTAGCGCGTTCAGCTTAAGTTATATCTCAAACTTACAAACACACATAAATAGAAACATACACACTCCCATAGTATGTATGTATGTATAGTAATTTAAACTACTTTTTAACTTTGTATCTTTTTTCGTTGATATTGTTATTGTTTTTTTTGGTATCTTTCTTAAAATATGATCGAAACCAGATGGATAGACAGACAGACAAACAGATCAAATCCAGCCAAACTTTTCATTACTCTTTTAAAACCAACGCAGCTTAGGGATAAAAATTGTACTGTTTATAGTAGAAATAAATTTAAACTTAAAAAAAGCACTATTTAGTACAATTAAAAAAACAAATTTTTTATATCAAGATCTTAGTGTTATTTTTTTCCCATAAGTACCAATTGTCATGGTTGGTATTAGTAACAATTTTTCTTCGTTTACCCGCCCATAGTGAGGGAAAAGACAACACAACAGAAATTGTTATTACAAGTAAGGTCTAAACTGAACAATGAATGTCCCAGATTACTTGGTACAATTTGTTACATTTATTTAGCAACGCTGAGCGGCTTAGATTCGCTCAAAAACGTTTTGCACTCGCTTTAAAATAAGTATGTATTTCCTTTTATTTCTCATGTTGTTGGTATCGTTTATGTGTGTGTGTGAGTTTGAGCGTTACACCTTAAAATTGTATTTAAGAAATTTTTGCAGCTTCCGAATTACCTGTTTGTCAACTCTTCGACATTGTATACGAAAGTATGCTAAGGATATTTATTTATCTTCGTCATTTTATTTTATATTTTTTTAGCCTTGAGCTTGTTTTTGCTTAAATTTTTAAATGTTTTCATAACGTTGTTATTGTTATATTCAGGCCCTTCTTAAGAATAAGATCGTTCGCTTCATACTATAACAGGTGTTATTTTAGGTCAGTTATTGGTGGCTGCTGTTATTGTGCTTTCCCTACAGGACGGTTTTATGAAGGCACATTTTTTCAATAAAAAATTAAAAAAAATCTATACTATACTAATCTATACTAAAGTACAAGGGCACTGAAATTAATTTTTGCATAACACCACTGATATAATTCTCGAATAGGATCGGTCCATTGACTGCGTGAGGGTTGTGTAGGGCAAATGTGAGAAAGGGAACTAGTGACTATTTAAAGGGTTCTTTAAGAACATAGTGTGTTTAAGATCGGCCTACTAACAAAATAAGTAACTGAGCATGTGCCAGTGCAGAAGGCTTTAAAGCCGGCCAATATCAAAATTGTTCTTTTTGCTATATTAATTATTGTATCTTCAATATAGTTGCACTATCAATAATCACTCATATTTTCACGCAAAGAAAAAACATGCTTGAGGTAACCATAGCCTAAGAGCAACATATTGTGATTGAATTATATGGTTGTAGTCAAACAATATTATTATTAAAAATGATCATATTATTATTGCGTTAGAACCATATTATTGTATAACTTAAAAATAACATTGTAAAATATAAGTTGACATATGCAAATTAAATTTTATTTTCCTATAAAATAAATTTAAAAAATACATATGTATGTATTGTGAAATATAAATTCATAAAACATACCTTATTTGTTTATATACACGTATGTGCATTAAAATAAAAGGCACAATTACATATTAAGCGAAGGAAAAATTGCTCAATTCGTAAATTGTTATTATTGAAACATAAACACGTAAAATAAGATTCTAATAATTTTTAAAATCTGAACAAAAAACTTAAAAAAAAATAATTAAACATTATTTGTTTGTTTTTAGTCATACTGTGGTTGTGTACGAGTAAACTTATCATAATTTGTTTACTAATAATATATTATAGTAAGAGAAACCATATTATTTTGCAATACTAATACAAGTTTGGTTATGATTTGAAAATTATGTAGTTCAAAGCAACCATGTTGCACTTTATGGGTGTAATAATGATCAAATAGTAATAATAACTTGTTTATTGTGGCCATAGTAATGATTAAACAACCATAAGTTGTTTATCGCAAGCACATATTATTACAGAGAAGATAAACTCGTTCATGTGACCATACCCGTAACCATGTTTTTTTCTGCGTGTTAAATCTAAAATATAAATAAATTAAAATGTAAGTCCAGCCAGGGCAAGACAACAAAAATGCTTGCTTTACAATAATAGTCACGTATAATTAAGGTTATGCTGTATTCCGGGTCAATAGAACGTCGAGTGCAATGAAATCGCTTAAGCACTTGGTTCTTCGAATAACTGTGAGATTAGGAAATGATCAATAAAACCACCGACCAGTCAGTCGCTATCGTAAGAAATTCACGAAGCTTATATAAATAAAACCAATAATTACATGGCTTCAAGACCCATATGGCTAAGAATGGACAGTGCAAGGCTCAGTTTTAAGTGAGAAAATTCTAAAGATCTTTTAGGTATAATTAAGGATCATTGTTTGGTTAGAACTAGGGTCAGTTTACGGGGTAATGTTCAGATTATATTGAAACAATTTTCCTAAGAGGTCAGTAATTTGTCAAAAATAAATGTCTTAAGAAAAGAAATAATTAAAGGTGGGTTGATAGCAATATATAGGATAGTGCACGCAAAGAAAAAATATGGTTGAGGTAACCATAATCAAAGAGTAACATGTTATGGTTGAATTATATGGTTGTATTCAAACCATATTATTTTAAACCATAATAATAATAATATTGTTATCATTGGAACATATTATTGTTTACATAAAAATAACATTGTAAAATACAACCATAATTATGTTTATAATACTATAATATAATGTGAAACTTGTATGAATATATTTATAAATAACAAAAAACAAATACTCCAATATTTCCATTAGGACTTACATACATATTTTGATATTCTCTGCTTTACTTCTTATACGTTTGATATTTTTAATTTAAAACTATCATTTATAATAAAAAAAACAAATTTATTTGTTGACAACAAATGTGTATTTAATGTTTTTACGGTTTTACATGAACCGATAGCTTACACACATATTTCTGAAGTGAAAAAAGGCCAAAACCAAAATATGTATTTTTAAAACCAAACATTATTTGTTTAGCTTTAGTCATACTTAACATACTATGTTTAATAATAATATATTATGGTTATAAATATAATTTTATTTTTAAATATTAAAAAAAACTTGGTTGTGGTTTGAATTTTAATATGGTTTAAATCAACCATGTTACTTTTTCGATGTGTATTACCATTGAATGATTAACTGTTAACAAAAACTTGTTTATCGTGACCAAAGTATTGTTTAAAATAACTATAATTTGTTCACAGCAAACATGTATTGTTGCAGAGAACATAGTGTGGTTGACGTGACCATACAATAAACATGTTTTTTCTTTGCGTGTGGTGACATCACCCATATTGTACCAAACACATTACTGTGTTTGTTCAATGACTCAAGGGCTATATGACGAACATTTCCAGCATTTAGAATAAAAATTGTATTACTTAAAGACTGAAATTTCAAGGCAATGTAGCTTAGAAATTGCATTTATTTCAAGCTTCAAAAGATCCGAATTAAAATCTCCCCAGTTTAAGTTCGTCAAACTAAAATTTTCAAATGTCTTAAGCTCACAGTAAGTTTATTGCTTATCTTAAATGTTAATTTTTTATACTGTTAGAGGGAACAAGCAACAACATTAAAAGAATCAATTTTATAAATTTCTTAATTTAATCACAAAAAAAACATTAAAAAATATCCAATTAAAAAAGCTTTAAAGTTACAACCTTCAAAGCGGTAAATGTTTTATTGGTTTTTTATTAAGTTACTAATAGAGAGGAGCAGAGAAAACAACACACACACAAGCACATACACAAATTTAATTGATTTAAATAAAATTCAAATCAAAATCTAACCCACATACACACACACATTTCAATTAACTAATTCACAACGCCAGTGATTAAAATATTGATAAGAATATAAATTAAAATCAATTTAATAAAACCGCCTTTCTTTTTGTTTTCCCAAAGCCAACAAAAGCAAATAGGTACAACGCAATAAACAAATATCCGACAAAATACATACATACACACATACATCTGAAGGGCCGCGTCTTAAGGGTCATAAACAAACAAAAATAAACCTTTTATGTTTTTATTTTTTACTTTTCGCAGATATACATAAGTAGATGTTTTATTGTTTGTTTTAAACATTTTAACTTTTTAAATATTTTTCTCAAGGATTTGTTTTTGCGGTAAGAACTTTACAGTCTGTTCTTAACATTCATACCTTAAAAATTTGATACTTTGCACCGATCTCATCATTGATTATGACGTTATTTTTAATGAGTCCAAATAGGTATTTATTATCGATAATTTATTTAATAGCCCCGTTACAGTTGTGTTTCTTTTTTTAATTATCGGTCTTTCGCTTACAACCACCGATATTTTAATGCCTTATTTGGTAGCAAAAGTGTGCCAATATTAAATGAATCCTTACGTAGTGGTTTTAAATGTAAAAGCAAAAAAAATTAATAAATAAAATCTTTTGAATTCATATTCTTCCAAATATTGTTTACAAATTTTCTAAATAAAATCCACTTAACCAAAATATCAAAGAAAAATTATGCAATATTTTAATAATACTTCAATTTTGCTGCTTCCACAAAATAAATAAACCCTGGCGATTTTTCTTTTCCGGATAAAAGCTCTACTTCCTTCTACGAAGCAGTATACAGTTTTATGCCCTACATTGGAGCTTCAAGTAAGCAATAAAATATTGCTTTTTTTTGTGCCTTACTTTACGGCTTATCAGCAGCGTTATTAAAAATAGACTAAGGCTCATTATTATAACTTGCCTTTAGCTAAAGTTAGGATTTTGTTGGAGCGATAAATAGTTTTTCGTTATTAAAAGTAAGCTAAAAACCACTTTTAACTATCATGTACTATAAGGACAAGTTATAGCAATGACCATTATCCTCATTATTATAACGAAAAACTACTTATCGCTCCAACAAAATCCTAACTTTAGCTAAAGGCAAGTTATAATAATGGGCCTAAATAAATGCAACGGCTTTCAAATTTCAAGCAAAAAATTAATGAAATGTTAAAAGTTCTTGAATATGAAATTATTTCGTAGAAAGAGATTTTGAAGTTAGTAGAAAAATTTTTACCATCTCTTCCATTTTTATTCCATCTTCACTTGTAAGTTATACTTTAAAAATTAAAATTTTGCACTGCCTGCCACTCGTTATCTAGTTGTTGTACTTACATTTAAGGGGTGGTTAAATTTTAAGGTTCCGATGTTGATTTTGAATAAAACACAAATTATTTAGGAAATTATTGTCATTTCTTTTTATTTTGATAATATTTGTATGGTTCAATTATGTATGGAACAAAATGTCGGCAAAATGGTCGGCGCGACCTCGGCGGCACACCTCCATGCGATGCTCCAAATTTTCGATGACGCTAAGGCATAATTGAGGTTCTATGCCGTTAATGTGCCGAATTATTTCATCCTTTAGCTCTTGAATTCTTGCTGGCCTATCAACGTACACCCTTGCTTTCAAATAAAGATATGTACATCGGCAAACCAGAAATACTTCCAATATTGCAGTTAGGCGATAAGACTGATACCAATTTAGGACAGGTGCAGGACAAAGAAAATATATCATCGACAGCGGCGAACTATCGGCTGCGACTCACTCACCCCGATAAAATGAAAAATGTTATCGTTTAATCAAATTTCTTTCCGTATAATTTAACATTTTGATAACATATTGCTTTCACACTTTCTCATTAGATTTAAGTTTTTGACAAGTCTTAATACTCAGTATTATAGTGAAACGGGCTTAAACAGCACAACCGATTAACTGTTATTTTTTTTTTTTTTTTTAAAGAGAAGTATCACTCAGGCAGTTAATGCCTTCATTAACTGTGGTACTTCCTTTGAAAAGGGATAGTAGTAGATAAGACAGATGGTTAGTGATAGTAAGGCTTCGATTCTGGCAACACTGCAATTGCACGTTATGAATATTTTTAAAACAGTATTGCAGCGCCTCTGGTGTTATTTAGGCGAATTAGTTCGAAGCTAGCATTTATATCCAATTTATAATTATTTTTCTTCGCCGGTGATTTAGTGCTATGTGGTAAATACCGACGAAGGAGGGCACTGTGATATGCATTATTATAAAGAAAAATTAATACATATCAGAAAATTGATGTTGCCACGGCTGAGATTTGAACTCGTGACCATTGCTTAGTAGTCAACGTGCTAACCACTTAAGCTACAGCACCCTCATAATAGATTATAGCCGGTAGGTGGTGCTGTTTTTGACATTCAAAAAAGTTTTATTTGTGAAGCCACTTATTTAATTCTAAAAATTGTTTTTCTTGTATTAATAGAGGATGCACAGGGTGGATAAAGTCTAGAGAACATTATCCATATCACATGTGCTTAAAAAGACCCTAAAATTGCTTAGATAACGCTGGGTAACGCTGAGTAAGTGTAAAGTTTTTTTTCCAATTTTTCCTTACAAACTTATAATAAAATAGATTTAAATAAATTATCAACTTATTCACCCCTATCGCGAATAATTATTCCCATGAAAAAACTCCCAAATTTGTCTATCGTGAATGATTCCAATAACAATTTACTTGTATTTTACGATAGAAATCATTCACTATAGAATTTTTGGGAGTTTTTTCATGGTAATAAATATTCGAGATAAGGGTGATTATTAAATTATTTATTCAAACTTATACATAATTTTGTATATATTAAGACTCCGGGTGCTTGACTACAGCGAATGAAGATAAATATATTCATATAGTTTGTAATTTATTTATATATTTATTTTCTACAGATTTAGTTAACACATAAATGTCTTATAGATAAGGAAAAGAAGCCTTAAGTTAAGAGTTAATAAGAAATACATAACATCAATTTGAACAAAACATAAACATAGGTGGGGAATACGTGTTTATATTATTCTCTGTCTGAACATAATTTTCTGTTTTCCAACAATGCTGTTTGAATGCTTATTGCACCTATCTGCTGTTAGTACGGTTGAGCTACAGATGGCGCTGTTTGCAAAAAAATAAAACTCCAATTTTTTAACAACCATGTTAAGACTTGGAAAAAAACATTAACATGGGCTGTTTACACTTAACACTTAACACTAACATAATGTTAGTGTTAATGTTTATCATTTTATGTCTAATGTAGACTGGGGGTAATAAACATTTATTAAGAAGATAAAACGATGACTTTTAATTTTATGAATTTTTAAATTTATTTTCTCAGCAATCTATATATATATACATATCTATACATATAATAAAATAGTAACTCACTTCCGTCTGTCTGCTTTTCATTGACTTTCGCATCACGTAAAAACTACTGGATGGATTTTAACAAAATTTTATGAGGAGGTACCTAAGTATCCTGGTCCCAATATAGGATATTTTTATCCCGCAAAAATATCTTATTTCCAAGAGAAAGTGGAGAAAATACAGTGAAAGTACACTTTCCGGTATAAAAGTACTGCTTAGTACAGTTCGGAACCTTTAAGTTTTGAAAATTGTATATTTTAAAACACAGATCGTTTTAACTACTTAGTACGGCACGGCAGCTTTTTTGATATTTAAACACAGATGGCGCTAATATGAATTACCTGCTGCCATATAGCCAATTGAATAAAATTTGTATTTGTTTTAAGTCGCGTGCATGTTGTATAATTTGGTTATTTTGTGAAATTATGTGATTACATTGTTTTTGTTATTTAGCGTTAATTTTTAAAATTTGGTAGGAATACTACGACTTGAGTGTGGCTATAAAATACTGTTATTGTTAGTTTCTTCTTAGTTTAGTTGCATTTTTCTCTTATAGGTGCTCCCCTATAAAAGTAAGAGTTTTACAATTGGTGTGCAATACTTTCAAAGCAAAATCGAGCAAAATATTATCAGGACGCCCACGACGTGGCGGGCACAGCTAGTTAATTATATATTTTTAAAAATGATTACGTGCACTAAAGACTCTGTTAAAGCAAACAGGACTGCATTTCAAATTTATTGATTTATTTATGACGTCTTCAAATGAAAACATCTGTAGATGGCGCCAAAAATAAAAAAAGTTTGTATGCGAAACACGTTTACGGCCAGTTGACAGGCACATGAATTAACAAAGCCGATTGATTACGTTCATCAAAGTGATCAATTGAAGTCAAGACAATAGCAAAAGACTTATGTTTAATTAACATTGCCGTTATAGTGGTCATTTGAATAAAAGTTTTAATCAAAATGATTTATTTATTTATTTGAGGTGCGGCACTTTATATTTAGCGCCGTTTAATTACACTCCTAAGCCATCAACAGTAGATCAAAATAATACTAGATATAAATATTTATTTATTTTTTTTTTTTTCTATTCTGTATTATTTAATTTGCTTTTGTGGCTAAAAGGCGGCAACATTAAATGGTAAACCCGATTTACTTCACATAACTCTTTTGCACTCATTATTAAATTTTATTCAACCTCTACCCCTCTACGTCACTTGTTTACGTAGAGGCAGAGCTGCCTGCTCTCCTCTAACTTGGGGTGCCTGTCACTTTGTCATGTATTGGAATGTTGTAAATGACAAGGAAACTTGTTTATTTCTTTTTTTTAAATGGAAATTAAAATGTCACAACAAAGATAACAGAGTGAACGTAAAAGGATGGCAGGTTAAAAGAAATAAATTGTTATTAATCGATGATCAAAAAAAATATAGTCGAAGTGTTGCTGTTTTACAATGCTTATATGTATGTAGATGTTTAGCATGTTAATGAATTGACTGGAGAAAAAAATCAAATGCTTAGCCGCTTTTTTATTTTTAACGATTGCATTTTGTCTATTCACATTCATAATAGAATATTTAAAAGAGTGAATGAATAACAAAATAATGCCATACTACGAGGGCTGTAGCGGAATACTTCATCTGACGTATTGATAGGCTGGAAAATTGGTAACAGTAATGTTATTATTTTAAAATTTGAATTCATACAATATAAAATCAAAGTCATATTCTACTGTTCAAAATACAATAGCTTCGTTTTCAATTATAAAAATTTGGCATTATTCAGGCAATTCTGCCAATCAATTTATCGCTTTACTTTCTTTAGGAAAGGGAAAAGAGTAGAGGTATGATAATTAGTTCTATAGAGTAATAACGAAGGAGGGCGCTGTTATAAATATTAGTAAGAATTGAAAAAACCAATAAAGATCAGGAAAAAATGATGTTAATGGTTTGTAGCGGCTGGGATACTATCCCGGCGACTCAAGCTAACATACATGCTTGCTAGCTAATGTGCTAGTAGTGTGGTGCGGTCACGGCGAAAATAGCTAAGAACACTTACAAAATAATTATCGGATGTTTTATGACCTTATTGTATTGCGAGCTTAGTAAAGTACTAATAATAATAAGTTTAATACTGACAGAGACCAATTATACTCTGAGAGAGCATTTCGGGAGTAGCTACTTTCTGCTCAAACATATATTTCAACTGGGTTATCCTATAGAAGCATCATATATGTTTTACCTTGTATTAAAATCGTAAAAAATAAAAAAAAGCAATTTATAAAGGCAGTTGGTTAGACAGACGCATTGTTTCTTGAAAGTGATGCACCTCTTTAAAAAAATGAAATCTATACATATAATAAAACTGTAACAGGTGCGTTTCTGTACATGAAATATGTTTTGCAAAATTTTGTTGCTGGCGCAGATATTAATAGATAGGAAATACAAAATTCCAATTTTTGTCTGCCTGTCCGTCTGTCTGTGTTCGCAACACGAGAAAACTACTGGATTAATTTTAATAAAATTTTGTGAAAAGGTACCTAAGTACCTCGGTGCAAATATATGGTATACAAAATATTGTCAGGATGTCGATGACATGGCTTGCAGTGCTAGTTAAAAATAAATCTGTTTTTATTTGACTTCAGCCCTTGATTTTATCTTTATTGGAAATACCCAATTAAACATACCCAATACCCAATTGGATGTAGAAACTTACAACAATAATGGCGGCGACGAGATGTAGTGGTTAAAGTGCTTACCTACAAGAGCACGCACCCTAGGTTCGATCCCTGGCAGAGTACAAAATACTTTCACCATGTTTTTTTTCGATTTTTATAAAGTAAGTGATTTCAACCTCCTCCGGAAAATCCACCAAAGAAGCTTCTGTTATCCTCTTTTTTCCCCTTTGGAAAAAGAGGATAACATCAGGCAGCCGCCACCCTCTGCAAAAAATAAAATAGTAGAAATCAAAGATTAGCCAGGTTTCCCACCAAATACACAGAGAGCGTTGTTACTAGGCAATGGCAGATGGCAGCCTCATTATCCTAGGACCTGCTGCATTTACTTAGCTGGAACGAAACTGACATAAGCCAAAATGCAATCTTACATTGCACGACAAATCGTATAAAATACAGATAGCCATATGTTCCCAAGAGGGTTAATGGAAAAAAAAATTACAACAATATTACAGTCACACGTTCTAGAAAGTAAAGTACAGAAAGTTCACGTATATCAAAGAATAATTCAGTTTTCAGTTTTTAGAACATTAACATTTATTAAGATTTTAATACTGGTAATTGTGCGACCTGCCTCGTTTGTTTATCTGTTTAATTTCCTGGTCGCTAAAACATTTGCTTAACATTTCGTTTTTATACATTTTTTTTATTTATTTATTTATTTATTTTTTTTCCTTGTAGATAAACAATACAATTGCTTAAAAATAACAGCTCAAAAATAAGTTCATGCAAAACCCCTTTAAGCGGTTTTCTTAAATTTTTCGTAATACGAGGTATTTATTCATCCTCGTCATTATTATAATCAAAAGCAAGCAAAGAATTATTGTAATCTAAATACGAAAATACATCATCATTTAATCCCATTTGTAATTGTAGTTGTTGCTTTTTTGTTTTCATCATTTTAATCATTGTCGTCCTAGTGGACGACGCCGTCGTCATCATCATCACCATCGTCATCATCATCGTCGTCAACATTGTAGTCGGTAAAATGTCTTTGATCTTATCGCAAAGCTTCTTGCTCGCATTTTGATCAAAGCAAGTTTTTCCGCCAAAGTGGTGGTAAAGTAACAGAAAAGACCATAATAACAACAACAACAACAACAACGACAACTTCAAGTACCACAATAACAAATAAAATTATAACCACATGACGCTGTGAAAAATTTACCAAAGATACGACGACTACAAAAAACAAAAACAAAAACAAAACCAATAAATTAGTGATCATTATAAACCTGTTGTTTGTTGATGGTAAAATTAGAAAGAGAGAGAGAGAGAGAGAGAGAAAAAGTTGAAGTAGACAAGTGTTTAAGAACAAGGAACTTTAAAGAGAAAGAAATTTCCCAAACAAAGATAATTTGTCAAATGTGAACTTATTTAAGGAATGTTTATATTTTGAAATTAAACTTTAAACGTGTGAAGTTTTTAACTGGATTATTGGGAAATATATACTTATTTTATAGAAAGGGTATTTTTTAAAGGTGGTACCACTTTCTATCGAAGTAGGTAGTATAAATTTAAAATAAAAATTTGGTTTTATCAGATTAGATTAGAGTAGCTGTGCCCACACACGTTGTGTGCGTCCTGGCAATATTTTGTTTGATTTTGCTTTGAAAGTAATCCACACCAAATTTTAAGACTCTTACCTATTTACTTTATATAAAGGTACACATCCCTGGATAAAATCCGAACATTTATATAAAATTCTGGATTTCTAAAAATTGTTGTAAAGCCTGTAAAAGGCGTTTAAAATATTTTAATAACAATGTAATTCCACAAAGTAAAAATTCAAATCAAATACAAATTTTATTGAATTCACTTTTCGGAAGTAAGTAATTCTTATTTTGTCATTATTTTAAAACAGCGTCATCTGTTGCGCAACCTTTTTTAAAATATAAACAAACAAAAGATACTTTAAAGTATGCGGTACTTCAAAAGTCGGAGTACTTTCACTGCTTTTTCTCCACTTTCTCTTGAAAATAAGATATTTTTGTGGAAAAAAAGTATCCTACATTGGAATCAGGATACTGAGGTACCTCATCACAAAATATTGTCAAACTCCGTTAAGTAGTTTTTAGGTGATGCGAACTCATACAGGCAGACATATTGTAGTTGTTTTGTAAAATATTTACTATTTTTCTGATTATGATAAAATTTTCTTATTAAATAATGAATAGTCAGGTAAAATGTATTTTAAATTCTTCTCCACTCTGTTACCATAGTTCTATTCACAAACTTCTGCTAATATTTGTTAGTGAATCTTACAACCTTTAAGTACAACCAAAACTAAGAGTTATACTTGCTTAGTCGCAATTTACATAGGACAGAAACAGGGCAGACATTTTTTGAATTCTCTTTTGCTCTTGCTTAAACAATTTACATTGGACATAAACAAGACAGACAGATTTTTGCACATTTTATTTTCTGTGTTATATTCTTTACATGTTTGTGTGTTTCAAAATCTGTGTGTTTAATATAAACTCATTAAAATGAGGCCGACTTGAGAAATATAAAGTGAAGCAACAAAGAAAAAAGCGAAAAGCAGAAAAGAGAAACGAAAAAATGTCCAGTACACTAGTCATGAAATACACACTCTACCTCTTCAACCCCTTGCCAACAAATCTCGTCTGTCTGCCCATTTTTCTGTCTAATGTAAATTGCGACTTAACAAAAATCGAAACCATCAAATTAATCATGAATATTGTTATTTGAGACAACAATCTTTGAAATACCTTGTCATAATTTGCATGACTCACCTTGTTATAATTTATTTGTATATTACAGGCACAAACCTCTAACTTAATCCAAGAACCAACCATATTAAGAATGGACTCCACAACATATGATACCATTGTAGGTTGCAACGCTGAATCATTATTAACGGAAACCAGTATGTCGCCCTGTACATATTGTAGGAAAAACTCAGCGTCCACTACATCATTTTATCATAAACATCCCTTTGCTCGGCAGATTAACTTAACCTACATAATGTTGCTGGCTACTGTGCTCCCATTAATACACACTAGAAATATTATAGTCACAGCAGCACCCTCCCACCAAAGTAACACACCCTACTTACCTGAAGCCGCATCGTTGGTATCTAAAACGGCAACTTATAATTCAATAAATTCTACCTCGGTGGCTTTAGCGGAACAACTACAGCAACAGAGTTCTAAAATTAATTCCGTCCAGTCTGGGTTACAAGATGTACTGTCAACCCCTCATCCAGAACATAATAGGGCCTTGAAAAAGGCGTGGCTATCGAATCGTACTATAGTTTGTAATGATGGTACAGCGGCGGGATTTTATTTGCGCAAAAATCCGAATTCAAAAAAGTGGATAGTGTTTTTAGAAGGTGGCTGGCATTGCTACGACGTAAAAACTTGCCGCACACGTTGGAATAGACTGAGACATTTGATGACTTCCACGGATTGGCCAGAGACAAGAGATGGTATTTATTATTTAGAAAATAAAACGATTTTAAAACTCATTTAAAAATTTAATTTTTATTTTAGTTGGTGGCATTTTATCTGCTTCACCCGAAGAAAACCCCTACTGGCATAGTGCAAATCATGTTTTGGTACCCTATTGCAGTAGTGACTCTTGGTCTGGAACAAAAGATACTTTCGAATCCAATGAGTTTAGTTTCCGTTTTATGGGTGCCTTGATATTAAAACAAGTTATAGCTGATCTTATACCTATGGGCTTAGGACGGGTACCAGGTGCCGAACTCTTGCTAGTAGGATCTTCAGCTGGTGGTTTAGGTGTCATGCTTAACCTTGATCGTATTACACACTTTTTGCAACAAGAACGCAAACTACAAGTAACTGTAAGAGGTGTTAGTGACTCGGGTTGGTTTTTGGATAGAGAACCATATACTCCCTCAGCCGTAGCTTCGAGTGAAGCAGTACGACAAGGCTGGTCTCTTTGGAAGGGTTTGTTGCCAGATAATTGTGTGGAACAACATAAATCGGAGCCTTGGCGTTGTTATTTCGGTTATCGTCTATATCCTACTTTAAGAGGTAATTATTATTAAAAACAAATAAAATAACTTCCTATTAAAATTAAATCTTTTGTTAATTGTAGCTCCACTTTTTGTTTTTCAATGGTTATTCGATGAAGCCCAAATGAGAGCTGACAATATAGCTGCACCAGTTACTCCCCACCAATGGAATTATATACACGCTATGGGTGGAGCATTACGCTCGTCTTTAGACAATGTTACTGCAGTATTTGCTCCTTCATGCATAGGACATGCAGTTTTATCTAAACGAGATTGGATTACATTAAAAATCGACAACATTTCTTTGCCCACAGCTCTGAGGTGTTGGGAACATTCGACTAGACCCCGTAAGAAACGTCATAATCAACTAAAACGTTCCACTGAAGCCACAGTCAGCAATAAAAATAACAACAAAAGGCGCCACGAAAAACAACAAAGAGAAAAACAACGCGACAAGAAAAAGAAGAAGAATAACAACAGTAATAACAGCAACAATAATGGAGAGAAAAAACATTTAACTAAAGCCGAGAGAGAAGAGCGTAAACGTCTACGACACGAGCAGCAAAAGCGTAGAGAAGAGAGACGTAATCGCCGTAAAAATAATGTAGTCGCATTTCATGACAGTTATCTGACCAGCTCTTTAAGTTTGAATGAAAACTCAACCGATACCCCTGACAACCAGACACAATCGCAGCGCAAGCTAAATAAACGTAAACGTAACGAACTAAAAAATCAAAAGAAACAAAACATGCGTCATCGTAAAAGAAAGGAGGACAACTTTGTGAAAGTACAGCAAACGGAAAGGCAAGAGCAAAAAGAACAGCCATTCGTAGAGCCAGTAGAAAAACGAGCTAATCGTACGAATAAAATTAATCGACGTAGTGGTGTACCTCGCGTACCGGAAAGATGTTCTCTACGTCTTTTAGAACGTTGCAGTTGGCCACAGTGTAACAATTCCTGTCCCACTCTAACGAATCCTGTTACAGGCGAAGAAATGCGATTTCTTGAACTATTGGCGTCTTTTGGTTTGGACATTGAAGCTGTGGCGCAGGCTTTGGGTGTCGACATGCACACACTTAACAATATGGATCGCACGGAACTGGTTAATATGCTAACGCAACAAGTAAGCTGATCAAGAGATTTAGCTTGCTCTCAGAGAGCATAAAAAAGTGGAAAATTATGTAAGAATTTTTTTTTTATTTTTCATTTATTGTCTGGCGAAAAGGTTATTGAAGCTTTAACCAGAAAGAGTTTTATAAACTCTTTAGTCTAAATGCTTTTAAAGAGGCTAACTAGCCTTAAGAGAATATTACTAAGTAATCGCAAAACATGTGTAAAGTATACTTAATGTAAAAAACGCTGTAAATAACTAATCTAAATAAGTAACATAATCTTAAGTACTTAAAAGTTCAAATTAGTTTTTTAAGCTTATTATACACACATATGATTTAAGAGTTTAGTTTAGGAATTTATGTATGTAAATATTTTTTTTTATGTGTAAATGGATAATTGGAAAGCGGTTAGAAAACTAAAAAAATGATGAGACAACAAAAAAGAAGCGAAATAAAACGATAAAATTATAAGATGTCGAAAGCACAGACCAGTCTTACCATCAAATGACTTTAAATTAGGTTAAAAATAACATCGACGAATTTCTATACAGCCCAAGATTGAATTCCAGAAAAGTCGTGGCTTGGCAGTGCTCAGTTCGGTTTGTCATTTTATCATGAGTTGACTTACAACAGAACAAGGCTTGCAAATAGCGCAAATTTATTCCGCTACATCCTCAAGAAAAGTCTGTTTGGTGCGCTTTATGGCCTCGTGGAATATTGTCCGCATCTCTTTAAGAATGAAGCCAGCCATTATTTTCAGTTATTTGCATGCTCAAGTCGATGGAATGTTTGTGAAGACATACATATAAATAGTGTTTTTATGGAGACGGAGAACTTAAAATTGAAATAAAATAGCATTAATATTGTAATATGACTTGGAGCATGTGGCCGCCGCTGCTAGCACATACATGGCGCAGTCTTAGAGGTTACCACATCGATTCGAAAAAATACCTTCGAAACATAATGTATAAATAACTCATACAAATTCGTATAATTTTTCTTTTGCATCGCAACAAGCGGTAGCCTAACTGGAGGACTAATTTTTACATACTCTGACTGTATTTCTCAACAACGAATCGAATAGTCGCTTCCAAATGCTCAATCATTTCTGGGTTCTAATCACCGCATTCGATATCGAGTAAAATCTCTCGAATTTTTTCATTTTGGTATCATGGCACTCGATATCGAATAAAAAGTATTGTAATATCATTCGGAAGGAAATATTTTTAAACCGTGTTTTCTCGGTCACTTGTTGACTTTTTATTAATCTATTACAATTTGATATAAATAACGATTCGATACATGTCGGATGGCATAATTAGCTTACACGACTCGTATCGAATTTGTTATGCGATACGATAGTTTACTCGATATCGAATGCGGTGATTACGCCCCTGGTTTATTTGCATAGAACTGAGATTTTACAAATCTCCGAAGAAATCTAATGGCGTCATATCAAATGATGGCTAGTTAATAGGTGTACATTTCTTGAAATTATTCGTTACTGTTTCTTTCTGTAAATTGAATATATCGTGCCCTGTGTGACATGTTGCCCCATTCTGCTGAAACTTTATGTCTGCAATACAAATGGCTTCCAATTGAGGCATGAAAGAGTTAGTAGGTATATCTCTATACCGCTTACCATCATTATTTCGGAAGACATTTAGAAATGCAATGATGCAAACAGTGTATTTTTCTGGAGGTAATGGTGTTTCGAGAATCGTCAAGAGTAAACGTATTGCGAAAACGATCCATTGTTTCTTATATTAAATGCCGTAGAATTGATTCATGATTCTAAAAATAAATTTGAACACTTTCGAAACGTTTCTCTGTCTCGTCATGATAAATTGCTAAACCTAACTAATCTTAAAATAACCGAGAGCTATTAAATCAGCTGTACCCGAAAAAATGCTGCCAATTTGAAATTCTCCGCCAAAGAGCCACATGCCAGTCAGCAACGCGTTACAATCAACTTAGTGGCCAGTCGATCCTGAGTTTGTTTATTTATTTAAACTTATAAAAGTAAAACTAAAAATAAAATAAATTTTAACTTCTTGCGGTTTCATCCCAATATTCCGCACACGCCAAAAATTATTTTACTCAAACGATAGATAATATTGTATACATAGGTTACACCCAGCAACTCCGATTCTGCGCCACAGGAATTTAGTAATCAATATTATTACATATGTTGATATAGTTAGCCTATAATTTATATTTTTGAAATGGCTCTGGTTCTCAGATAAACCGTTAAGTTCAAAATAAAAAATGTTACAAATATATAAGCCTAACAAGAAAATGGCTTCTTCGATTTGGTTACTTCAAAACCCCGGTAATCGAAAAGTGTTTACAAGTTCCTCAATATATCTGAGGCTTTTGAGCAGATTAAAAATTATCTCAATAAGGCCTGAGGACAATTTCAATGCAGATTATTGGATTTTTAAGCAACGAAATCGAAAAAATCTTTTTCGAGTTATACTTGCTTTTGACAACGTGTTATTCCGAAAAACCAGATCCAATTTAAACAATCACCCTTATCGTGAATCTCAAGGGAATACATTTTAGGGAATAATTATTTTATTCCCATGAACAATAAATTGGCATCGCCAATTGTTAGGGAATAAAATAAACATCTGTACAATTCGAACATTCTATTGTGAATTATTCCCATTACATTTTGTACGCGTATTATTGTAAATTTTTAATAAATTCAGAAAAATACATAGTATTTCGCTCCGTCTTAAATTTTTAGAAGAAGAAAAAAGCAATTTAGAAAAAATAAAAACACGAAGTTTGGGGGTTGCGTCAAATCCACTGTGTTTACCGGAAGTAATACAAGTGAAATCATGAAAAATTGTTGGCAGTATGTACATATTTGTTAATAATTTTTTAAAGGTTTCAACAACATTTCCGAGTTAAGAAAGCAGCTCTTAAATATATCTTAGATATACTGGAACAAAACAACTTGCCAAATAGAAAGTCGTCCGTCGGTTGTAAAGCTTGCAGCATGTCTACGCCTTTTTGCAGAAGAAAGCTATCAAAAAGGTGTTTCCTTTTTCTCGGGATTTCCACACATAAATTCCACCGACGTAGCCAGCTGTTGCTTTTTTGCATTTCCACTCCTTTTAAAAATTTAAAATGAAAAAGAATTATTTTTAAAAGTAACAAGAAAACTACTTGCATTGTGCTTCCTTTCGTAATCCCAATCAAAATGTTTGGGAAAAAATTCACAAAATTTTTGGGAAAAAACTCACGGGAATATAGATCGGCGTTGCCATATTTTTTTCGAACATGCGAGTTTTTTATCATGGAAATAATTCACGATTGCAAATTTAGGGAAAGGGAAAAATTTCGAAGGAAAAAAGATTCACGATAGTGGTGAATTTAATTAAGAACTATATCAATATATCGATACCTTCCTATAAGAATGTATTAAGCGACATTTCTAAAATTGTTCAGGAAACGAAAAAAACGTCTCATTTAGTTATTTATTTGTGTATTTTATTGAAAGGAACATAATATGTATTCTAAATACATAATATGAATTCAAAATACAAAACTTGACAGGGAGCAACATTATTCCAGTGAGAAAACTTGGCGGTTGATACAATTTTATTTTATCTATAGTTTTCTTTGCATTCATGATAGGGCAGCGAAACCCAGGCCAAAATGTGCCGCTTAACTTCTAGTATAGTTCCACATCAAAAAGTCATTTTCGAAAAAAAGGTCGCTTAATACATTACGGGAAGGTATCGATATGTACATATGTATCAGTATTGCCCTCTGTAATCTACAAAATTTTTATGATTTTAAAATCTAATTGGGAGAACTGAAGTGAAAAAATATTTTAGCTAAAAAAGCTAGAAATAAATATTAATTCGGGATATTAATATCTTTTATTAGACATACATTTTTTAGAAGGGAATAAACTTTATATAAAAATATTTATGTATAACACAAAATCCAACACATAAGACTGCTTATTGTTACAATATTTTGTATTTTAAATAACGCCTGTGGGATATGGTCACTTAAGGGAAATATAATTATAAAATGAAAGTATAGTTAGGCGGCACGTTCAGTTCGTACAATATTTGCTAAATGTGATCGATCATATGTTTGAGTCATTCCTGTATTTATGCAAATACCCATACATATACTAACATAAGACTCAAACACACATGCATACATATTAACATATTAACAATTTTAAAACCTACCTCATCTATTAATAATAATTATTGTTGATTTTGTTTTATTTTATTATTTTTACATTTTAATTATTAACAATTATTAATTATCCTAATGAAACAATAATCCATCCTTCAAATTAGATTAAGTACAAATCTTTGAATGTTGTAACAAAAGATTTTTCATTAGGCAATCTTTATCGTAAGCTTTAGCAAAAACAAAAAAAGAAAAAAGCTTTCGCAACATTTATTTTCATATTTATTTTTGTTCAATCTCAAACCCTCCATTTAAATCAAACAACAAAACACCATGAACAGTAACAAATATTTTGTACCTGTATTACTTACATTTAATTTAACACAAATCAATTCATTAAAATACATAACAAACAATAATAACACACATTCCTTTTATTTTTTATTTAAAATAATTTTTATAGTTTAATAATTTATTTATTATAATTTTAAGTTTTCTATTTGTAGTTTTCGTTTTTTTTTTTTTTTGAATCACTTTAACATTTTGAAGTAGCCAAACAGTAATTCTCGAATGCATATTTTTTAAAGTTATTTATGTTTTGCAATCGAAAACGGTTAATTTAAAATTGTTTTTATACTAATTGTACAGCTTTTAGATTTAATATTTTTAATTTATAAATTATTGTTAATAAAAAAAAATACTAAAAAATAAAAATCTTAAAAAATTAATAAAAAATCGAAGTACAATCTTTAAAAATAATTAAATTGCGTGTTTTAATTTAAATATAAAAACTATGAAACTATTAATTCCTAATTCCGAGCACTAGCGGATGTTACGGAAATGAAACATTTAAGAACTCAAAAAGTTAAAATTTTTTTTTGGAAAAATGTAGCCCAAATTAGGAATGAAAAGGACTAACATTGCACGTATGTATTTCTTTTGTATTTCATTTAATACCAAACTCGTCAGTAGCAGTTGAACGCATTTTTTATAAAAACCAAATGACATAATATTTATAATGATCTCTTTAAGTAAGTATAATTATCTCTTTAAGTAAGTAGCTATCCCCGGTGCGCTTCGTTACACCCATCCACAAAAAATACAATAATCATTTGGTAGAAATGTATGACCAACCTTTAACTCGAAAACGCACGCTATTCAAACGTCAAGGTACGACGCACACGGTTCCTTTGTTTTACTTTTACTGGGAGGTACCACTCCCACCATTCTTATCCAGTCTGTATTTTGCTAGACTATGCACATTTGTATAAAGGTTACTTGTGCAAGGTTCCAAGACTCTACTTATTGTAGTTCTCTAGGTACACGATAATAATTTTTCACTTTGAATGGGAGATACCATGCCCACTGTCCTAATTCAGTCAGTATTTTCCTGGACTATGCACATTAGTATAAAGGTTACTCGTGCAAAGACTCTACCTGTTGTAGTTATCTAGGTACACGATAATAATTTTTCACTTTGTATAGGAGGTAGCACGCCAACCATTCAAATTCAGTCTTTGTTGCTCTATAGAATGTATCTTAATATGAGGGTCACTGCTGCAAAATTGCAAGGTAATAATTTTTTACTTTGTATGGGGGGTACCACACTCACTGTATCAAGTCAGCTTATTTTTTTCTAGAGTATACGCATCAGAGATCGTAGAAATGTACACGATAATAATTTTTCACCTTGATAACACTACACCTTCCATACTTTGAAGACATTGCCTTTCTTTCGGCATGTACATCTGATATTAATGTGTTGCTATGACTGTACTTGTGTACATCTTGTGTATATGCTTTAGCAAGCAAACACATGGGTGGGAGTTGCCATATTAGTGCTTTTTGTAACTTTTGAACTAGAGACATAAAAGTGATATTGGATATTTATAATATTTTCAGTATTTGCTTTTACAGCACACACACACATTAATCTTATGAAGTTACAAAACAAATTCAATGGTATCTTCACCACGAATGTGTATACGTATATAAAGTTAATTCAATGCTTTTAATGTCTTCAAGAGATAATGCACAGAAGTGGAGACTCAAGAGTTATTCGTGTATAAAATGAGTCATGCACACATTTTTCAATGTATTTTTTTTCGATGTCCATTGTGTAGTTATGTGTGTATAGAGGATAAAATGTGTACACTAAATTAATCTCTGATACGCATGAGTATGGGGTTACTTGTACCCACTTCGAAGACCATACATATTTTAGTTCTCTATGTACACGATAATAATTTTTCATATGTATAGGAGGTACCACGCTCACTGTCCCAATTCATTCTGTGTTTTGGCAGAGTATGGGCATTAACACAGGGGTTACTCATGCAAAGTTTCATGGCGCTATCTATTGTAGTTCGCTAGGAACACCATAATAATTGTTCACTTTGTATGGGAGGTACCATGCCCACTATTCCAATTCAGGATATGATGTCTTTTAAATCTTCTGACTTCATCAGTTTCAACAAGTAGTGCAATCGCTAATGGGTTGAAATGATGGCTTAACCTTTTTAAATAACTGCTACTAAACCTTTTTATTTCATCTTACAGAGATCGGAAGAATTAGAATTATTTGACACAAACCATGGAGCGTCAACAATTAACCGCAGGGTTTAAGATTGATATCTTTAAACATAGACATTTAAAACGTGTTTTCAGAACTGAGTTCTAAGTATGTATTATACAAATATGATTGCGAAAACTAAAACTAAATTAAATGTAAACTTTTGCAAGTACACTTAACATATAAAAATATTTTGTATGAAATTTTTAGTTTTTCTTACTCATAAAATTATAAACAATTTTAAATAATTTTCTTTAACAAAAGACTAATACCCATAACTATACATAATAAATAAAATATATTTAAAATTTATTTTAGAACAAATTTTTAATACAACATTAGTTCTAAAATGCATTTCAAATAAGTTTTATTTATTATGTGTATGGGCATATAAATATAAATGTACAGTACATATAACAGAAAGTTTATTTACATACATATTTTCCTTTAATATAAATATTGTATATACTTAAATACATATGTATGTACATATGTATGTATATGAATTCCAATAAAATATTTTTTATTCCTTTTAGTTTTGGAATTGATGTTTTTTTTTAACAAAAAGTACCATTAGATGGGAAAAAGTACTCTTTCAGTTATAGCTTAGTGCCATTTCAAATTATCAATTTTGCAAAAACTGGTATCAACTACAAAATAATGTTTGGGTAAAACAAATATAAAAAAAGTTGCTCGCATTGCTAAACGAAGGTTGCCTAAAGCAACAACAAATATTAGGTGGTAAATAATAAAGAAAACCATCAACAACAGAGAAGCTTAGGTATTGGAAGACTTCGTTCTCACCAATCAATTGAATACAGTTTTCTCGTATTCCTTTATAATTTTTAGAATTTTATATAGAGCCTATGTTCTCAGTAATTACCCAGGGATCTCCATATAGTGTAAATACATATCCACAGACGTAACCACATATAATAAATATACATACATATATATTTTTTAAATTTTCATTTATATACAAATAGAATTTATTAACCCATTGAAGATCGTTTTTTTATTATTTAAGTCATACAAAATATTTCAACGCTGCACAGTGGTTTGAAAACGATTTATTTTGGACATAATTCGGTATATCATGAACCACTGAAGATATCTTAATGATATCACAGAGGCAAAGCAGAGGTGTTTCTGAGTAGATCTGCGAATCGTCGGCCCCCTAGGGTAAAGGGTATCTCGGGTATTTAATTTTTTGGAAATGTCATAAAAAGTTTAGTTTAAGCTTAAAGATTTTTTAAACTAAGCACAGCTTGAAAATATCTATAAAAAATGTGCTTACATGTGTAAATTATCTCTTTTAGTTTGGGAGAAAATCGGCTTACAATTTTTTTTTTTTTTTTTTGTAATTTTGGCCAATAAGATATAATCACTAAAATATCTGCTATGGTTCATGAGATACCGAATTATGTTTAAAATAAATCTTCAAACCACTGTGCGCTTTTTAAAACGCAATCACAAGAGTAATAAACACTCAAAGAGCATCTAATAGTGATAATTTTCCTGTGTCACTTTCATTGAGTCAGTCTACGAGATTATTAAATTAAAACGGGTGTTTAACTGAAGCAATAGTTATTAACAAAATGGGAAATTAAAATTTGTATTTCTTGATTTAAACGATAAAACTTTTTTTATATAAAATTTGTATATTAAAACTGAGTCCGGCATTTTACGCTACAATATTTAACTGATTTCTTTAAAATGAAGTACCCTGTATAAAAAATCATTTCAATTAAACTTAATAGAATAAATAATTTTTTTCGTCTCATCATATTAGACTAGCAATTTGTCATTATTTATCAAAGCGTTTTCAAGATATACACATATTAAAAGAAAAAATGTTGGGTTTAAATTGCAAAAAATAAATATTCAAATAATTTCAATTTAAAAAAATGTATACGTTTTTAGGAATTATTTTTATAATTTCGGTACTAACGCACAGTTTAACAAAAGGTTATAATTTGTTTTATAAATTATGATTTTAAAGCCAATTTAATCGTTTAATTTGTTTCTCTACCAGCTTGTCCCATTTATCTAACTATCGGTTTGGATGGCAGTACTTATCAGGAATCAACATTACATTTAAATTGGGCTTCCAATTGCTACATACGCCCTGAGTGGTACGGCATTTATAATGAGGAGCCCTCAACTACCCTGCTACAACCCTTCATACGTTTGTACAATGTAAGCAATGCTACGTTTCAAATGTCGATTAAACAAAAAATTGGAAAAATAAAATTTCCTAAAGGTTGGAATCGCAACGATGTGAATATCCAACCCACTCAATATACGAGAAGCAAATGTTTGGATTATTATGTTGCGAGTTTTCATCAAAATGAGCTTTTGTCGGTAGAGTGTATAAAAATCTATCCGACCTGGCTGACAAAACAAAATGATATTGTTAAAATGCAATTAAAGGAACTTTTTATACCAGGTGAGAATACATACATACATATGTAAGTACAGTGGGAGCGTTGAAAGTATGTACATCTATACTATCTATGTATCTTTTAAAATCAAGATTTTTTTTGTGTTCAGTTATTATTTATTGTATCTTCAAAATATGTAAACTAACAATAATTACTCATATCTTAAGTCTAAAATAAAAAAATATACTTATTAAGTCCAGCCATTGCCAGACAAAAATAATGTTTGCTTCGCGGTTGTTGTAATCATTTGCGGGTCATCACTCTGATGTACAGCCAAGAAAAGCAGTAATTCTCCTTTTTAGTAACCAGGTTCATTTAAGGCTGGTGCACATAGAATCCGTCATCCCTTATACTTTAACGTACTCAACTGAAAATAAATACGGAAGAGGTTGACACAATGAGTACTTTGTTGACGTATATAATATAAAAAAAAACACTTGAAAAGTTTTTTTCACCATTTTACGTTATTATTTATTTATTTATTTTTTTTTTGCTGCCACTCAACAGAAAAATTTAATTTTGAGAGAAAAAACAAAGAGAAACCAATTTATAGCTCTCAACGTACGTCAAAAGTTGCTCAACTTTTGTACTTTGCGTTAACGGAGACGTACTGATTGTGACAACACTCATTACAAAACCTGTATCTCAACTTTCTTGTTCGTTGAAAAGGGTGAAGTATAACGTATGACGGATTCTATGTGCCCCGGGCCTTTAGTATGTTACGCGCCAAAGGGTTTGGATGAGATTCAAGCTTCTTTAGACACGTTACTGCATGTTTCGCTATTTCTGCTTTGACTGATGGCATGTTTAGATCTTTGTGGATCATAGGTAGAATCTTATTTTGGCGGCTTTGAATTTGTTCTACATTGCTAGCTGAGGCAGTGCCCCATAATTGAATGCCATAACATCAAATTGGTTTGAGGATCGACTTGTACAGAAGAAGTTTACAATCTAAGCTCAGGGTGGAGTTTCTGCAAATAAGCCAGTTTAGTTGGACGGCTTTTAATTTCATTTGTGTTAACCATGTGGTTTTTCCAAGTAAAGCATTAAACACATAGACGACATCAGACTAAGGGCTACAAACTGTCAAAATGAAAATGCAAACGTTTATAGCAAGGCGAATTTATATAAGGTGGCATCGCCGCAACAACAAATACAACACTAAAAAACACCCACATGCATTTTGTTGTTGGTTACATGTACGACAGACGCCAAAAGCACTAATTAAAATATCACATCCTATAACTAAAAACATTTCTTCCTTACCTTTTCTGCTAGTATTTTGTATTTTTTTTTTTTTAATATTGAAATATTTTTTTTAATAATTACAATTTGATTTCTATTTTTTTTTTTTTTTTTGACAGCTGCCATGCTCAAAAAAGTAAAGCGAAAATAATTAACTTCGCCGTGCTGCCACCTAGTAAAATAGATTCGCCTTGGTTTATAGGAAAATAATTATTTTGACGACATCATAGCTACATGGCTACACGACCACCATTGTGGCTGTAGCCAACTTAGGCTAATATCTATTTTTGTTTGCGACAATTTTATTTTATTCAACAGAAAAAAATATCACAAAATTGAAAATACAAATTCATTTACAATCAAATATATTTATTTGTGTTGATATGATAAAAGTATTTGTTGAAAAAGTATTTTTTTTATAAGTTAAATGTGTATGTATTTCTACAATATTTGTATAGTTTTGAAGTATGTAGCTGTCGTCTTCAACATAATTCAGTAGCTGACTACACGGCAACTATTGTAACCAAGGGCATTTGTATTCGTGTAGCGGTGTGGCCGCTGTTGTCTATGTATTGGTAATGCTTAAGGCGACGGTCAAGATGTATACCCAGGAAAGCTGCGGTATCATTTGCTTATTTATGCGAATAGGAGAGCATGAGTGCGTACTCAGTGTAAAAGTTATATGAGTATGTGGTCTTGTAAATGTTATGATGCTACTCGGGCGCTTTCATGAATACATAAAAAAGCTGTGTCATCAGCAAATGTAGATCTCAACGGAGATCTATACTTTTATATATAAATAGATTTTTATTGACGAGCTCTTTCAGAATCTATGGTGATCTTAAAAAGCGATCTGAACTACATAGTTAAGAGTGATTTTTCAACGAAAATATAAAAGTTCAAATAAAACTCTTAAAAAGAGAGATTTATTTTTCCGTCATAAAATAAAACTTTTTTGAGGAGTTTTATTTTTCCCGTCAGAAAATAAAACACGGTTTGTTTATTTACATATTTGTTTGTGGACAGATTTCAACGGAGGCTGCTTAATACCTATTTAAGAGCATATAATGCTTTTTTCACGCTTTCCTGGATTGCAGGAACTAGCTGATGACTTTTTTTTTGCCAATTTATGGATATGGTTAATGTAATTTTTTCTTCCCAGAGAAAAAATTATCAATTTCCAAGAACATTTTTTTTCAACCAGTCATTTTCTTCTGCTGAAGCCGAATTGATGGTTCGGAATACATCCTTTCGCGCTGAGAATTGGATTCAGCTTAGTTATTACTTTTCTTTCAAACAACTTTGATATGTTTGATAAAATGTTTATAGGACTGTATGATTCTACTTTAGTGTGGTCTTTTCCTGGCTTAGGAATCATAGTAATCAAAGAGACCTTCCGCTCTGTGGGAAAGTACTCAAGACGTAAGATTGTTACTTGTTTTATCAATGGCAGGGGCTCTTTTTGTGTTTAAAACAGTTATTGCCCTTTCAATATCGTTAAATTCAATTCTTATGGGTACTTCGGCACTAGTCTCAATTGATGGCAACTCATTACATATATTTGGAGTGAAAACCTTTTTCAAATGTCCAACAAATAAATTGCCTTTTTCGGTATCATTTATTGCCCAGTCTACACAAGAAGTTCGCAAGGGAGGCTTCCGTACGACTCTAATGAAATGTGACTTATTTTATTTGTAATATACCAACTTTATGAATAAAAAATGTTGTTAGTTTTACATGAAAAATTCTTAATCTTCTGGTGGTCTGTTTATTTAAATCGAATGAACCGTTTTCTTGAGTTATGGTAAAATATACTGTTTTGAACGGTTTTTAAGAAGAAGTTCTCTGCGGTACAGTGTAATTGATAAAACATTTTTTGTTCAGACGAAATAATCATTTTCTGCAATATTATGCCTTCGATCCCACTGTGTATTTTTAGTGTTGGCATAAGTGATTTTAAATTGGATTTATTTTATTTTCTTCCTAGGTACCCATGCTTCTGGCGCTTATCTTACAAATTATGGTGCCACAAAATCTCTTCTAATTAGAGAACATGCTGTTTCACAATATTTTGATGTCTGGTCTCAGTTGGTATTTGGTATACGGTATTTGGATCTAAGTATTGGGTAAAGTATAGAATTATTAAAAAAAAACAAATTAATTGAATATTTAATTAATTAAATTATTTATGTCAAATTATAAATAAGAAAAAAAAATATCTTCCATCCCAAAAATAAACAAAAAATTTTCTACTGGCATCGAAAATGAATAAGGCATCTGAGAAATTCCATGTCAAGTCATCTAAAAAAATTGTTTTTAAATTAATCACTCCCGATTTTGTTGGAACTTTTGAGGATTTATACGGGATTTCATATGCTTGGTATTACTCAACTTCCTAGGGTTTAAAGAACTGGAATTAGAATGAATTTTTTGCTTATGCAAAAAAGTGTTATTTTTCTATTTTTATAAGGTTATAGCAAAAAAACTGTAAGAGATCAAATTTTTGAAAATTATATTTGCATTCAGAAAGTCAAGGAATATAAATAAAAAAGTTTTAATAAAATCTGAATATGTCATTTTGAGTGCCTTCTTGATTTTACATGGAATTACCCATAAGTGACAGCGCACCGATGTTATCAAGATTTACGTCAGTACCTAGCCGTGTTGGCCCTAATCTAACGATCTTACCACTGGGTGAAATAATGTGTAGACCAGCAGCCCTCTTGCGCCATGTTTTTATTGCACACTATACAATACAAGTGCAATAAATTGCACATAATATCGCACACTGCACGTTATTAGCCAAGCGCTAATAAGTAGCAATTTATAGATCAATCCAATCCTGGACTCATGCTCTAAGCTTTTTTTAGAGGTTTGAAGACCATCCAACTCCTTCTGTTGAGAGTGAAACAGAACAATTAACCAACCGTGCACCATATCTGTATGTATTGGTCCAAACCATAGCCACCACGTCTACTGCGAAGGAGCCTCACGAGCAACCAGTCACAGAGATGAGCGGCTGTCTGTGGGACTACTGGTTTCCGTGATACCAGTCGTTTGCTCATTGGTCGGGCCTTGAACGACCCTGTATTGCACAGACCTGTTCTTCCAGATTCAGGTTGCGGGAACCCTGGTGTCTGGTGCCCCCGAAAGCACTGTGTTCAAGCTTTGAGAATGACACGGAGCACAAAGAAAGTTAGGTTATACGAATTTTTTTTAAATAGGGGTAAAATTTACTGAAGAAGGTAATGGCAGTGGTGCCGGACCCCTCTGAAGCTAAGGATGTGTCGTACCTTTTTTCAAAATTTTTGAAAACTTTGAAGCCTTCCAGTGAACCCTTTTTAAAAGTTAACCAATTTTTATTAATTGGTGTAAAATTTTTGGAAAAAAAGTGAACGTTGAATAGAAGGTTAAACTTTAAACGACTCTCCTGTAAAATTTACTTTTTTACTCTTAGTTTCCTATCCTTTATGTAAAGAATTATTTCAATAATAGCTTAATATAATATTTTAACTTTAAATAAAGTTAAGATAAAGCTTTAGTACGGTATAGACAACTAATTGCCAATATTGTCTAATTATTTTATTTTTTCTTTCAGCTACAAACTAGTCGATTTATACGACACACAGAATCCTGAAAACTATTGGATTGTCAACGAGAATATGTTTATCAATCAGTTACGTTTCGTTTTAAAAGATATTCGGAAATTTGTCAGCATCTCGGGTGAAGTTGTTATATTGGATTTCAGTTCATTTCCAATAGGTAAAAAAATATACTCGTATTAACAATATTCAATAAACACAGTTTATGATTTTTATCAGTCTATAAAAACAAATAAACCGTTTCGCAAACGTTTCATGCGGAATTATTTAAATTTGTTAATCATATTGAACCTGAGCGAAACTAATTGGCGTTTCACTCACCTGCTTTCCTTAACATACTCTCTTTGAGTGATTGATTTTGAGTGAATGATTCAGTTTATAATTGATTTTTGAATGCCGATTTTGTTTAAAAGTAGCTTTTACGTGGATACAATTTTAGTTGAAATTTGAGTTTTCATTTTATTCTTGAATTTTGCTTTTCTTCTGATTACTGTTGTAGTCTAAATCTTACAAGCTTCTTATTAATTGTTTCTTATTTAATTGTTTCTTTTTGCTTTTCTTCTGATTGCAGTTGTAGATAGTATTAATCTTACAAGCTTCTCTAATATAATGAGCAAGTCATTTAGGAAATGTTTGCAAAACTTTTCTACGTTTAAATAACAAAATTTAAACAGGGCTCAGTCGTTCTCATTCTTTTCGCTTTAAAAACTGTAAAGAACAAAAGAAAATTACAGCAAACGCTTCGTTTTGCATTTTTTCGTACTCTGAATTTTATATTTAAAAATTCTTTAATTTTAATTTATTTCACTTTTAGGTTTCTATAAACATCCAGAACGACATGCTGGCTTATTGCATTTGATATCAAATGAACTGGGTCATTTGGCTTATCAGCGCAGTGACAAAACGGTACCATGTTACGATTTAACAATTGAAGAAATAATTGCAACAAATGGCACGATTGTTATTCTGTATCCATTGGAGGAGTTGCCACACCCAGAAAACGGTAGATAAGTAATCCAGCAGTAAGCTAGGGATTGTGCTATGTTTTATTTATAAAAAAAATTTACTATGAACATTTAAAAGTTATTCTTTTTTATAACAGAATCTCCAATATTATGCTCTCCTTGGAAACGTTTTTCAACTGGTTTCATGAATACCTCACAAGCCCTGGACTATATGCGTTTACTTTTTAGCAAAAAGAAAACGTCACCAGTTCAAAATGATGGTTGGATATTTAATGCCATTAAAAGTATGGAACAATCCTTGGTAAATAACAAATTCTTAAATAATGTTTAGTTTCGATATTAATAATTAAGTTTTTTATTCAAGAATTCCAATAATAAATTACAAACCGCCAAAGATAGAGCTTCACACATCAATACAAAAGTGTCGAACTGGTTGAGAGGGCCTTGGGGTACAACAGCAAATGTTGTTGCTTTGGACTACTTTAGCAGTACAAACATTATAGATGTCGCCATTAGTGCGAATATACAAAAAGCATTTTTAAAACAAAATAAGAATTATGTTAAATTTGAAATCATTGCAAAATAAATAATTCATTTATTAGGAAAAATAATAGAAAAAAACTATTATGATGAAAAATTAATAATAAAGAAAATAAAGCATTGCACATAAAGTTAAATAAAAAACTTACCAAACTCGATATTTTTATATGGAAAACAAGTCAGCTATCAAAAATTTTGCAAATATGTGTGTACAATATTGCATGTTTTGGATGATTCAATTTTAAGGGCCGATGTTGAATGTGAACCACACCTAAACTTCAAGTTTTTTTCTGCTTTGAATTTGACATTTCTCAATTTCAGACTAACTCAATTTGAACCCTGGAAAGATACACAATCGAGCAATGGTCAGAATGGTGGCAAGAAATAGCAACTTTGGATGATCAATTTTCGAAGAAAATCATCTTCAGTAATGAGGCACATTTCCACCTCAGTGTATTCCTCTATAAGCTGAATTGCCGCATTTAGGCGAATGATAATCCAAGAGTGAGTGTCGAAAAACCAATGGACCCACAAAGAGTGACTATTTGGTGCGGTTTATGGGCTGGCGGCATCATCGGGCCTATTTTTTTCAAAATGAGGCCGGTCAGGCAGTTACTGTGAATGGTGTTCGTTATCGTGAGATGGTAACGAACTTTTTATGGCCCGAATTGAAAGATATAGATGTGAACGATATGTGGTTCCAACAGGACGGTGCCACTTGCCACACAGCTAACGAAACAATGGCTCTTTTGCGCGACAAATTCAATGGTCGTGTTATCCCACGTGGTGGCGATGTCAATTGGCCGCCAAGATCATGTTATTTAACACCGTTGGACTTCTTTCTTTGGGGTTATTTGAAATAAAACGTGTACGTCGATAAGCCAACAACAATTCAAGAGCTAAAGGATGGGATTAAGGGCATAGAACCTCAATTATGCCTCAGCGACATAGAAAATTTGGAGCATCGGATGCCGCCGAGGACGCGGGGCCATTTGGCCAAAATATTGTGCCATACATAATTAATCCATACCAATATTATCAAAATAAAAAGAAATGACAATAATTTCCTAAAAGAATTTGTGTTTTATTGCAATATACATTCGTATTTGTAGCTACACCTAGTGTTATACACTAGTGTTATACCTAGTGTTATACAAAAGTGCTGGGAAAGTATTAAGCAGTGGGTACCGAGGATCGGACCATTTTTGAAGTATTCAATGCTCAAAAGTAATTACTCTATATTTTTAGCGTTATATTTTAAGAAACAAAATAAATAGACAATTTAACGACCACATTCAAATTATGTTTAACAGTTAAGCAACCATGGTTTACCCTAAATAGTACTGTCCAAGAAAACATGTTATTCCATAAAAAAAAAGTAATATGTGCGAGCAGTTAAATTTATTATAAAGAAATATGTAAATACAAAGATTTAAAGAAAATACATTTTTATAAAATAGAAAAGTTATGCTTTAAACACATAGACCGCTACACGGCTAAAAACGCCGTTGGCTTCAATCCTCGCCGTATAGTCAGCTACTCAATTAAATTGAAGACGACAACTACACGACTTTGTTGTAAATATACATATTTTATTTTTTAAATTGATAACTTTTTCCAAAAATACTTTTATCCAAAGTATATCTATATCAAGGCGAATTCATACCAGGTGGAGTTGATAGCCCAGCTGATTGTTTTTTGCTCTCGTTTTTTTGCTAATGTCATGTCAAAAACACATTGTTTCATATGTGTTAATATAATGTCAAAGTTGTTGTTTTGTTGTAGTTATTGCTCTACTGCTCACACCTGGTATGAATACGCCTTGATCTATATCAAGTACATTAGTTAGATCAGCTCAAGGCGAATCTATTTATCAGGTGAAAGCGAGACGACAACAAGTACAACAATAAAAAACAACATGTATTATGTTTGGTCGGCTGCCTCTCTCAAAATAGATTAATTCGCCTTAATTAATATCAAAGCAAAATGTAAAAAAATAGCTGTGTTCCCTTACTTTCGAAGCAGAAACTTCCAACATTTATGAACATTATTGCATTAAATTATTTATTTACACAATAATCATTTAAGGGCTTATTAATCTCATGTATAAAGATCTCGGAAAGATGTTAAAACGACCTACAATGTTTCTAGAGCTGCTAGCAGCATGACTAGTAAACAACGAAAAATAAATTTAATAACTATTTTTAATTAAAGAACAAACCTGATGTGTTTTGTTTATTTTTACTAAAAGAAAAAACGAAAAAGAAAAAATAGAACTAAGAAAATAAAAAGCAATTAAAATAAAAGCATAAAACAAGAATCTGGACCCACCGCAGCTCCTTTATTTTGTTAAAATGTGGTGAAAATTTGTGTATGTGTTATTGTGTTTTGTGTAGTAAAAATTTCACTTTTGTTTTTGTTTTTAATATTGTTTCTAAATAAACAAAATTTTGACAAAACCTGCCTCCAAAAAACGTAAACAAACAAAATTCAGCTGGGCTATCAACACCACCTGATATAAATTCGCCTTGGATCAGCTGATATTTTTCGTTATGTTTCTAAGATTCAAAATTTATTTACATTTTTTATAGCGCCATTGAATTTTAAAAAAGTAAATTCAAAGAAAATTGAAGTAAAATCAAGGCGAATTTAAACAGGTGATTGCACGGGCGAAAATTCTCATCATCTGTTTAATTTAGAAATGTCAAAAAATTCAATAAAAACAAAAATAATTTTGAAAATAAATTTAAAATTTTTCTTTTAATTGTTTATTGTGTGGATGTTTAAAAAAAAATAGAAATAATGTAAAAAAAAAAAATTAAAAAAGTGCTACAACAATATTCACAAGCGGAGTTCGGTGTTTCATGCAAACGGTATTGCAAAAGTTAAAGTGTAAAAAATAATAGCTTGTTTGTTAAATTCAACAACCAAATTCCAAAATTTTTTGTTGAAATTGAAAAAAAGCTATGATATAACGCATTTGCTTTTTCTCAAAGATGGTGCCAATAGAGATACGTGTGTGCAAATTGAAGATTTAAAATATGTAACTTCCTTGGTATATTAATTATTGCAGCCCGAAAAATTTTTATTATTTTTGTTTACTTATTTTTTTTTTTTTTTTTGTTTTTCTACGAATGTTTTTGACAACTGGCATAGATTTTGTAAAAACAAATTGCCTGTTGTTTTTTTATTGTTGTACTTGTTGTAGCCCTGCAATCACCTGTATATATTCGCCTTTAGTAAAATTGAAAGTAAAATTTCATATACATATGTATATATTTTTTTAACTTTCCTTTGTTTCATCAGGGATGGCAAACGAAATTTTAAAATTTTGCTTTTCTGGCTCAAGTTGCACCAAACACACTTTTTATGAATTCTTGTTTTAATTCAGTTTCATACACCTATTTATTATTATTTAGCAGAAGTGATATTAAGTTTATTTATTACAAAAAATACAATTGTACCTACTTTGCCATCCCTGACTTGTAGTCAGTTGCTTTTTGGCACCTAGCATTATTTTTACATAAACAAAATGCCTGCTGTTGTTCTAATGTTGTACTTGTTGTAGACTTGCATATACTTAATATAAATATACTTTGCTTTAATCATATCAAAACAAATAAATATTTTTGCTCAAAACCTCTTGATTGATTTTGATGGCCATTTTCTTCCGTTGAATAAAATAAAATGGTCGCAAACAAAAACAGAAATAAGCCTAACTGAGCGGCCTAAACAATAGCGTAACCGACTAACCTAAACAAGCGCGTAAGACGTAACGACGTCTAGTGCCTAGCGCAACGTTTTGTAATAAACAGTAACGTTAACATATTTTGTTTAGTAAAATCTAATAAATTTAAGCACAAAATAGAGCTAAAATCGCTAGATAAAGCAGATAATAGCTTACACAAAAAAACAATAACATTTTGTTTGCAACCAACTTCACTACCTAACGCTCTGTCATACATTTTTTTGCTTCATACATTTTGTATGGACATGAAAGTTTTTGACAGCTATTTTGTGCTGGCTGCAGACAACGCAACTTGTTTCTGCAACACGTTTCACATTCAGGTTTTATGTTTTGACACAAACACTGAAACCAACAGTGAAAACATAAACGCAATCTCAGTTCTGTTATTTTATATTATAACATTATCATCGCGCGGAAGATCGATGGAAAAATGAATCGTGAAGTAATTCAATTAGCAGCATACATAGATGTTTACATCTTACTTGTTGTCAATGTACTAAACACATAAAATAATGAAACAGCGCTACAAACAATGAAATCTGTTTCAATGCAACCAAAAAATATCAAAACATTTTGATGTTAAGTCCCGTTCCACACTTGCAATTTTTGTTTCGAAAACATTTTTTATATTCTCTTTTGAAGTTGTATTCGTGTCCATACTTTAAAAATTGTGTTTCTGACGACTGTATACTTTTATACAGTCATTCTCATGACAAAAAGAGCAAACAACAACAAAAATAGAGAGTTGCAGCAGAGTTTCAAGTATAGGAAACATTTTACCGCAGCCATTTTTATTTGCTCTCCTAACAACAAATACATGTGTTGCAGAAACAAAAATTGCAAGTGTGTAACGGGAAATCTGGATTGCAACCCGAAGTGAAACACGAAACACGAATTCAGACGACGCATTCTGTAATGAAATGAAACAGATTTCAGAAACATATGGCGTTGTCTGTAGCCAGCTTTATGTCTTACGCTCTTGTTTAGGTTTAGCAGTAACTGCTTAACCTTAACAAGGACTTTCATTTGACGCGTTAAATTAGTGCAATATAAATTAAAAATAATTTTTTCTTATGTGCCTTTGTTTTAATTTCTAGTTTTAATGCATTTAATTTACATGCTATTACTAAAGAATTATCTAATATTGGTTTTTATAAATCATTTTTTATTTATATATAATACATATTTTTTCAAATAACATGCGGTGTTTACTTTCATTTGACGCTTACAGTATATGTATGACCACCACTGTATACACTAATTTTCAAATTGTCTATGACAATTTTTTTCTTAATTTTTGTTCAATATTTAATCTTCGCCACATTTTGCATAATTTAATTTAATTTAAATTACATTACATTACATTAATTACTCGTATAAAAAAAAACAAACAAAATCATTTATTCAGCAGATTTTCCTCTTAAACTCTTTGATCGCTACCGCCTAAAAGTAATCTTTATACACTTTTGTTGTTGTACTTTAACGAATCAACTACACTCTTAATAAGTGTATTAATTGCAATATTACTGACCTGTTATTCCTACAGCCAACAATATACATAACAATTTACATCAAATTAATATGCAATGAAATGACGTCTTTATAAATTTTACCTCGTTTTATGAAGTACAACTATAGCCCGTTTCACACTATAATAATGAGAATTAAAATTTGTCAAAAACTGAAATATTTTGACAAAGTGTGATAGTATGAAAATAAATTTGACATCCCATAATACAAAATCATTTTCAGAATTTTTTCTAAATGCTAAGATTTTTCATTTTACCAGGTTTATTTTCTTTTAAAGCAAAGAACCAAGCATGGCCGCCGCACTGTGGTCAATATTTTGAGATAGCGGCCAAAACTCCTTTTGGTTTTTGTTCTCCGATTTTAAAGTTATGAGACTTATATGAAAGTAGACAGTAGTAAACCTCGGGAGCCAAAAAATTACAACTCTATTTCAACTATTTCACTGAGAACAGGGTGGTCCAAAATGGGCTTCTTCAGAATTTAGTAAATTTATGATATTTTTAGTTAATTTTTAAAGTTTAAATGATCATAACTTTTTGTTTTTCAAGATTTTTGGACGAAATAAATTTTGTGTTGTAACTTAACTTATTTCCTATTACTGGTAAAAAAATTTAAGCTCTTCTGTTTTCAGAACAATTTAAATATTTTTTTTAAAAAAGGTCAAATTTCTCGGAAATTTCCTACTTCATAGAGCACAACTCCTGTGAGTCAAGCTGAGTCAAAACACAAATTTACTATTTTGTAGTCCTAACTCTCCCCTACATTCCTATATATACATGTCCATGCATCGGGACTGCACTTTTTGAGCTACAGCAATTTTTCTGACCCAAGGTAAGATATTCGGTACAAACGCACGTCATATTTTTTGAGAAGTTATTTGTATGTGAAAGTGGCTATTATGCATTTATTTTGATGAAATTTTGTACAAGAGTTCTTATTGACCCAAAAAATAATTCTGTAGAAATTAGGAGAAGTTAGCCCATATTTGGACCTAGTCCACATAGAAGGGTGTATCAAAATTTTGACAAAAATTACAATAGAACTCTCAAATTATGTGGTATCTGGCAATTCATTTGGAAAAGGTAAAAAATGATTTTACTGCCATCTAATATTACATAACTTAAATACCTGAAAATTGCAAATAAATTTAAAACAATGGAAATAACTGGTAAAACCAAGTACCTGGTATATTATGTTTCAAAGAGGTAAAAAAGATCATGTTGAAACTTCGAGCAATAGTATATTAATCCATGCATTAATTTTTTTTTCTTCATTATTGTTTAAACAATGGCTAAATTCAGTTATAGTGTTCTATCTGATATATATTTTGAACGGAAAGATGAAAACGACATTATTTTACATATAATGATTAATCCATTCTTCAAAATATGCGACAAACAAGAAATTAAAATTCATAACTTAAAAATAAAAAACTTTTTAAATGCTTTAAGAAAACGGTACAATCAATGTTCCAGAAACAAGAAATTGTTTTACTCACGCAACCAAGAATGGCTAAGAAATAAACTTATTTTTAAAAAGCCATCAGTAACTACCACGGAAACTGGAAAAGGTGGTCGACCAGCAAAGCCAATTGATAATTGTAGTGAAAGATCACGAAGACGCAAGCTTAAACATATCAATGAAGAAGTTTCTTGTAGCATCATAAAGGATTCATTTCTGCATCAAATTCAACCATCGAAAACTAAAAAGAGTAAAATTGTTATCATTGAAAAAATAGTGGAAGCAAGCCCCACACGCACAAAAAGGATTTTAGAAAGTATGCCGACACCAACTGAAGAAAATAAATTTACTCCAGAAGAAGCATTTGCACTATTTTTGGATTTGAAAATGACTAAAAACCAATATACAGAATTGCAGAAGCGAACCAATGAAAAAAATTGTGGAATTTTTCCATCATATCGAGATATAGTTTCTGCCAAAAAAGATTGCTTACCTTCACCAACTGCTTTAGTGTAACTTCAAGTTCAGCAGAAATAAAATTGCAGGATCTTCTTGAACACACTGCAGAACGATTATTAAAGACATTTGATGCTGACTATTTAAAAAAGTTTAAAAATTGCAGCATGACTTTAATTTCTAAATTGGGATGTGATGGGTCCTCTGGCCAGAAACAATACAAACAATGTAATGCGGAAAATTCATCAGATGCCAATTTATTCATGATTTCTTTCGTTCGATTACGTTTAACAAAAACTTATATTGGTTCAGAGCCGTCAACTAGTAGAGCTGCAGAGATAGATGTATGGAAGAATGAAATTCCCTCGTCAACAAAATTTTGTAGACCAATAAAGTTTGCTTACAAAAAAGAAACTAAAGATGTCATAACTGAAGAAGTTGGCAAAATAACAGATGAAATTAAAGAACTTCAACCAGTGATATTTGAATTTAATGACCAATGCATCGAAGTTAACTTTAAAATGTCACTTACAATGATCGATGGAAAAGTTGCACCAGCTTTAACCGAAACAAAGTCTTCGTCAAGCTGCACCATATGCCAAAAAACATCAAGTCAATTGAGCCAACCACCAACACAAGAAGATAGTTTTAATGAAGCATATGAATTTGGAATGTGACCTCTTCATGCTAGAATTCCTTTTATGGAGCATATTCTTAAATTGGGATACAATTTGGAATTTGGCCCGTTAGGCGAAACAGTGAAAAACAACAAAGAAAATTTGGAAAAAGGAAAGCAAAAAAAAAAGATATTCAAGAAAAATACCGTGAGATAGGCCCTATAATTGACCAGCCAAAGCAAGGAGAAGGAAATTCTAATGATGGAAACACAGCAAGGAGATATTTTTCCGATCCAGAAACTGCAGCTTCTATAACTGGAGTAGATTATGATTTAATACGACGATTCCAAATCATATTAGAAGTTATAGCATGTAGCAAAAAGATATGCTAATGAGACAGCAACCCTTTATAACCAAAAATATTCTTGGAGACATATTTTGTTCCATGGGGAACAAATAATTCAGCACAATATGCTTCCAATTGGAGATCTCTCAAAAGAAGCGCAAGAAAAAAGGAACAAAGGCTACAGATTCTTTCGCGAACACAGTACAAGAAAAATTTCCAGATATTGTACTAATGAAGATCTTATTAATATTTTGTTGTGCACATCAGACGCATATATGTCCAGTATTCGACAAAAATAGAAATCAACCTCATTAGAGTTAGATGAAGAAGCTAAACAACTATTGCAAAATGAAAATCAAAGCTATTTGGAAGAAATTTTTACTAATATTGTTTAATTAATACTAGTTTAAAGATTATAATTTGTTTCTAATTTTAGTATAAATTTTTATTAATACATTTAAATAAAATATATTTGCACTTTAAATCAATAGTAAAAGTTTACTTAAAATTTTATCGATGTTGTGTTCTGTATATAATATATCCAAATGGTATTGATATTGTTGGGAATTTCAGTGTTATTTTTCAGTTTAATCCTCACAAGAATTAGCTTTCTTCCAAAAAAAACCAACCTTTGGCCCCTGTGAATATCGAGACTAAATAAATGTCAGGAGCTAAATGTTGGCATTTTCTGACCAAAATTAAGTTTAGGAACAATAAATAAGTATTGGTTGTAAAATACGATTGAAGAAAATAAGAAATTATAAAAAAATACCTATTTAAAATGTCAAAATATTCAACTTTTACATGGAAACTCAACAAAAAATTAAAATGAATTTTTAACTCCACATTACTTACGTTTCTATCTGTCGATTTTTACGTTTGAACACGCAAATTGAAGCTTAAAGTCCCTCCTATTGAACAAAACAAATTGCATAAAAAAATACCAATCCGGTCAAAAGTTACAGAGTTTTGACCGCTATCTCGCGAAATTGACCTCTGTGCGCCGTCTATGCTATTTTTTCTTAGCCCGTCACCTGCTCGAAATTGCCTCTGCCGCCTACATGAAATTGTTTAACCGCCACTGTTCAATTTTATTTGAAATGTGTTAATGTGTAAACGAAATGTTATGTTACGTTACCTCCCGTCTCTATTAGACGATATTAAGATGTCTTAACAAAAGTCAAAAGTATTAAAAATAATGTTTTTTTATGAAGTTTGACTTTTGATAAGACATCATAATGTCTAATGGATTAGATTTCTTGACAATCACAACAATTCTCATATGATTTCTTTCTTACAAAATCCAATGAAAATCTTCATACTCAGTATTATAGTGTGAAACGGGTTTAGCTAATGTTTAATTGGCAATGTTCATTTTACATGTTTGTTGGAATGGCTATTGATGGGTGTAGGTATCAGAGATATTGACCAAGAAAGGAAATTTATAATAATGTTGTTTGCCAACAAAAGGGAAACTACTAATAGGAATTTTAACAAAAAACAAGTTCTCATTTTTTATTTAGGTACAACCAAGGCACATTAATCAAATTATAAATTTTTTTTAGTATATGGATTTCGACAGTTAAACTTACAATTTTTCGCCTTAAATGGAAGTCGAACTATCAAACTCCATATAAAAAAAAATTTTAAAATTTCCCATTCGTGGTGAGACATTAATCAGGTAATGTGTCTTGGGTACAACCTGTAAGAAAATAAAATGAATGAACTTCGTAAATAACTGTTAAAAAACGGTAGTAAATAGCTGTCAAATACGCCTTTTGCAAAACTCTAAATCGCTAAAATAATGTACACTGGAAACCGGTTTCTTTTTTGAAATCAAAAAAATATGGAAACGCTTCAATAAAAGTCCAGTATTAGAAGAGATTTGTTCGGGGTAGACAAAAATTATGTATGATTTGTTTTTTGGATTTAAAAAAAAATAGTGTTTTTAAGTCATATCCGTCTGTCTAAGATAACAGTTAACGGGAACTGGGTTGCATTGAAATTGCTGTGCTAAAAACACAAAAAGTCTCGGAATTATCAAAATTCTGCTAGGAATAGAAAAAGTCATAAAATTATCAAACTGCCCTCGTAAAAGACGCAGCTTCCGCAGAATCCGATAATATTGCCTAACACTTTTTATCTACAAATTGTTTAAGGGTGAAATTTCCAGCCCTTAAATAGTTTTATTGGAGTCTGGTAAACTGTTGCGGGTTTGCGGTCTTAACGGATGGTTCGAAAATTAATGTGGGCATCCGAGCAGGCGTTCACATAGCAATCCGGATTCGCAGGTCGTATAAGATCTCAGATGAATATAGGGTGTTCTAGGCAGAGGTACTGGCGTTCCTGAAGGCTACCGGACCTAGATACTTGGGCGAAAGATTTCGCGACGTGGTAAACAACACCGCTTGGTGTAAACTGGAAGATGTTGTCGACTTCATGAGGGAAATCAGGTAGCTAAGTAATAGATAGCAGGACGCAAATATTCTCTTTTTTTAGTTTAGTTGTCTGAATAACAATGGACCCTATGGGTCTCCGAGTGGTAGTGCCATTTCTGGTCTCATACATCTAACCTATCCTATATCTTTAAAAGCACGACCACCAAGTCAAACGTAAACATGAAAACATGGAGATAGGAGATAGGAGATATAAGGCTATCACACCAGAACACTCTATTGATCGTACATATCTGGACTGGTTTCAAATTTTAACTACACGCACATTATACACTAACGTTTATAATATAATTGATTCATTTCATTTATTAAATATGGTGAAATAAAATGTCTAATTGCCCTAATTGGTGCAATATTCCAACTGATTGTAGAATAATATAAAACTAATTTTAATCCAATGATTTATATACATAATTAGTTATTTTAATTTTAACGTATTAATATCATTTTTATTATTAATAGAGTTTTATCATGCATGTAAATAAATTATGTGGTTAAATGAAATGCATGTTTGTCATTCCGATTTGACTTCTAAGAAAAGCCAAATCAAATCTGGTGACGAGTAACTATGAGAAGCTGACATCTTTGTAGGTTAATCTTTCTTTTTCCAATGTATTGTTTATCACCAAGCTTCTCTCTATCGAACCTTAAAATGACTGCGCTTATAATTCGCAAATTTGTTTGACGTTAAATGCAGTGTTACATGAAAAGTAAGCAAAGGATGCTAATAACACATTTTCGCAGGTTTGGTATGCGAGCGAGATACGAGCTACTTTAAATTAATTTTAATTTTAATTTCTGTTTTCATCTTGCACTGTTTCTTTTGAAAATCGCAATATTTCAAATGCAAAATGTATTCTAAACAAAAAAATGTCTAGAGGATTTGCTCGCTTTGAATACAGAAACAGCCCAGTCTTCTTTATTACAATTATTTGGCCCATATCCCTGTTACCTTTTTTCTAATTCTTTAAATACACTTCAAAAAAATAATAAAAAATAAATGAAATGCAAGTACGTACGTAGTATATTATAAATTAATAATATGACTTCGAAGAAGAAAAAAACTTCGTGAACATATAATTTTGGGGGATTCCTTTAGGCTAATGTCAGACTGCTCGCTACAAGCGAAGCTATAAATACTGCGCTACAACATGATATAAAGCACTGTATGCGTTTTTCTTATCTGTTCGCTCAAAACATGTCAGAGTGAGAGCGAAGCTTGACGCGAGTTCATACTACAAAGCAGGTTGTGTAATGGTTTGTAGCGCGTTGTAGCACGTTGTAGCTTCTATTCTTTTGTTTGTTTAATTTTGATATGTTTTAAAAACTTTTTTTTGTATATTTAAACATTTTAATACATTTTTAAATTAAATTTTGCGTCTAATCGAAAAAAGGACAAAAATCTGTGACGACATATATTTTTCATAAAAAATCTATTTTTTATATGAAAATCTTATTTTTGCTGTATCTTCTTTAAATAGCGTCTAATCGAAAAAAGGACAAAAATATGTGACGACCTATATTTTTCATAAAAAATCCAATTTTTTTTATATAAAATTCTTATTTCTGCTGTGTCTTCTTTAAATAGCGTCTAATAGGACAAAAATCTGTGACGACATATATTTTTCATAAAAAATCTATTTTTTATATGAAAATCTTATTTTTGCTGTATCTTCTCTAAAGAGCGTCTAATCGAAAAAAGGACAAAAATCTGTGACGACCTATATTTTTCATAAAAAATCTATTTTTTATATGAAAATCTTATTTTTGCTGTATCTTCTTTAAATAGCGTCTAATCGAAAAAAGGACAAAAATATGTGACGACCTATATTTTTCATAAAAAATCCAATTTTTTTTATATAAAATTCTTATTTCTGCTGTGTCTTCTTTAAATAGCGTCTAATAGGACAAAAATCTGTGACGACATATATTTTTCATAAAAAATCTATTTTTTATATGAAAATCTTATTTTTGCTGTATCTTCTCTAAAGAGCGTCTAATCGAAAAAAGGACAAAAATCTGTGACGACCTATATTTTTCATAAAAAATCTATTTTTTATATGAAAATCTTATTTTTGCTGTATCTTCTTTAAATAGCGTCTAATCGAAAAAAGGACAAAAATATGTGACGACCTATATTTTTCATAAAAAATCCAATTTTTTTTATATAAAATTCTTATTTCTGCTGTGTCTTCTTTAAATAGCGTCTAATAGGACAAAAATCTGTGACGACATATATTTTTCATAAAAAATCTATTTTTTATATGAAAATCTTATTTTTGCTGTATCTTCTCTAAAGAGCGTCTAATCGAAAAAAGGACAAAAATCTGTGACGACCTATATTTTTCATAAAAAATCTATTTTTTATATGAAAATCTTATTTTTGCTGTATCTTCTTTAAATAGCGTCTAATCGAAAAAAGGACAAAAATATGTGACGACCTATATTTTTCATAAAAAATCCAATTTTTTTTATATAAAATTCTTATTTCTGCTGTGTCTTCTTTAAATAGCGTCTAATAGGACAAAAATCTGTGACGACATATATTTTTCATAAAAAATCTATTTTTTATATGAAAATCTTATTTTTGCTGTATCTTCTCTAAAGAGCGTCTAATCGAAAAAAGGACAAAAATCTGTGACGACCTATATTTTTCATAAAAAATCTATTTTTTATATGAAAATCTTATTTTTGCTGTATCTTCTTTAAATAGCGTCTAATCGAAAAAAGGACAAAAATATGTGACGACCTATATTTTTCATAAAAAATCCAATTTTTTTTATATAAAATTCTTATTTCTGCTGTGTCTTCTTTAAATAGCGTCTAATAGGACAAAAATCTGTGACGACATATATTTTTCATAAAAAATCTATTTTTTATATGAAAATCTTATTTTTGCTGTATCTTCTCTAAAGAGCGTCTAATCGAAAAAAGGACAAAAATCTGTGACGACCTATATTTTTCATAAAAAATCTATTTTTTATATGAAAATCTTATTTTTGCTGTATCTTCTTTAAATAGCGTCTAATCGAAAAAAGGACAAAAATATGTGACGACCTATATTTTTCATAAAAAATCTATTTTTTATATGAAAATCTTATTTTTGCTGTATCTTCTTTAAATAGCGTCTAATCGAAAAAAGGACAAAAATATGTGACGACCTATATTTTTCATAAAAAATCCAATTTTTTTTATATAAAATTCTTATTTCTGCTGTGTCTTCTTTAAATAGCGTCTAATAGGACAAAAATCTGTGACGACATATATTTTTCATAAAAAATCTATTTTTTATATGAAAATCTTATTTTTGCTGCATCTTTTTTAAATAGCGTCTAATCGAAAAAAGGACAAAAATCTGTGACGACCTATATTTTTCATAAAAAATCTATTTTTTATATGAAAATCTTATTTTTGCTGTATCTTCTTTAAATAGCCTCTAATCGAAAAAAGGACAAAAATATGTGACGACCCATATTTTTCATAAAAAATCTATTTTTTATATGAAAATCTTATTTTTGCTGTGTCTTCTTTAAATAGCGTCTAATAGGACAAAAATCTGTGACGACATATATTTTTCATAAAAAATCTATTTTTTATATGAAAATCTTATTTTTGCTGTATCTTCTTTAAATAGCGTCTATCGAAAAAAGGACAAAAATCTGTGACGACATATAATATATATAGTATATATAATATATATATATCATATATATATCATATATCTTATTTTTGCTGTATCTTTTTTAAATAGCGTCTAATCGAAAAAAGGACAAAAATCTGTGACGACCTATATTTTTCATAAAAAATCTATTTTTTATATGAAAATCTTATTTTTGCTGTATCTTCTTTAAATAGCCTCTAATCGAAAAAAGGACAAAAATATGTGACGACCTATATTTTTCATAAAAAATCTATTTTTTATATGAAAATCTTATTTTTGCTGTATCTTCTTTAAATAGCGTCTAATCGAAAAAAGGACAAAAATATGTGACGACCTATATTTTTCATAAAAATCCAATTTTTTTTATATGAAAATCTTATTTTTGCTGTGTCTTCTTTAAATAGCGTCTAATAGGACAAAAATCTGTGACGACATATATTTTTCATAAAAAATCTATTTTTTATATGAAAATCTTATTTTTGCTGTATCTTCTTTAAATAGCGTCTATCGAAAAAAGGACAAAAATCTGTGACGACCTATATTTTTCATAAAAAATCTATTTTTTATATGAAAATCTTATTTTTGCTGTATCTTCTTTAAATAGCGTCTAATCGAAAAAAGGACAAAAATCTGTGACGACCTATATTTTTCATAAAAAATCTATTTTTTATATGAAAATCTTATTTTTGCTGTATCTTCTTTAAATAGCGTCTAATCGAAAAAAGGACAAAAATCTTTGACGACATATAATATATATAGTATATATAATATATATATATATATATATCATATATATATCATATATCTTATTTTTGCTGTATCTTCTTTAAATAGCGTCTAATCGAAAAAAGGACAAAAATATGTGACGACCTATATTTTTCGTAAAAAATCCAATTTTTTTTATATGAAATTCTTATTTTTGCTGTGTCTTCTTTAAATAGCGTCTAATAGGACAAAAATCTGTGACGACATATATTTTTCATAAAAAATCTATTTTTTATATGAAAATCTTATTTTTGCTGTATCTTCTTTAAATAGCGTCTAATCGAAAAAAGGACAAAAATCTGTGACGATCTATATTTTTCATACAAAATCTATTTTTTATATGAAAACCTTATTTTTGCTGTATCTTCTTTAAATAGTGTCTAATCGAAAAAAGGACAAAAATCTGTGACGACCTATATTTTTCATAACAAATCTATTTTTTATATGAAAATCTTATTTTTGCTGTATCTTTTTTAAATAGCGTCTAATAGGACAAAAATCTGTGACGACATATATTTTTCGTAAAAAATCCAATTTTTTTTATATGAAATTCTTATTTTTGCTGTGTCTTCTTTAAATAGCGTCTAATCGAAAAAAGGACAAAAATCTGTGACGATCTATATTTTTCATAACAAATCTATTTTTTATATGAAAATCTTATTTTTGCTGTATCTTTTTTAAATAGCGTCTAATCGAAAAAAGGACAAAAATCTGTGACGACCTATATTTTTCATAACAAATCTATTTTTTATATGAAAATCTTATTTTTGCTGTATCTTCGTTAAATAGCGTCTAATCGAAAAAATTTTTCATAAAAAATCTATTTTTTATATGAAAATCTTATTTTTGCTGTATCTTCTTTAAATAGCGTCTAATCGAAAAAATTTTTCATAAAAAATCTATTTTTTATATGAAAATCTTATCTTTGCTGCATCTTCTTTAAATAGCGTCTAATCGAAACAAAATCTGTGACGACCTATATTTTTCATAAAAAATCTATTTTTTATATGAAAATCTTATTTTTGCTGTATCTTCTTTAAATAGCGTCTAATCTAAAAAAGGACAAAAATCTGTGACGACCTATATTTTTCATAAAAAATCTATTTTGTATATGAAAATCTTATTTTTGCTGTATCTTCTTTAAATAGCGTCTAATCGAAAAAAGGACAAAAATCTGTGACGACCTATATTTTTCATAACAAATCTATTTTGTATATGAAAATCTTATTTTTGCTGTATCTTCTTTAAATAGCGTCTAATCGAAAAAAGGACAAAAATCTGTGACGACCTATATTTTTCATAAAAAATCTATTTTTTATATGATAATCTTATTTTTGCAGCATCTTCTCTAAATAGCGTCTAATCTAAAAAAGGACAAAAATCTGTGACGACCTATATTTTTCATAAAAAATCTATTTTGTATATGAAAATCTTATTTTTGCTGTATCTTCTTTAAATAGCGTCTAATCGAAAAAAGGACAAAATCTGTGACGACCTATATTTTTCATAAAAAATCTATTTTTTATATGAAAATCTTATTTTTGCTGCATCTTCTTTAAATAGCGTCTAATCGAAAAAAGGACAAAAATCTGTGACGACCTATATTTTTCATAACAAATCTATTTTTTATATGAAAATCTTATTTTTGCTGTATCTTCTTTAAATAGCGTCTAATCGCAAAAAGGACAAAAATCTGTGACGACCTATATTTTTCTATTTTTTTATATGAAAATCTTATTTTTGCTGTATCTTCTTTAAATAGCCTCTAATCGAAAAAACGACAAAAATCTGTGACGACCTATATTTTTCCTAAAAAATCTATTTTTTATATGAAAATCTTATTTTTGCTGTATCTTCTTTAAATAGCGTCTAATCGAAAAAAGGACAAAAATCTGTGACGACCTATATTTTTCTATTTTTTTATATGAAAATCTTATTTTTGCTGCATCTTCTTTAAATAGCCTCTAATCGAAAAAACGACAAAAATCTGTGACGACCTATATTTTTCCTAAAAAATCTATTTTTTATATGAAAATCTTATTTTTGCTGTATCTTCTTTAAATAGCGTCTAATCGCAAAAAGGACAAAAATCTGTGACGACCTATATTTTTCTATTTTTTTATATGAAAATCTTATTTTTGCTGTATCTTCTTTAAATAGCCTCTAATCGAAAAAACGACAAAAATCTGTGACGACCTATATTTTTCCTAAAAAATCTATTTTTTATATGAAAATCTTATTTTTGCTGTATCTTCTTTAAATAGCGTCTAATCGAAAAAAGGACAAAAATCTGTGACGACCTATATTTTTCATAAAAAATCTAGTTTTATATAAAAATCTTATTTTTGCTGCATCTTCTTTAAATAGCGTCTAATCGAAAAAAGGACAAAAATCTGTGACGACCTATATTTTTCATAACAAATCTATTTTTTATATGAAAATCTTATTTTTGCTGTATCTTCTTTAAATAGCGTCTAATCGCAAAAAGGACAAAAATCTGTGACGACCTATATTTTTCTGTTTTTTTATATGAAAATCTTATTTTTGCTGTATCTTCTTTAAATAGCCTCTAATCGAAAAAACGACAAAAATCTGTGACGACCTATATTTTTCCTAAAAAATCTATTTTTTATATGAAAATCTTATTTTTGCTGTATCTTCTTTAAATAGCGTCTAATCGAAAAAAAGGACAAAAATCTGTGACGACCTATATTTTTCTATTTTTTTATATGAAAATCTTATTTTTGCTGCATCTTCTTTAAATAGCCTCTAATCGAAAAAACGACAAAAATCTGTGACGACCTATATTTTTCCTAAAAAATCTATTTTTTATATGAAAATCTTATTATAAAAATCTGTGACGACCTATATTTTTCTATTTTTTTATATGAAAATCTTATTTTTGCTGTATCTTCTTTAAATAGCCTCTAATCGAAAAAACGACAAAAATCTGTGACGACCTATATTTTTCCTAAAAAATCTATTTTTTATATGAAAATCTTATTTTTGCTGTATCTTCTTTAAATAGCGTCTAATCGAAAAAGGACAAAAATCTGTGACGACCTATATTTTTCATAAAAAATCTAGTTTTATATAAAAATCTTATTTTTGCTGCATCTTCTTTAAATAGCGTCTAATCGAAAAAAGGACAAAAATCTGTGACGACCTATATTTTTCATAATAAATCTATTTTTTATATGAAAATCTTATTTTTGCTGTATCTTCTTTAAATAGCGTCTAATCGCAAAAAGGACAAAAATCTGTGACGACCTATATTTTTCTATTTTTTTATATGAAAATCTTATTTTTGCTGTATCTTCTTTAAATAGCCTCTAATCGAAAAAACGACAAAAATCTGTGACGACCTATATTTTTCCTAAAAAATCTATTTTTTATATGAAAATCTTATTTTTGCTGTATCTTCTTTAAATAGCGTCTAATCGAAAAAAGGACAAAAATCTGTGACGACCTATATTTTTCTATTTTTTTATATGAAAATCTTATTTTTGCTGCATCTTCTTTAAATAGCCTCTAATCGAAAAAACGACAAAAATCTGTGACGACCTATATTTTTCCTAAAAAATCTATTTTTTATATGAAAATCTTATTTTTGCTGTATCTTCTTTAAATAGCGTCTAATCGCAAAAAGGACAAAAATCTGTGACGACCTATATTTTTCTATTTTTTTATATGAAAATCTTATTTTTGCTGTATCTTCTTTAAATAGCCTCTAATCGAAAAAACGACAAAAATCTGTGACGACCTATATTTTTCCTAAAAAATCTATTTTTTATATGAAAATCTTATTTTTGCTGTATCTTCTTTAAATAGCGTCTAATCGAAAAAAGGACAAAAATCTGTGACGACATATATTTTTCATAAAAAAACTATTTTTTATATGAAAATCTTATTTTTGCTGTATCTTCTTTAAATAGCGTCTAATCGAAAAAGGACAAAAATCTGTGACGACATATATTTTTCATAAAAAATCTATTTTTTATATGAAAATCTTATTTTTGCTGCATCTTCTTTAAATAGCCTCTAATCGAAAAAAGGACAAAAATCTGTGACGATCTATATTTTTCATAAAAAATCTATTTTGTATATGAAAAACTTATTTTTGCGTATCTTCTTTAAATAGCGTCTAATCGAAAAAAGGACAAAAATCTGTGACGACCTATATTTTTCATAACAAATCTATTTTTTATATGAAAATCTTATTTTTGCTGTATCTTCGTTAAATAGCGTCTAATCGAAAAAAGGACAAAAATCTGTGACGACCTATATTTTTCATAACAAATCTATTTTTTATATGAAAATCTTATTTTTGCTGTATCTTCGTTAAATAGCGTCTAATCGAAAAAATTTTTCATAAAAAATCTATTTTTTATATGAAAATCTTATTTTTGCTGTATCTTCTTTAAATAGCGTCTAATCGAAAAAATTTTTCATAAAAAATCTATTTTTTATATGAAAATCTTATCTTTGCTGCATCTTCTTTAAATAGCGTCTAATCGAAACAAAATCTGTGACGACCTATATTTTTCATAAAAAATCTATTTTTTATATGAAAATCTTATTTTTGCTGTATCTTCTTTAAATAGCGTCTAATCTAAAAAAGGACAAAAATCTGTGACGACCTATATTTTTCATAAAAAATCTATTTTTTATATGAAAATCTTATTTTTGCTGCATCTTCTTTAAATAGCGTCTAATCTAAAAAAGGACAAAAATCTGTGACGACCTATATTTTTCATAAAAAATCTATTTTGTATATGAAAATCTTATTTTTGCTGTATCTTCTTTAAATAGCGTCTAATCGAAAAAAGGACAAAAATCTGTGACGACCTATATTTTTCATAACAAATCTATTTTTTATATGAAAATCTTATTTTTGCTGTATCTTCTTTAAATAGCGTCTAATCGAAAAAAGGACAAAAATCTGTGACGAGCTATATTTTTCATAAAAAATCTATTTTTTATATGAAAATCTTATTTTTGCTGTATCTTCTTTAAATAGCGTCTAATCGAAAAAAAGACAAAAATCTGTGACGACCTATATTTTTCATAAAAAATCTATTTTGTATATGAAAATCTTATTTTTGCTGTATCTTCTTTAAATAGTGTTTAATCGAAAAAAGGACAAAAATCTGTGACGACCTATATTTTTTATAAAAAATCTATTTTTTATATGAAAATCTTATTTTTGCTGTATCTTCTTAAAACAGCGTCTAATCGAAAAAAGGACAAAAATCTGTGACGAGCTATATTTTTCATAAAAAATCTATTTTTTATATGAAAATCTTATTTTTGCTGTATCTTCTTTAAATAGCGTCTAATCGAAAAAAAGACAAAAATCTGTGACGACCTATATTTTTCATAAAAAATCTATTTTGTATATGAAAATCTTATTTTTGCTGTATCTTCTTTAAATAGCGTCTAATCGAAAAAAGGACAAAAATCTGTGACGACATATATTTTTCATAAAAAATCTATTTTTTATATGAAAATCTTATTTTTGCTGTATCTTCTTTAAATAGCGTCTAATCGAAAAAAGGACAAAAATCTGTGACGTCCTATATTTTTCATAAAAAAAACTATTTTTTATATGAAAATCTTATTTTTGCTGTATCTTCTTAAAACAGCGTCTAATCGAAAAAAAGGACAAAAATCTGTGACGAGCTATATTTTTCATAAAAAATCTATTTTTTATATGAAAATCTTATTTTTGCTGTATCTTCTTTAAATAGCGTCTAATCGAAAAAAAGACAAAAATCTGTGACGACCTATATTTTTCATAAAAAATCTATTTTGTATATGAAAATCTTATTTTTGCTGTATCTTCTTTAAATAGCGTCTAATCGAAAAAAGGACAAAAATCTGTGACGACCTATATTTTTCATAAAAAATCTATTTTTTATATGAAAATCTTATTTTTGCTGTATCTTCTTAAAACAGCGTCTAATCAAAAAAAGGACAAAAATCTGTGACGAGCTATATTTTTCATAAAAAATCTATTTTTTATATGAAAATCTTATTTTTGCTGTATCTTCTTTAAATAGCGTCTAATCGAAAAAAGGACAAAAATCTGTGACGACCTATATTTTTCATAAAAAATCTATTTTGTAAATGAAAATCTTATTTTTGCTGTATCTTCTTTAAATAGTGTTTAATCGAAAAAAGGACAAAAATCTGTGACGACCTATATTTTTTATAAAAAATCTATTTTATATGAAAATCTTATTTTTGCTGTATCTTCTTAAAACAGCGTCTAATCGAAAAAAGGACAAAAATCTGTGACGACCTATATTTTTTATAAAAAATCTATTTTATATGAAAATCTTATTTTTGCTGTATCTTCTTTAAATAGCGTCTAATCGAAAAAAAGGACAAAAATCTGTGACGAGCTATATTTTTAAAAAAAATCTATTTTATATATGAAAATCTTATTTTTGCTGTATATTTAAATAGCGTCTAATCGAAAAAAGGACAAAAATCTGTGACGACATATATTTTTCATAAAAAATCTATTTTTTATATGAAAATCTTATTTTTGCTGTATCTTCTTTAAATAGCCTCTAATCGAAAAAAGGACAAAAATCTGTGACGACCTATAATTTTCATAAAAAATCTATTTTTTATATGAAAATCTTATTTTTGCTGTATCTTCTTTAAATAGCGTCTAATCGAAAAAAGGACAAAAATCTGTGACGACATATATTTTTCATAAAAAATCTATTTTTTATATGAAAATCTTATTTTTGCTGTATCTTCTTTAAATAGCGTCTAATCGAAAAAAGGACAAAAATCTGTGACGACCTATAATTTTCATAAAAAATCTATTTTTTATATGAAAATCTTATTTTTGCTGTATCTTCTTTAAATAGCGTCTAATCGAAAAAAGGACAAAAATCTGTGACGACATATATTTTTCATAAAAAATCTATTTTTTATATGAAAATCTTATTTTTGCTGTATCTTCTTTAAATCTATTTTTTATATGAAAATCTTATTTTTGCTGTATCTTCTTAAAAAATCTGTGACGAGCTATATTTTTCATAAAAAATCTATTTTTTATATGAAAATCTTATTTTTGCTGTATCTTCTTTAAATAGCGTCTAATCGAAAAAAAGACAAAAATCTCTGACGACCTATATTTTTCATAAAAAATCTATTTTGTATATGAAAATCTTATTTTTGCTGTATCTTCTTTAAATAGTGTTTAATCGAAAAAAGGACAAAAATCTGTGACGACCTATATTTTTCATAAAAAATCTATTTTGTATATGAAAATCTTATTTTTGCTGTATCTTCTTTAAATAGCGTCTAATCGAAAAAAGGACAAAAATCTGTGACGACATATATTTTTCATAAAAAATCTATTTTTTATATGAAAATCTTATTTTTGCTGTATCTTCTTTAAATAGCGTCTAATCGCAAAAAGGACAAAAATCTGTGACGACCTATATTTTTCATAAAAAATCTATTTTTTATATGAAAATCTTATTTTTGCTGTATCTTCTTTAAATAGCGTCTAATCGAAAAAAGGACAAAAATCTGTGACGACCTATATTTTTCATAAAAAATCTATTTTTTATATGAAAATCTTATTTTTGCTGTATCTTCTTTAAATAGCGTCTAATCGAAAAAAGGACAAAAATCTGTGACGACCTATATTTTTCATAAAAAATCTATTTTTTATATGAAAATCTTATTTTTGCTGTATCTTCTTTAAATAGCGTCTAATCGAAAAAAGGACAAAAATCTGTGACGACATATATTTTTCATAAAAAATCTATTTTTTATATGAAAATCTTATTTTTGCTGTATCTTCTTTAAATAGTGTTTAATCGAAAAAAGGACAAAAATCTGTGACGACCTATATTTTTCATAAAAAATCTATTTTATATATGAAAATCTTATTTTTGCTGTATCTTCTTTAAATAGCGTCTAATCGAAAAAAGGACAAAAATCTGTGACGACATATATTTTTCATAAAAAATCTATTTTTTATATGAAAATCTTAATTTTGCTGTATCTTCTTTAAATAGCGTCTAATCGAAAAAAGGACAAAAATCTGTGACGACCTATATTTTTCATAAAAAATCTATTTTTTATATGAAAATCTTAGTTTTGCTGTATCTTCTTTAAATAGCGTCTAATCGAAAAAAGGACAAAAATCTGTGACGACCTATATTTTTCATAAAAAATCTATTTTTTATATGAAAATCTTAGTTTTGCTGTATCTTCTTTAAATAGCGTCTAATCGAAAAAAGGACAAAAAACTGTGACGACCTATATTTTTCATAAAAAATCTATTTTTTATATGAAAATCTTATTTTTGCTGTATCTTCTTTAAATAGCGTCTAATCGAAAAAAGGACAAAAATCTGTGACGACCTATATTTTTCATAAAAAATCTATTTTTTATATGAAAATCTTATTTTTGCTGTATCTTCTTTAAATAGCGTCTAATCGAAAAAAGGACAAAAATCTGTGACGACATATATTTTTCATAAAAAATCTATTTTTTATATGAAAATCTTATTTTTGCTGTATCTTCTTTAAATAGTGTTTAATCGAAAAAAGGACAAAAATCTGTGACGACCTATATTTTTCATAAAAAATCTATTTTATATATGAAAATCTTATTTTTGCTGTATCTTCTTTAAATAGCGTCTAATCGAAAAAAGGACAAAAATCTGTGACGACATATATTTTTCATAAAAAATCTATTTTTTATATGAAAATCTTAATTTTGCTGTATCTTCTTTAAATAGCGTCTAATCGAAAAAAGGACAAAAATCTGTGACGACCTATATTTTTCATAAAAAATCTATTTTTTATATGAAAATCTTAGTTTTGCTGTATCTTCTTTAAATAGCGTCTAATCGAAAAAAGGACAAAAATCTGTGACGACCTATATTTTTCATAAAAAATCTATTTTTTATATGAAAATCTTATTTTTGCTGTATCTTCTTTAAATAGCGTCTAATCGAAAAAAGGACAAAAATCTGTGACGACATATATTTTTCATAAAAAATCTATTTTTTATATTAAAATCTTATTTTTGCTGTATCTTCTTTAAATAGCGTCTAATCGCAAAAAGGACAAAAATCTGTGACGACCTATATTTTTCATAAAAAATCTATTTTTTATATGAAAATCTTATTTTTGCTGTATCTTCTTTAAATAGCGTCTAATCGAAAAAAGGACAAAAATCTGTGACGACCTATATTTTTCATAAAAAATCTATTTTTTATATGAAAATCTTATTTTTGCTGTATCTTCTTTAAATAGCGTCTAATCGCAAAAAGGACAAAAATCTGTGACGACCTATATTTTTCATAAAAAATCTATTTTTTATATGAAAATCTTATTTTTGCTGTATCTTCTTTAAATAGCGTATAATCGAAAAATGGACAAAAATCTGTGACGACCTATATTTTTCATAAAAAGTCTATTTTTTATATGAAAATCTTATTTTTGCTGTATCTTCTTTAAATAGTGTTTAATCGAAAAAAGGACAAAAATCTGTGACGACCTATATTTTTCATAAAAAATCTATTTTTTATATGAAAATCTTATTTTTGCTGTATCTTCTTTAAATAGCGTCTAATCGCAAAAAGGACAAAAATCTGTGACGACCTATATTTTTCATAAAAAATCTATTTTTTATATGAAAATCTTATTTTTGCTGTATCTTCTTTAAATAGTGTTTAATCGAAAAAAGGACAAAAATCTGTGACGACCTATATTTTTCATAAAAAATCTATTTTTTATATTAAAATCTTATTTTTGCTGTATCTTCTTTAAATAGCGTCTAATCGCAAAAAGGACAAAAATCTGTGACGACCTATATTTTTCATAAAAAATCTATTTTTTATATGAAAATCTTATTTTTGCTGTATCTTCTTTAAATAGCGTCTAATCGAAAAAAGGACAAAAATCTGTGACGACATATATTTTTCATAAAAAATCTATTTTTTATATGAAAATCTTATTTTTGCTGTATCTTCTTTAAATAGCGTCTAATCGCAAAAAGGACAAAAATCTGTGACGACCTATATTTTTCATAAAAAATCTATTTTTTATATTAAAATCTTATTTTTGCTGTATCTTCTTTAAATAGCGTCTAATCGCAAAAAGGACAAAAATCTGTGACGACCTATATTTTTCATAAAAAATCTATTTTTTATATGAAAATCTTATTTTTGCTGTATCTTCTTTAAATAGCGTCTAATCGAAAAAAGGACAAAAATCTGTGACGACCTATATTTTTCATAAAAAATCTATTTTGTATATGAAAATCTTATTTTTGCTGTATCTTCTTTAAATAGCGTCTAATCGAAAAAAGGACAAAAATCTGTGACGACATATATTTTTCATAAAAAATCTATTTTTTATATTAAAATCTTATTTTTGCTGTATCTTCTTTAAATAGCGTCTAATCGCAAAAAGGACAAAAATCTGTGACGACCTATATTTTTCATAAAAAATCTATTTTTTATATGAAAATCTTATTTTTGCTGTATCTTCTTTAAATAGCGTCTAATCGAAAAAAGGACAAAAATCTGTGACGACCTATATTTTTCATAAAAAATCTATTTTTTATATGAAAATCTTATTTTTGCTGTATCTTCTTTAAATAGCGTCTAATCGCAAAAAGGACAAAAATCTGTGACGACCTATATTTTTCATAAAAAATCTATTTTTTATATGAAAATCTTATTTTTGCTGTATCTTCTTTAAATAGCGTATAATCGAAAAATGGACAAAAATCTGTGACGACCTATATTTTTCATAAAAAGTCTATTTTTTATATGAAAATCTTATTTTTGCTGTATCTTCTTTAAATAGTGTTTAATCGAAAAAAGGACAAAAATCTGTGACGACCTATATTTTTCATAAAAAATCTATTTTTTATATGAAAATCTTATTTTTGCTGTATCTTCTTTAAATAGCGTCTAATCGCAAAAAGGACAAAAATCTGTGACGACCTATATTTTTCATAAAAAATCTATTTTTTATATGAAAATCTTATTTTTGCTGTATCTTCTTTAAATAGTGTTTAATCGAAAAAAGGACAAAAATCTGTGACGACCTATATTTTTCATAAAAAATCTATTTTTTATATTAAAATCTTATTTTTGCTGTATCTTCTTTAAATAGCGTCTAATCGCAAAAAGGACAAAAATCTGTGACGACCTATATTTTTCATAAAAAATCTATTTTTTATATGAAAATCTTATTTTTGCTGTATCTTCTTTAAATAGCGTCTAATCGAAAAAAGGACAAACATCTGTGACGACATATATTTTTCATAAAAAATCTATTTTTTATATGAAAATCTTATTTTTGCTGTATCTTCTTTAAATAGCGTCTAATCGCAAAAAGGACAAAAATCTGTGACGACCTATATTTTTCATAAAAAATCTATTTTTTATATGAAAATCTTATTTTTGCTGTATCTTCTTTAAATAGCGTCTAATCGAAAAAAGGACAAAAATCTGTGACGACATATATTTTTCATAAAAAATCTATTTTTTATATGAAAATCTTATTTTTGCTGTATCTTCTTTAAATAGCGTCTAATCGCAAAAAGGACAAAAATCTGTGACGACCTATATTTTTCATAAAAAATCTATTTTTTATATTAAAATCTTATTTTTGCTGTATCTTCTTTAAATAGCGTCTAATCGCAAAAAGGACAAAAATCTGTGACGACCTATATTTTTCATAAAAAATCTATTTTTTATATGAAAATCTTATTTTTGCTGTATCTTCTTTAAATAGCGTCTAATCGAAAAAAGGACAAAAATCTGTGACGACCTATATTTTTCATAAAAAATCTATTTTTTATATGAAAATCTTATTTTTGCTGTATCTTCTTTAAATAGTGTTTAATCGAAAAAAGGACAAAAATCTGTGACGACCTATATTTTTCATAAAAAATCTATTTTTTATATTAAAATCTTATTTTTGCTGTATCTTCTTTAAATAGCGTCTAATCGCAAAAAGGACAAAAATCTGTGACGACCTATATTTTTCATAAAAAATCTATTTTTTATATGAAAATCTTATTTTTGCTGTATCTTCTTTAAATAGCGTCTAATCGAAAAAAGGACAAAAATCTGTGACGACATATATTTTTCATAAAAAATCTATTTTTTATATGAAAATCTTATTTTTGCTGTATCTTCTTTAAATAGCGTCTAATCGCAAAAAGGACAAAAATCTGTGACGACCTATATTTTTCATAAAAAATCTATTTTTTATATGAAAATCTTATTTTTGCTGTATCTTCTTTAAATAGCGTCTAATCGAAAAAAGGACAAAAATCTGTGACGACATATATTTTTCATAAAAAATCTATTTTTTATATGAAAATCTTATTTTTGCTGTATCTTCTTTAAATAGCGTCTAATCGCAAAAAGGACAAAAATCTGTGACGACCTATATTTTTCATAAAAAATCTATTTTTTATATTAAAATCTTATTTTTGCTGTATCTTCTTTAAATAGCGTCTAATCGCAAAAAGGACAAAAATCTGTGACGACCTATATTTTTCATAAAAAATCTATTTTTTATATGAAAATCTTATTTTTGCTGTATCTTCTTTAAATAGCGTCTAATCGAAAAAAGGACAAAAATCTGTGACGACCTATATTTTTCATAAAAAATCTATTTTGTATATGAAAATCTTATTTTTGCTGTATCTTCTTTAAATAGCGTCTAATCGAAAAAAGGACAAAAATCTGTGACGACATATATTTTTCATAAAAAATCTATTTTTTATATTAAAATCTTATTTTTGCTGTATCTTCTTTAAATAGCGTCTAATCGCAAAAAGGACAAAAATCTGTGACGACCTATATTTTTCATAAAAAATCTATTTTTTATATGAAAATCTTATTTTTGCTGTATCTTCTTTAAATAGCGTCTAATCGAAAAAAGGACAAAAATCTGTGACGACCTATATTTTTCATAAAAAATCTATTTTTTATATGAAAATCTTATTTTTGCTGTATCTTCTTTAAATAGCGTCTAATCGCAAAAAGGACAAAAATCTGTGACGACCTATATTTTTCATAAAAAATCTATTTTTTATATGAAAATCTTATTTTTGCTGTATCTTCTTTAAATAGCGTATAATCGAAAAATGGACAAAAATCTGTGACGACCTATATTTTTCATAAAAAGTCTATTTTTTATATGAAAATCTTATTTTTGCTGTATCTTCTTTAAATAGTGTTTAATCGAAAAAAGGACAAAAATCTGTGACGACCTATATTTTTCATAAAAAATCTATTTTTTATATGAAAATCTTATTTTTGCTGTATCTTCTTTAAATAGCGTCTAATCGCAAAAAGGACAAAAATCTGTGACGACCTATATTTTTCATAAAAAATCTATTTTTTATATGAAAATCTTATTTTTGCTGTATCTTCTTTAAATAGTGTTTAATCGAAAAAAGGACAAAAATCTGTGACGACCTATATTTTTCATAAAAAATCTATTTTTTATATTAAAATCTTATTTTTGCTGTATCTTCTTTAAATAGCGTCTAATCGCAAAAAGGACAAAAATCTGTGACGACCTATATTTTTCATAAAAAATCTATTTTTTATATGAAAATCTTATTTTTGCTGTATCTTCTTTAAATAGCGTCTAATCGAAAAAAGGACAAAAATCTGTGACGACATATATTTTTCATAAAAAATCTATTTTTTATATGAAAATCTTATTTTTGCTGTATCTTCTTTAAATAGCGTCTAATCGCAAATAGGACAAAAATCTGTGACGACCTATATTTTTCATAAAAAATCTATTTTTTATATGAAAATCTTATTTTTGCTGTATCTTCTTTAAATAGCGTCTAATCGAAAAAAGGACAAAAATCTGTGACGACCTATATTTTTCATAAAAAATCTATTTTTTATATGAAAATCTTATTTTTGCTGTATCTTCTTTAAATAGCGTCTAATCGAAAAAAGGACAAAAATCTGTGACGACCTATATTTTTCATAAAAAATCTATTTTTTATATGAAAATCTTATTTTTGATGTATCTTCTTTAAATAGTGTTTAATCGAAAAAAGGACAAAAATCTGTGACGACCTATATTTTTCATAAAAAATCTATTTTGTATATGAAAATCTTATTTTTGCTGTATCTTCTTTAAATAGCGTCTAATCGAAAAAAGGACAAAAATCTGTGACGACATATATTTTTCATAAAAAATCTATTTTTTATATGAAAATCTTATTTTTGCTGTATCTTCTTTAAATAGCGTCTAATCGAAAAAAGGACAAAAATCTGTGACGACATATATTTTTCATAAAAAATCTATTTTTTATATGAAAATCTTATTTTTGCTGTATCTTCTTTAAATAGTGTTTAATCGAAAAAAGGACAAAAATCTGTGACGACCTATATTTTTCATAAAAAATCTATTTTATATATGAAAATCTTATTTTTGCTGTATCTTCTTTAAATAGCGTCTAATCGAAAAAAGGACAAAAATCTGTGACGACCTATATTTTTCATAAAAAATCTATTTTTTATATGAAAATCTTAGTTTTGCTGTATCTTCTTTAAATAGCGTCTAATCTTTATATGAAAATCTTATTTTTGCTGTATCTTCTTTAAATAGCGTCTAATCGAAAAAAGGACAAAAATCTGTGACGACATATATTTTTCATAAAAAATCTATTTTTTATATGAAAATCTTATTTTTGCTGTATCTTCTTTAAATAGCGTCTAATCGAAAAAAGGACAAAAATCTGTGACGACCTATATTTTTCATAAAAAATCTATTTTTTACATGAAAATCTTATTTTTGCTGTATCTTCTTTAAATAGCGTCTAATCGAAAAAAGGACAAAAATCTGTGACGACCTATATTTTTCATAAAAAATCTATTTTTTATATGAAAATCTTATTTTTGCTGTATCTTCTTTAAATAGCGTCTAATCGAAAAAAGGACAAAAATCTGTGACGACCTATATTTTTCATAAAAAATCTATTTTTTATATGAAAATCTTATTTTTGCTGTATCTTCTTTAAATAGCGTCTAATCGAAAAAAGGACAAAAATCTGTGACGACCTATATTTTTCATAAAAAATCTATTTTTTATATGAAAATCTTATTTTTGCTGTATCTTCTTTAAATAGCGTCTAATCGAAAAAAGGACAAAAATCTGTGACGACCTACATTTTTCATAAAAAATCTATTTTTTATATGAAAATCTTATTTTTGCTGTATCTTCTTTAAATAGCGTCTAATCGAAAAAAGGACAAAAATCTGTGACGACATATATTTTTCATAAAAAATCTATTTTTTTATATGAAAATCTTATTTTTGCTGTATCTTCTTTAAATACCGTCTAATCGAAAAAAGGACACAAATCTGTGACGACATATATTTTTCATAAAAAATCTATTTTTTATATGAAAATCTTATTTTTGCTGTATCTTCTTTAAATACCGTCTAATCGAAAAAAGGACAAAAATTTGTGACGACCTATATTTTTCATAAAAAATCTATTTTTATATGAAAATCTTATTTTTGCTGTATCTTCTTTAAATAGTGTTTAATCGAAAAAAGGACAAAAATCTGTGACGACCTATATTTTTCATAAAAAATCTATTTTGTATATGAAAATCTTATTTTTGCTGTATCTTCTTTAAATAGTGTTTAATCGAAAAAAGGACAAAAATCTGTGACGACCTATATTTTTCATAAAAAATCTATTTTTTATATGAAAATCTTATTTTTGCTGTATCTTCTTTAAATAGCGTCTAATCGAAAAAAGGACAAAAATCTGTGACGACCTATATTTTTCATAAAAAATCTATTTTTTATATGAAAATATTATTTTTGCTGTATCTTCTTTAAATAGCGTCTAATCGAAAAAAGGACAAAAATCTGTGACGACCTATATTTTTCATAAAAAAACTATTTTTTATATGAAAATCTTATTTTTGCTGTATCTTCTTTAAATAGCGTCTAATCGAAAAAAGGACAAAAATCTGTGACGACATATATTTTTCATAAAAAATCTATTTTTTATATGAAAATCTTATTTTTGCTGTATCTTCTTTAAATAGCGTCTAATCGAAAAAAGGACAAAAATCTGTGACGACCTATATTTTTCATAAAAAATCTATTTTTTTATATGAAAATCTTATTTTTGCTGTATCTTCTTTAAATAGTGTTTAATCGAAAAAGGACAAAAATCTGTGACGACCTATATTTTTCATAAAAAATCTATTTTTTATATGAAAATCTTATTTTTGCTGTATCTTCTTTAAATACCGTCTAATCGAAAAAAGGACAAAAATCTGTGACGACATATATTTTTCATCAAAAATCTATTTTTTATATGAAAATCTTATTTTTGCTGTATCTTCTTTAAATAGCGTCTAATCGAAAAAAGGACAAAAATCTGTGACGACATATATTTTTCATAAAAAATCTATTTTTTATATTAAAATCTTATTTTTGCTGTATCTTCTTTAAATAGCGTCTAATCGAAAAAAGGACAAAAATCTGTGACGACCTATATTTTTCATAAAAAATCTATTTTTTACATGAAAATCTTATTTTTGCTGTATCTTCTTTAAATAGCGTCTAATCGAAAAAAGGACAAAAATCTGTGACGACCTATATTTTTCATAAAAAATCTATTTTTTACATGAAAATCTTATTTTTGCTGTATCTTCTTTAAATAGCGTCTAATCGAAAAAAGGACAAAAATCTGTGACGACCTATATTTTTCATAAAAAATCTATTTTTTATATGAAAATCTTATTTTTGCTGTATCTTCTTTAAATAGCGTCTAATCGAAAAAAGGACAAAAATCTGTGACGACCTATATTTTTCATAAAAAATCTATTTTTTACATGAAAATCTTATTTTTGCTGTATCTTCTTTAAATAGCGTCTAATCGAAAAAAGGACAAAAATCTGTGACGACCTATATTTTTCATAAAAAATCTATTTTTTATATGAAAATCTTATTTTTGCTGTATCTTCTTTAAATAGCGTCTAATCGAAAAAAGGACAAAAATCTGTGACGACCTACATTTTTCATAAAAAATCTATTTTTTATATGAAAATCTTATTTTTGCTGTATCTTCTTTAAATAGCGTCTAATCGAAAAAAGGACAAAAATCTGTGACGACATATATTTTTCATAAAAAATCTATTTTTTTATATGAAAATCTTATTTTTGCTGTATCTTCTTTAAATACCGTCTAATCGAAAAAAGGACACAAATCTGTGACGACATATATTTTTCATAAAAAATCTATTTTTTATATGAAAATCTTATTTTTTGCTGTATCTTCTTTAAATACCGTCTAATCGAAAAAAGGACAAAAATTTGTGACGACCTATATTTTTCATAAAAAATCTATTTTTTATATGAAAATCTTATTTTTGCTGTATCTTCTTTAAATAGTGTTTAATCGAAAAAAGGACAAAAATCTGTGACGACCTATATTTTTCATAAAAAATCTATTTTGTATATGAAAATCTTATTTTTGCTGTATCTTCTTTAAATAGTGTTTAATCGAAAAAAGGACAAAAATCTGTGACGACCTATATTTTTCATAAAAAATCTATTTTTTATATGAAAATCTTATTTTTGCTGTATCTTCTTTAAATAGCGTCTAATCGAAAAAAGGACAAAAATCTGTGACGACCTATATTTTTCATAAAAAATCTATTTTTTATATGAAAATATTATTTTTGCTGTATCTTCTTTAAATAGCGTCTAATCGAAAAAAGGACAAAAATCTGTGACGACCTATATTTTTCATAAAAAAACTATTTTTTATATGAAAATCTTATTTTTGCTGTATCTTCTTTAAATAGCGTCTAATCGAAAAAAGGACAAAAATCTGTGACGACATATATTTTTCATAAAAAATCTATTTTTTATATGAAAATCTTATTTTTGCTGTATCTTCTTTAAATAGCGTCTAATCGAAAAAAGGACAAAAATCTGTGACGACCTATATTTTTCATAAAAAATCTATTTTTTTATATGAAAATCTTATTTTTGCTGTATCTTCTTTAAATAGTGTTTAATCGAAAAAAGGACAAAAATCTGTGACGACCTATATTTTTCATAAAAAATCTATTTTTTATATGAAAATCTTATTTTTGCTGTATCTTCTTTAAATACCGTCTAATCGAAAAAAGGACAAAAATCTGTGACGACATATATTTTTCATCAAAAATCTATTTTTTATATGAAAATCTTATTTTTGCTGTATCTTCTTTAAATAGCGTCTAATCGAAAAAAGGACAAAAATCTGTGACGACATATATTTTTCATAAAAAATCTATTTTTTATATTAAAATCTTATTTTTGCTGTATCTTCTTTAAATAGCGTCTAATCGAAAAAAGGACAAAAATCTGTGACGACCTATATTTTTCATAAAAAATCTATTTTTTACATGAAAATCTTATTTTTGCTGTATCTTCTTTAAATAGCGTCTAATCGAAAAAAGGACAAAAATCTGTGACGACCTATATTTTTCATAAAAAATCTATTTTTTACATGAAAATCTTATTTTTGCTGTATCTTCTTTAAATAGCGTCTAATCGAAAAAAGGACAAAAATCTGTGACGACCTATATTTTTCATAAAAAATCTATTTTTTATATGAAAATCTTATTTTTGCTGTATCTTCTTTAAATAGCGTCTAATCGAAAAAAGGACAAAAATCTGTGACGACCTATATTTTTCATAAAAAATCTATTTTTTATATGAAAATCTTATTTTTGCTGTATCTTCTTTAAATAGCGTCTAATCGAAAAAAGGACAAAAATCTGTGACGACATATATTTTTCATAAAAAATCTATTTTTTTATATGAAAATCTTATTTTTGCTGTATCTTCTTTAAATACCGTCTAATCGAAAAAAGGACAAAAATCTGTGACGACCTATATTTTTCATAAAAAATCTATTTTTTATATGAAAATCTTATTTTTGCTGTATCTTCTTTAAATACCGTCTAATCGAAAAAAGGACAAAAATCTGTGACGACCTATATTTTTCATAAAAAATCTATTTTTTATATGAAAATCTTATTTTTGCTGTATCTTCTTTAAATAGCGTCTAATCGAAAAAAGGACAAAAATCTGTGACGACCTATATTTTTCATAAAAAATCTATTTTTTTATATGAAAATCTTATTTTTGCTGTATCTTCTTTAAATAGCGTCTAATCGAAAAAAGGACAAAAATCTGTGACGACCTATATTTTTCATAAAAAATCTATTTTTTATATGAAAATCTTATTTTTGCTGTATCTTCTTTAAATAGCGTCTAATCGAAAAAAGGACAAAAATCTGTGACGACCTATATTTTTCATAAAAAATCTATTTTTTATATGAAAATCTTATTTTTGCTGTATCTTCTTTAAATAGCGTCTAATCGAAAAAAGCACAAAAATCTGTGACGACATATATTTTTCATAAAAAATCTATTTTTTTATATGAAAATCTTATTTTTGCTGTATCTTCTTTAAATACCGTCTAATCGAAAAAAGGACAAAAATCTGTGACGACCTATATTTTTCATAAAAAATCTATTTTTTATATGAAAATCTTATTTTTGCTGTATCTTCTTTAAATACCGTCTAATCGAAAAAAGGACAAAAATCTGTGACGACCTATATTTTTCATAAAAAATCTATTTTTTATATGAAAATCTTATTTTTGCTGTATCTTCTTTAAATAGTGTTTAATCGAAAAAAGGACAAAAATCTGTGACGACCTATATTTTTCATAAAAAATCTATTTTGTATATGAAAATCTTATTTTTGCTGTATCTTCTTTAAATAGCGTCTAATCGAAAAAAGGACAAAAATCTGTGACGACCTATATTTTTCATAAAAAAACTATTTTTTATATGAAAATCTTATTTTTGCTGTATCTTCTTTAAATAGCGTCTAATCGAAAAAAGGACAAAAATCTGTGACGACATATATTTTTCATAAAAAATCTATTTTTTATATGAAAATCTTATTTTTGCTGTATCTTCTTTAAATAGCGTCTAATCGAAAAAAGGACAAAAATCTGTGACGACCTATATTTTTCATAAAAAATCTATTTTTTATATGAAAATCTTATTTTTGCTGTATCTTCTTCAAATAGCGTCTAATCGAAAAAAGGACAAAAATTTGTGACGACCTATATTTTTCATAAAAAATCTATTTTTTATATGAAAATCTTATTTTTGCTGTATCTTCTTTAAATAGCGTCTAATCGAAAAAAGGACAAAAATCTGTGACGACCTATATTTTTCATAAAAAATCTATTTTTTATATGAAAATCTTATTTTTGCTGTATCTTCTTTAAATAGCGTCTAATCGAAAAAAGGACAAAAATCTGTGACGACATATATTTTTCATCAAAAATCTATTTTTTATATGAAAATCTTATTTTTGCTGTATCTTCTTCAAATAGCGTCTAATCGAAAAAAGGACAAAAATCTGTGACGACCTATATTTTTCATAAAAAATCTATTTTTTATATGAAAATCTTATTTTTGCTGTATCTTCTTTAAATAGCGTCTAATCGAAAAAAGGACAAAAATCTGTGACGACATATATTTTTCATCAAAAATCTATTTTTTATATGAAAATCTTATTTTTGCTGTATCTTCTTAAAATAGCGTCTAATCGAAAAAAGGACAAAAATCTGTGACGACCTATATTTTTCATAAAAAATCTATTTTTTATATGAAAATCTTATTTTTGCTGTATCTTCTTTAAATAGCGTCTAATCGAAAAAGGACAAAAATCTGTGACGACATATATTTTTCATAAAAAATCTATTTTTTTATATGAAAATCTTATTTTTGCTGTATCTTCTTTAAATACCGTCTAATCGAAAAAAGGACAAAAATCTGTGACGACCTATATTTTTCATAAAAAATCTATTTTTTATATGAAAATCTTATTTTTGCTGTATCTTCTTTAAATACCGTCTAATCGAAAAAAGGACAAAAATCTGTGACGACCTATATTTTTCATAAAAAATCTATTTTTTATATGAAAATCTTATTTTTGCTGTATCTTCTTTAAATAGTGTTTAATCGAAAAAAGGACAAAAATCTGTGACGACCTATATTTTTCATAAAAAATCTATTTTGTATATGAAAATCTTATTTTTGCTGTATCTTCTTTAAATAGTGTTTAATCGAAAAAAGGACAAAAATCTGTGACGACCTATATTTTTCATAAAAAATCTATTTTTTATATGAAAATCTTATTTTTGCTGTATCTTCTTTAAATAGCGTCTAATCGAAAAAGGACAAAAATCTGTGACGACCTATATTTTTCATAAAAAATCTATTTTTTTATATGAAAATATTATTTTTGCTGTATCTTCTTTAAATAGCGTCTAATCGAAAAAAGGACAAAAATCTGTGACGACCTATATTTTTCATAAAAAAACTATTTTTTATATGAAAATCTTATTTTTGCTGTATCTTCTTTAAATAGCGTCTAATCGAAAAAAGGACAAAAATCTGTGACGACATATATTTTTCATAAAAAATCTATTTTTTATATGAAAATCTTATTTTTGCTGTATCTTCTTTAAATAGCGTCTAATCGAAAAAAGGACAAAAATCTGTGACGACCTATATTTTTCATAAAAAATCTATTTTTTTATATGAAAATCTTATTTTTGCTGTATCTTCTTTAAATAGTGTTTAATCGAAAAAAGGACAAAAATCTGTGACGACCTATATTTTTCATAAAAAATCTATTTTGTATATGAAAATCTTATTTTTGCTGTATCTTCTTTAAATAGCGTCTAATCGAAAAAAGGACAAAAATCTGTGACGACATATATTTTTCATCAAAAATCTATTTTTTATATGAAAATCTTATTTTTGCTGTATCTTCTTAAAATAGCGTCTAATCGAAAAAAGGACAAAAATCTGTGATGACCTATATTTTTCATAAAAAATCTATTTTTTTATATGAAAATCTTATTTTTGCTGTATCTTCTTTAAATAGTGTTTAATCGAAAAAAGGACAAAAATCTGTGACGACCTATATTTTTCATAAAAAATCTATTTTTTAGACAAAAATCTGTGACGACATATATTTTTCATCAAAAATCTATTTTTTATATGAAAATCTTATTTTTGCTGTATCTTCTTTAAATAGCGTCTAATCGAAAAAAGGACAAAAATCTGTGACGACATATATTTTTCATAAAAAATCTATTTTTTATATGAAAATCTTATTTTTGCTGTATCTTCTTTAAATAGCGTCTAATCGAAAAAAGGACAAAAATCTGTGACGACCTATATTTTTCATAAAAAATCTATTTTTTACATGAAAATCTTATTTTTGCTGTATCTTCTTTAAATAGCGTCTAATCGAAAAAAGCACAAAAATCTGTGACGACCTATATTTTTCATAAAAAATCTATTTTGTATATGAAAATCTTATTTTTGCTGTATCTTCTTTAAATAGTGTTTAATCGAAAAAAGGATAAAAATCTGTGACGACCTATATTTTTCATAAAAAATCTATTTTTTATATGAAAATCTTATTTTTGCTGTATCTTCTTTAAATAGCGTCTAATCGAAAAAAGGACAAAAATCTGTGACGACCTATATTTTTCATAAAAAATCTATTTTTTATATGAAAATCTTATTTTTGCTGTATCTTCTTTAAATAGCGTCTAATCGAAAAAAGGACAAAAATCTGTGACGACCTATATTTTTCATAAAAAATCTATTTTTTATATGAAAATCTTATTTTTGCTGTATCTTCTTTAAATAGCGTCTAATCGAAAAAAGCACAAAAATCTGTGACGACATATATTTTTCATAAAAAATCTATTTTTTTATATGAAAATCTTATTTTTGCTGTATCTTCTTTAAATACCGTCTAATCGAAAAAAGGACAAAAATCTGTGACGACCTATATTTTTCATAAAAAATCTATTTTTTATATGAAAATCTTATTTTTGCTGTATCTTCTTTAAATAGTGTTTAATCGAAAAAAGGACAAAAATCTGTGACGACCTATATTTTTCATAAAAAATCTATTTTGTATATGAAAATCTTATTTTTGCTGTATCTTCTTTAAATAGTGTTTAATCGAAAAAAGGATAAAAATCTGTGACGACCTATATTTTTCATAAAAAATCTATTTTTTATATGAAAATCTTATTTTTGCTGTATCTTCTTTAAATAGCGTCTAATCGAAAAAAGGACAAAAATCTGTGACGACCTATATTTTTCATAAAAAATCTATTTTTTATATGAAAATCTTATTTTTGCTGTATCTTCTTTAAATAGCGTCTAATCGAAAAAAGGACAAAAATCTGTGACGACCTATATTTTTCATAAAAAATCTATTTTTTATATGAAAATCTTATTTTTGCTGTATCTTCTTTAAATAGCGTCTAATCGAAAAAAGCACAAAAATCTGTGACGACATATATTTTTCATAAAAAATCTATTTTTTTATATGAAAATCTTATTTTTGCTGTATCTTCTTTAAATACCGTCTAATCGAAAAAAGGACAAAAATCTGTGACGACCTATATTTTTCATAAAAAATCTATTTTTTATATGAAAATCTTATTTTTGGTGTATCTTCTTTAAATAGCGTCTAATCGAAAAAAGGACAAAAATCTTTGACGACCTATATTTTTCATAAAAAATCTATTTTTTATATGAAAATCTTATTTTTGCTGTATCTTCTTTAAATAGCGTCTAATCGAAAAAAGGACAAAAATCTGTGACGACATATATTTTTCATCAAAAATCTATTTTTTATATGAAAATCTTATTTTTGCTGTATCTTCTTCAAATAGCGTCTAATCGAAAAAAGGACAAAAATCTGTGACGACCTATATTTTTCATAAAAAATCTATTTTTTATATGAAAATCTTATTTTTGCTGTATCTTCTTTAAATAGCGTCTAATCGAAAAAAGGACAAAAATCTGTGACAACATATATTTTTCATCAAAAATCTATTTTTTATATGAAAATCTTATTTTTGCTGTATCTTCTTAAAATAGCGTCTAATCGAAAAAAGGACAAAAATCTGTGACGACCTATATTTTTCATAAAAAATCTATTTTTTATATGAAAATCTTATTTTTGCTGTATCTTCTTTAAATAGCGTCTAATCGAAAAAAGGACAAAAATCTGTGACGACCTATATTTTTCATAAAAAATCTATTTTGTATATGAAAATCTTATTTTTGCTGTATCTTCTTTAAATAGTGTTTAATCGAAAAAAGGACAAAAATCTGTGACGACCTATATTTTTCATAAAAAATCTATTTTTTATATGAAAATCTTATTTTTGCTGTATCTTCTTTAAATACCGTCTAATCGAAAAAAGGACAAAAATCTGTGACGACCTATATTTTTCATAAAAAATCTATTTTTTTATATGAAAATATTATTTTTGCTGTATCTTCTTTAAATAGCGTCTAATCGAAAAAAGGACAAAAATCTGTGACGACCTATATTTTTCATAAAAAAACTATTTTTTATATGAAAATCTTATTTTTGCTGTATCTTCTTTAAATAGCGTCTAATCGAAAAAAGGACAAAAATCTGTGACGACATATATTTTTCATAAAAAATCTATTTTTTATATGAAAATCTTATTTTTGCTGTATCTTCTTTAAATAGCGTCTAATCGAAAAAAGGACAAAAATCTGTGACGACCTATATTTTTCATAAAAAATCTATTTTTTTATATGAAAATCTTATTTTTGCTGTATCTTCTTTAAATAGTGTTTAATCGAAAAAAGGACAAAAATCTGTGACGACCTATATTTTTCATAAAAAATCTATTTTGTATATGAAAATCTTATTTTTGCTGTATCTTCTTTAAATAGCGTCTAATCGAAAAAAGGACCAAAATCTGTGACGACATATATTTTTCATCAAAAATCTATTTTTTATATGAAAATCTTATTTTTGCTGTATCTTCTTAAAATAGCGTCTAATCGAAAAAAGGACAAAAATCTGTGATGACCTATATTTTTCATAAAAAATCTATTTTTTATATGAAAATCTTATTTTTGCTGTATCTTCTTTAAATACCGTCTAATCGAAAAAAGGACACAAATCTGTGACGACATATATTTTTCATAAAAAATCTATTTTTTATATGAAAATCTTATTTTTGCTGTATCTTCTTTAAATACCGTCTAATCGAAAAAAGGACAAAAATTTGTGACGACCTATATTTTTCATAAAAAATCTATTTTTTATATGAAAATCTTATTTTTGCTGTATCTTCTTTAAATAGTGTTTAATCGAAAAAAGGACAAAAATCTGTGACGACCTATATTTTTCATAAAAAATCTATTTTGTATATGAAAATCTTATTTTTGCTGTATCTTCTTTAAATAGTGTTTAATCGAAAAAAGGATAAAAATCTGTGACGACCTATATTTTTCATAAAAAATCTATTTTTTATATGAAAATCTTATTTTTGCTGTATCTTCTTTAAATAGCGTCTAATCGAAAAAAGGACAAAAATCTGTGACGACCTATATTTTTCATAAAAAATCTATTTTTTTATATGAAAATATTATTTTTGCTGTATCTTCTTTAAATAGCGTCTAATCGAAAAAAGGACAAAAATCTGTGACGACCTATATTTTTCATAAAAAAAACTATTTTTTATATGAAAATCTTATTTTTGCTGTATCTTCTTTAAATAGCGTCTAATCGAAAAAAGGACAAAAATCTGTGACGACATATATTTTTCATAAAAAATCTATTTTTTATATGAAAATCTTATTTTTGCTGTATCTTCTTTAAATAGCGTCTAATCGAAAAAAGGACAAAAATCTGTGACGACCTATATTTTTCATAAAAAATCTATTTTTTTATATGAAAATCTTATTTTTGCTGTATCTTCTTTAAATAGTGTTTAATCGAAAAAAGGACAAAAATCTGTGACGACCTATATTTTTCATAAAAAATCTATTTTTTATATGAAAATCTTATTTTTGCTGTATCTTCTTTAAATAGCGTCTAATCGAAAAAAGGACAAAAATCTGTGACGACATATATTTTTCATCAAAAATCTATTTTTTATATGAAAATCTTATTTTTGCTGTATCTTCTTAAAATAGCGTCTAATCGAAAAAAGGACAAAAATCTGTGACGACCTATATTTTTCATAAAAAATCTATTTTTTATATGAAAATCTTATTTTTGCTGTATCTTCTTTAAATAGCGTCTAATCGAAAAAAGGACAAAAATCTGTGACGGCATATATTTTTCATCAAAAATCTATTTTTTATATGAAAATCTTATTTTTGCGGTATCTTCTTAAAATAGCGTCTAATCGAAAAAAGGACAAAAATCTGTGACGACCTATATTTTTCATAAAAAATCTATTTTTTATATGAAAATCTTATTTTTGCTGTATCTTCTTTAAATAGCGTCTAATCGAAAAAAGGACCAAAATCTGTGACGACCTATATTTTTCATAAAAAATCTATTTTTTTTATGAAAATATTATTTTTGCTGTATCTTCTTTAAATAGCGTCTAATCGAAAAAAGGACAAAAATCTGTGACGACCTATATTTTTCATAAAAAAACTATTTTTTATATGAAAATCTTATTTTTGCTGTATCTTCTTTAAATAGCGTCTAATCGAAAAAAGGACAAAAATCTGTGACGACATATATTTTTCATAAAAAATCTATTTTTTATATGAAAATCTTATTTTTGCTGTATCTTCTTTAAATAGCGTCTAATCGAAAAAAGGACAAAAATCTGTGACGACCTATATTTTTCATAAAAAATCTATTTTTTATATGAAAATCTTATTTTTGCTGTATCTTCTTAAAATAGCGTCTAATCGAAAAAAGGACAAAAATCTGTGACGACCTATATTTTTCATAAAAAATCTATTTTTTATATGAAAATCTTATTTTTGCTGTATCTTCTTTAAATAGCGTCTAATCGAAAAAAGGACAAAAATCTGTGACGGCATATATTTTTCATCAAAAATCTATTTTTTATATGAAAATCTTATTTTTGCGGTATCTTCTTAAAATAGCGTCTAATCGAAAAAAGGACAAAAATCTGTGACGACCTATATTTTTCATAAAAAATCTATTTTTTATATGAAAATCTTATTTTTGCTGTATCTTCTTTAAATAGCGTCTAATCGAAAAAAGGACCAAAATCTGTGACGACCTATATTTTTCATAAAAAATCTATTTTTTTTATGAAAATATTATTTTTGCTGTATCTTCTTTAAATAGCGTCTAATCGAAAAAAGGACAAAAATCTGTGACGACCTATATTTTTCATAAAAAAACTATTTTTTATATGAAAATCTTATTTTTGCTGTATCTTCTTTAAATAGCGTCTAATCGAAAAAAGGACAAAAATCTGTGACGACATATATTTTTCATAAAAAATCTATTTTTTATATGAAAATCTTATTTTTGCTGTATCTTCTTTAAATAGCGTCTAATCGAAAAAAGGACAAAAATCTGTGACGACCTATATTTTTCATAAAAAATCTATTTTTTATATGAAAATCTTATTTTTGCTGTATCTTCTTTAAATAGCGTCTAATCGAAAAAAGGACAAAAATCTGTGACGACCTATATTTTTCATAAAAAATCTATTTTTTATATGAAAATCTTATTTTTGCTGTATCTTCTTTAAATAGCGTCTAATCGAAAAAAGGACAAAAATCTGTGACGACATATATTTTTCATCAAAAATCTATTTTTTATATGAAAATCTTATTTTTGCTGTATCTTCTTCAAATAGCGTCTAATCGAAAAAAGGACAAAAATCTGTGACGACCTATATTTTTCATAAAAAATCTATTTTTTATATGAAAATCTCATTTTTGCTGTATCTTCTTTAAATAGCGTCTAATCGAAAAAAGGACAAAAATCTGTGACGACATATATTTTTCATCAAAAATCTATTTTTTATATGAAAATCTTATTTTTGCTGTATCTTCTTAAAATAGCGTCTAATCGAAAAAAGGACAAAAATCTGTGACGACCTATATTTTTCATAAAAAATCTATTTTTTATATGAAAATCTTATTTTTGCTGTATCTTCTTTAAATAGCGTCTAATCGAAAAAAGGACAAAAATCTGTGACGACATATATTTTTCATAAAAAATCTATTTTTTTATATGAAAATCTTATTTTTGCTGTATCTTCTTTAAATACCGTCTAATCGAAAAAAGGACAAAAATCTGTGACGACCTATATTTTTCATAAAAAATCTATTTTTTATATGAAAATCTTATTTTTGCTGTATCTTCTTTAAATAGTGTTTAATCGAAAAAAGGACAAAAATCTGTGACGACCTATATTTTTCATAAAAAATCTATTTTGTATATGAAAATCTTATTTTTGCTGTATCTTCTTTAAATAGCGTCTAATCGAAAAAAGGACAAAAATCTGTGACGACCTATATTTTTCATAAAAAAACTATTTTTTATATGAAAATCTTATTTTTGCTGTATCTTCTTTAAATAGCGTCTAATCGAAAAAAGGACAAAAATCTGTGACGACATATATTTTTCATAAAAAATCTATTTTTTATATGAAAATCTTATTTTTGCTGTATCTTCTTTAAATAGCGTCTAATCGAAAAAAGGACAAAAATCTGTGACGACCTATATTTTTCATAAAAAATCTATTTTTTATATGAAAATCTTATTTTTGCTGTATCTTCTTTAAATAGCGTCTAATCGAAAAAAGGACAAAAATCTTTGACGACCTATATTTTTCATAAAAAATCTATTTTTTATATGAAAATCTTATTTTTGCTGTATCTTCTTTAAATAGCGTCTAATCGAAAAAAGGACAAAAATCTGTGACGACCTATATTTTTCATAAAAAATCTATTTTGTATATGAAAATCTTATTTTTGCTGTATCTTCTTTAAATAGCGTCTAATCGAAAAAAGGACAAAAATCTGTGACGACATATATTTTTCATCAAAAATCTATTTTTTATATGAAAATCTTATTTTTGCTGTATCTTCTTCAAATAGCGTCTAATCGAAAAAAGGACAAAAATCTGTGACGACCTATATTTTTCATAAAAAATCTATTTTTTATATGAAAATCTTATTTTTGCTGTATCTTCTTTAAATAGCGTCTAATCGAAAAAAGGACAAAAATCTGTGACGACCTATATTTTTCATAAAAAATCTATTTTGTATATGAAAATCTTATTTTTGCTGTATCTTCTTTAAATAGTGTTTAATCGAAAAAAGGACAAAAATCTGTGACGACCTATATTTTTCATAAAAAATCTATTTTTTATATGAAAATCTTATTTTTGCTGTATCTTCTTTAAATACCGTCTAATCGAAAAAAGGACAAAAATCTGTGACGACCTATATTTTTCATAAAAAATCTATTTTTTTATATGAAAATATTATTTTTGCTGTATCTTCTTTAAATAGCGTCTAATCGAAAAAAGGACAAAAATCTGTGACGACCTATATTTTTCATAAAAAATCTATTTTTTATATGAAAATCTTATTTTTGCTGTATCTTCTTTAAATAGCGTCTAATCGAAAAAAGGACAAAAATCTGTGACGACCTATATTTTTCATAAAAAATCTATTTTTTATATGAAAATCTTATTTTTGCTGTATCTTCTTTAAATAGCGTCTAATCGAAAAAAGGACAAAAATCTTTGACGACCTATATTTTTCATAAAAAATCTATTTTTTATATGAAAATCTTATTTTTGCTGTATCTTCTTTAAATAGCGTCTAATCGAAAAAAGGACAAAAATCTGTGACGACCTATATTTTTCATAAAAAATCTATTTTTTATATGAAAATCTTATTTTTGCTGTATCTTCTTTAAATAGCGTCTAATCGAAAAAAGGACAAAAATCTGTGACGACATATATTTTTCATCAAAAATCTATTTTTTATATGAAAATCTTATTTTTGCTGTATCTTCTTAAAATAGCGTCTAATCGAAAAAAGGACAAAAATCTGTGACGACCTATATTTTTCATAAAAAATCTATTTTTTATATGAAAATCTTATTTTTGCTGTATCTTCTTTAAATAGCGTCTAATCGAAAAAAGGACAAAAATCTGTGACGACCTATATTTTTCATAAAAAATCTATTTTGTATATGAAAATCTTATTTTTGCTGTATCTTCTTTAAATAGTGTTTAATCGAAAAAAGGACAAAAATCTGTGACGACCTATATTTTTCATAAAAAATCTATTTTTTATATGAAAATCTTATTTTTGCTGTATCTTCTTTAAATACCGTCTAATCGAAAAAAGGACAAAAATCTGTGACGACCTATATTTTTCATAAAAAATCTATTTTTTTATATGAAAATATTATTTTTGCTGTATCTTCTTTAAATAGCGTCTAATCGAAAAAAGGACAAAAATCTGTGACGACCTATATTTTTCATAAAAAAACTATTTTTTATATGAAAATCTTATTTTTGCTGTATCTTCTTTAAATAGCGTCTAATCGAAAAAAGGACAAAAATCTGTGACGACATATATTTTTCATAAAAAATCTATTTTTTATATGAAAATCTTATTTTTGCTGTATCTTCTTTAAATAGCGTCTAATCGAAAAAAGGACAAAAATCTGTGACGACCTATATTTTTCATAAAAAATCTATTTTTTTATATGAAAATCTTATTTTTGCTGTATCTTCTTTAAATAGTGTTTAATCGAAAAAAGGACAAAAATCTGTGACGACCTATATTTTTCATAAAAAATCTATTTTGTATATGAAAATCTTATTTTTGCTGTATCTTCTTTAAATAGCGTCTAATCGAAAAAAGGACAAAAATCTGTGACGACATATATTTTTCATCAAAAATCTATTTTTTATATGAAAATCTTATTTTTGCTGTATCTTCTTAAAATAGCGTCTAATCGAAAAAAGGACAAAAATCTGTGATGACCTATATTTTTCATAAAAAATCTATTTTTTATATGAAAATCTTATTTTTGCTGTATCTTCTTTAAATACCGTCTAATCGAAAAAAGGACACAAATCTGTGACGACATATATTTTTCATAAAAAATCTATTTTTTATATGAAAATCTTATTTTTGCTGTATCTTCTTTAAATACCGTCTAATCGAAAAAAGGACAAAAATTTGTGACGACCTATATTTTTCATAAAAAATCTATTTTTTATATGAAAATCTTATTTTTGCTGTATCTTCTTTAAATAGCGTCTAATCGAAAAAAGGACAAAAATCTGTGACGACCTATATTTTTCATAAAAAATCTATTTTTTTATATGAAAATATTATTTTTGCTGTATCTTCTTTAAATAGCGTCTAATCGAAAAAAGGACAAAAATCTGTGACGACATATATTTTTCATCAAAAATCTATTTTTTATATGAAAATCTTATTTTTGCTGTATCTTCTTAAAATAGCGTCTAATCGAAAAAAGGACAAAAATCTGTGATGACCTATATTTTTCATAAAAAATCTATTTTTTATATGAAAATCTTATTTTTGCTGTATCTTCTTTAAATACCGTCTAATCGAAAAAAGGACACAAATCTGTGACGACCTATATTTTTCATAAAAAATCTATTTTTTATATGAAAATCTTATTTTTGCTGTATCTTCTTTAAATAGTGTTTAATCGAAAAAAGGACAAAAATCTGTGACGACCTATATTTTTCATAAAAAATCTATTTTTTATATGAAAATCTTATTTTTGCTGTATCTTCTTTAAATAGCGTCTAATCGAAAAAAGGACAAAAATCTGTGACGACATATATTTTTCATCAAAAATCTATTTTTTATATGAAAATCTTATTTTTGCTGTATCTTCTTAAAATAGCGTCTAATCGAAAAAAGGACAAAAATCTGTGACGACCTATATTTTTCATAAAAAATCTATTTTTTATATGAAAATCTTATTTTTGCTGTATCTTCTTTAAATAGCGTCTAATCGAAAAAAGGACAAAAATCTGTGACGGCATATATTTTTCATCAAAAATCTATTTTTTATATGAAAATCTTATTTTTGCTGTATCTTCTTAAAATAGCGTCTAATCGAAAAAAGGACAAAAATCTGTGACGACCTATATTTTTCATAAAAAATCTATTTTTTATATGAAAATCTTATTTTTGCTGTATCTTCTTTAAATAGCGTCTAATCGAAAAAAGGACAAAAATCTGTGACGACATATATTTTTCATAAAAAATCTATTTTTTTATATGAAAATCTTATTTTTGCTGTATCTTCTTTAAATACCGTCTAATCGAAAAAAGGACAAAAATCTGTGACGACCTATATTTTTCATAAATAATCTATTTTGTATATGAAAATCTTATTTTTGCTGTATCTTCTTTAAATAGTGTTTAATCGAAAAAAGGACAAAAATCTGTGACGACCTATATTTTTCATAAAAAATCTATTTTGTATATGAAAATCTTATTTTTGCTGTATCTTCTTTAAATAGTGTTTAATCGAAAAAAGGACAAAAATCTGTGACGACCTATATTTTTCATAAAAAATCTATTTTTTTTATGAAAATATTATTTTTGCTGTATCTTCTTTAAATAGCGTCTAATCGAAAAAAGGACAAAAATCTGTGACGACCTATATTTTTCATAAAAAAACTATTTTTTATATGAAAATCTTATTTTTGCTGTATCTTCTTTAAATAGCGTCTAATCGAAAAAAGGACAAAAATCTGTGACGACATATATTTTTCATAAAAAATCTATTTTTTATATGAAAATCTTATTTTTGCTGTATCTTCTTTAAATAGCGTCTAATCGAAAAAAGGACAAAAATCTGTGACGACCTATATTTTTCATAAAAAATCTATTTTTTATATGAAAATCTTATTTTTGCTGTATCTTCTTTAAATAGCGTCTAATCGAAAAAAGGACAAAAATCTGTGACGACCTATATTTTTCATAAAAAATCTATTTTTTATATGAAAATCTTATTTTTGCTGTATCTTCTTTAAATAGCGTCTAATCGAAAAAAGGACAAAAATCTGTGACGACATATATTTTTCATCAAAAATCTATTTTTTATATGAAAATCTTATTTTTGCTGTATCTTCTTCAAATAGCGTCTAATCGAAAAAAGGACAAAAATCTGTGACGACCTATATTTTTCATAAAAAATCTATTTTTTATATGAAAATCTCATTTTTGCTGTATCTTCTTTAAATAGCGTCTAATCGAAAAAAGGACAAAAATCTGTGACGACATATATTTTTCATAAAAAATCTATTTTTTATATGAAAATCTTATTTTTGCTGTATCTTCTTAAAATAGCGTCTAATCGAAAAAAGGACAAAAATCTGTGACGACCTATATTTTTCATAAAAAATCTATTTTTTATATGAAAATCTTATTTTTGCTGTATCTTCTTTAAATAGCGTCTAATCGAAAAAAGGACAAAAATCTGTAACGACATATATTTTTCATAAAAAATCTATTTTTTATATGAAAATCTTATTTTTGCTGTATCTTCTTTAAATACCGTCTAATCGAAAAAAGGACAAAAATCTGTGACGACCTATATTTTTCATAAAAAATCTATTTTTTATATGAAAATCTTATTTTTGCTGTATCTTCTTTAAATACCGTCTAATCGAAAAAAGGACAAAAATCTGTGACGACCTATATTTTTCATAAAAAATCTATTTTTTATATGAAAATCTTATTTTTGCTGTATCTTCTTTAAATAGTGTTTAATCGAAAAAAGGACAAAAATCTGTGACGACCTATATTTTTCATAAAAAATCTATTTTGTATATGAAAATCTTATTTTTGCTGTATCTTCTTTAAATAGTGTTTAATCGAAAAAAGGACAAAAATCTGTGACGACCTATATTTTTCATAAAAAATCTATTTTTTATATGAAAATCTTATTTTTGCTGTATCTTCTTTAAATAGCGTCTAATCGAAAAAAGGACAAAAATCTGTGACGACCTATATTTTTCATAAAAAATCTATTTTTTTATATGAAAATATTATTTTTGCTGTATCTTCTTTAAATAGCGTCTAATCGAAAAAAGGACAAAAATCTGTGACGACCTATATTTTTCATAAAAAAACTATTTTTTATATGAAAATCTTATTTTTGCTGTATCTTCTTTAAATAGCGTCTAATCGAAAAAAGGACAAAAATCTGTGACGACATATATTTTTCATAAAAAATCTATTTTTTAGATGAAAATCTTATTTTTGCTGTATCTTCTTTAAATAGCGTCTAATCGAAAAAAGGACAAAAATCTGTGACGACCTATATTTTTCATAAAAAATCTATTTTTTTATATGAAAATCTTATTTTTGCTGTATCTTCTTTAAATAGTGTTTAATCGAAAAAAGGACAAAAATCTGTGACGACCTATATTTTTCATAAAAAATCTATTTTGTATATGAAAATCTTATTTTTTCTGTATCTTCTTTAAATAGCGTCTAATCGAAAAAAGGACAAAAATCTGTGACGACATATATTTTTCATCAAAAATCTATTTTTTATATGAAAATCTTATTTTTGCTGTATCTTCTTAAAATAGCGTCTAATCGAAAAAAGGACAAAAATCTGTGATGACCTATATTTTTCATAAAAAATCTATTTTTTATATGAAAATCTTATTTTTGCTGTATCTTCTTTAAATACCGTCTAATCGAAAAAAGGACACAAATCTGTGACGACATATATTTTTCATAAAAAATCTATTTTTTATATGAAAATCTTATTTTTGCTGTATCTTCTTTAAATACCGTCTAATCGAAAAAAGGACAAAAATTTGTGACGACCTATATTTTTCATAAAAAATCTATTTTTTATATGAAAATCTTATTTTTGCTGTATCTTCTTTAAATAGTGTTTAATCGAAAAAAGGACAAAAGTCTGTGACGACCTATATTTTTCATAAAAAATCTATTTTGTATATGAAAATCTTATTTTTGCTGTATCTTCTTTAAATAGTGTTTAATCGAAAAAAGGACAAAAATCTGTGACGACCTATATTTTTCATAAAAAATCTATTTTTTATATGAAAATCTTATTTTTGCTGTATCTTCTTTAAATAGTGTTTAATCGAAAAAGGACAAAAATCTGTGACGACCTATATTTTTCATAAAAAATCTATTTTTTATATGAAAATCTTATTTTTGCTGTATCTTCTTTAAATAGCGTCTAATCGAAAAAAGGACAAAAATCTGTGACGACATATATTTTTCATAAAAAATCTATTTTTTATATGAAAATCTTATTTTTGCTGTATCTTCTTTAAATAGCGTCTAATCGAAAAAAGGACGAAAATCTGTGACGACCTATATTTTTCATAAAAAATCTACTTTTTTATATGAAAATCTTATTTTTGCTGTATCTTCTTTAAATAGTGTTTAATCGAAAAAAGGACAAAAGTCTGTGACGACCTATATTTTTCATAAAAAATCTATTTTGTATATGAAAATCTTATTTTTGCTGTATCTTCTTTAAATAGTGTTTAATCGAAAAAAGGACAAAAATCTGTGACGACCTATATTTTTCATAAAAAATCTACTTTTTTATATGAAAATCTTATTTTTGCTGTATCTTCTTTAAATAGTGTTTAATCGAAAAAGGACAAAAATCTGTGACGACCTATATTTTTCATAAAAAATCTATTTTTTATATGAAAATCTTATTTTTGCTGTATCTTCTTTAAATAGCGTCTAATCGAAAAAAGGACAAAAATCTGTGACGACATATATTTTTCATAAAAAATCTATTTTTTATATGAAAATCTTATTTTTGCTGTATCTTCTTTAAATAGCGTCTAATCGAAAAAAGGACGAAAATCTGTGACGACCTATATTTTTCATAAAAAATCTACTTTTTTATATGAAAATCTTATTTTTGCTGTATCTTCTTTAAATAGTGTTTAATCGAAAAAGGACAAAAATCTGTGACGACCTATATTTTTCATAAAAAATCTATTTTTTATATGAAAATCTTATTTTTGCTGTATCTTCTTTAAATAGCGTCTAATCGAAAAAAGGACAAAAATCTGTGACGACATATATTTTTCATCAAAAATCTATTTTTTATATGAAAATCTTATTTTTGCTGTATCTTCTTAAAATAGCGTCTAATCGAAAAAAGGACAAAAATCTGTGACGACCTATATTTTTCATAAAAAATCTATTTTTTATATGAAAATCTTATTTTTGCTGTATCTTCTTTAAATAGCGTCTAATCGAAAAAAGGACAAAAATCTGTGACGGCATATATTTTTCATCAAAAATCTATTTTTTATATGAAAATCTTATTTTTGCTGTATCTTCTTAAAATAGCGTCTAATCGAAAAAAGGACAAAAATCTGTGACGACCTATATTTTTCATAAAAAATCTATTTTTTATATGAAAATCTTATTTTTGCTGTATCTTCTTTAAATAGCGTCTAATCGAAAAAAGGACAAAAATCTGTGACGACATATATTTTTCATAAAAAATCTATTTTTTTATATGAAAATCTTATTTTTGCTGTATCTTCTTTAAATACCGTCTAATCGAAAAAAGGACAAAAATCTGTGACGACCTATATTTTTCATAAAAAATCTATTTTTTATATGAAAATCTTATTTTTGCTGTATCTTCTTTAAATACCGTCTAATCGAAAAAAGGACAAAAATCTGTGACGACCTATATTTTTCATAAAAAATCTATTTTTTATATGAAAATCTTATTTTTGCTGTATCTTCTTTAAATAGTGTTTAATCGAAAAAAGGACAAAAATCTGTGACGACCTATATTTTTCATAAAAAATCTATTTTGTATATGAAAATCTTATTTTTGCTGTATCTTCTTTAAATAGTGTTTAATCGAAAAAAGGACAAAAATCTGTGACGACCTATATTTTTCATAAAAAATCTATTTTTTATATGAAAATCTTATTTTTGCTGTATCTTCTTTAAATAGCGTCTAATCGAAAAAAGGACAAAAATCTGTGACGACCTATATTTTTCATAAAAAATCTATTTTTTTATATGAAAATATTATTTTTGCTGTATCTTCTTTAAATAGCGTCTAATCGAAAAAAAGGACAAAAATCTGTGACGACCTATATTTTTCATAAAAAAACTATTTTTTATATGAAAATCTTATTTTTGCTGTATCTTCTTTAAATAGCGTCTAATCGAAAAAAGGACAAAAATCTGTGACGACATATATTTTTCATAAAAAATCTATTTTTTATATGAAAATCTTATTTTTGCTGTATCTTCTTTAAATAGCGTCTAATCGAAAAAAGGACAAAAATCTGTGACGACCTATATTTTTCATAAAAAATCAATTTTTTTATATGAAAATCTTATTTTTGCTGTATCTTCTTTAAATAGTGTTTAATCGAAAAAAGGACAAAAATCTGTGACGACCTATATTTTTCATAAAAAATCTATTTTGTATATGAAAATCTTATTTTTGCTGTATCTTCTTTAAATAGCGTCTAATCGAAAAAAGGACAAAAATCTGTGACGACATATATTTTTCATCAAAAATCTATTTTTTATATGAAAATCTTATTTTTGCTGTATCTTCTTAATATAGCGTCTAATCGAAAAAAGGACAAAAATCTGTGATGACCTATATTTTTCATAAAAAATCTATTTTTTATATGAAAATCTTATTTTTGCTGTATCTTCTTTAAATACCGTCTAATCGAAAAAAGGACACAAATCTGTGACGACATATATTTTTCATAAAAAATCTATTTTTTATATGAAAATCTTATTTTTGCTGTATCTTCTTTAAATACCGTCTAATCGAAAAAAGGACAAAAATCTGTGACGACCTATATTTTTCATAAATAATCTATTTTGTATATGAAAATCTTATTTTTGCTGTATCTTCTTTAAATAGTGTTTAATCGAAAAAAGGACAAAAATCTGTGACGACCTATATTTTTCATAAAAAATCTATTTTGTATATGAAAATCTTATTTTTGCTGTATCTTCTTTAAATAGTGTTTAATCGAAAAAAGGACAAAAATCTGTGACGACCTATATTTTTCATAAAAAATCTATTTTTTTTATGAAAATATTATTTTTGCTGTATCTTCTTTAAATAGCGTCTAATCGAAAAAAGGACAAAAATCTGTGACGACCTATATTTTTCATAAAAAAAACTATTTTTTATATGAAAATCTTATTTTTGCTGTATCTTCTTTAAATAGCGTCTAATCGAAAAAAGGACAAAAATCTGTGACGACATATATTTTTCATAAAAAATCTATTTTTTATATGAAAATCTTATTTTTGCTGTATCTTCTTTAAATAGCGTCTAATCGAAAAAAGGACAAAAATCTGTGACGACCTATATTTTTCATAAAAAATCTATTTCTTATATGAAAATCTTATTTTTGCTGTATCTTCTTTAAATAGCGTCTAATCGAAAAAAGGACAAAAATCTGTGACGACCTATATTTTTCATAAAAAATCTATTTTTTATATGAAAATCTTATTTTTGCTGTATCTTCTTTAAATAGCGTCTAATCGAAAAAAGGACAAAAATCTGTGACGACCTATATTTTTCATAAAAAATCTATTTTTTATATGAAAATCTTATTTTTGCTGTATCTTCTTTAAATAGCGTCTAATCGAAAAAAGGACAAAAATCTGTGACGACATATATTTTTCATCAAAAATCTATTTTTTATATGAAAATCTTATTTTTGCTGTATCTTCTTCAAATAGCGTCTAATCGAAAAAAGGACCAAAATCTGTGACGACCTATATTTTTCATAAAAAATCTATTTTTTATATGAAAATCTCATTTTTGCTGTATCTTCTTTAAATAGCGTCTAATCGAAAAAAGGACAAAAATCTGTGACGACATATATTTTTCATCAAAAATCTATTTTTTATATGAAAATCTTATTTTTGCTGTATCTTCTTAAAATAGCGTCTAATCGAAAAAAGGACAAAAATCTGTGACGACCTATATTTTTCATAAAAAATCTATTTTTTATATGAAAATCTTATTTTTGCTGTATCTTCTTTAAATAGCGTCTAATCGAAAAAAGGACAAAAATCTGTGACGACCTATATTTTTCATAAAAAATCTATTTTTTATATGAAAATCTTATTTTTGCTGTATCTTCTTTAAATAGAGTCTAATCGAAAAAAGGACAAAAATCTGTGACGACCTATATTTTTCATCAAAAATCTATTTTTTATATGAAAATCTTATTTTTGCTGTATCTTCTTCAAATAGCGTCTAATCGAAAAAAGGACAAAAATCTGTGACGACCTATATTTTTCATAAAAAATCTATTTTTTATATGAAAATCTCATTTTTGCTGTATCTTCTTTAAATAGCGTCTAATCGAAAAAAGGACAAAAATCTGTGACGACATATATTTTTCATCAAAAATCTATTTTTTATATGAAAATCTTATTTTTGCTGTATCTTCTTAAAATAGCGTCTAATCGAAAAAAGGACAAAAATCTGTGACGACCTATATTTTTCATAAAAAATCTATTTTTTATATGAAAATCTTATTTTTGCTGTATCTTCTTTAAATAGCGTCTAATCGAAAAAAGGACAAAAATCTGTGACGACATATATTTTTCATAAAAAATCTATTTTTTATATGAAAATCTTATTTTTGCTGTATCTTCTTTAAATAGCGTCTAATCGAAAAAAGGACAAAAATCTGTGACGACCTATATTTTTCATAAAAAATCTATTTTTTTATATGAAAATCTTATTTTTGCTGTATCTTCTTTAAATAGTGTTTAATCGAAAAAAGGACAAAAATCTGTGACGACCTATATTTTTCATAAAAAATCTATTTTGTATATGAAAATCTTATTTTTTCTGTATCTTCTTTAAATAGCGTCTAATCGAAAAAAGGACAAAAATCTTTGACGACCTATATTTTTCATAAAATATCTATTTTTTATATGAAAATCTTATTTTTGCTGTATCTTCTTTAAATAGCGTCTAATCGAAAAAAGGACAAAAATCTGTGACGACCTATATTTTTCATAAAAAATCTATTTTGTATATGAAAATCTTATTTTTGCTGTATCTTCTTTAAATAGCGTCCAATCGAAAAAAGGACAAAAATCTTTGACGACCTATATTTTTCATAAAAAATCTATTTTTTATATGAAAATCTTATTTTTGCTGTATCTTCTTTAAATAGCGTATAATCGAAAAAAGGACAAAAATCTTATATATGAAAATCTTATTTTTGCTGTATCTTCTTTAAATAGCGTCTAATCGAAAAAAGGACAAAAATCTGTGACGGCATATATTTTTCATCAAAAATCTATTTTTTATATGAAAATCTTATTTTTGCTGTATCTTCTTAAAATAGCGTCTAATCGAAAAAAGGACAAAAATCTGTGACGACCTATATTTTTCATAAAAAATCTATTTTTTATATGAAAATCTTATTTTTGCTGTATCTTCTTTAAATAGCGTCTAATCGAAAAAAGGACAAAAATCTGTGACGACATATATTTTTCATAAAAAATCTATTTTTTTATATGAAAATCTTATTTTTGCTGTATCTTCTTTAAATACCGTCTAATCGAAAAAAGGACAAAAATCTGTGACGACCTATATTTTTCATAAAAAATCTATTTTTTATATGAAAATCTTATTTTTGCTGTATCTTCTTTAAATACCGTCTAATCGAAAAAAGGACAAAAATCTGTGACGACCTATATTTTTCATAAAAAATCTATTTTTTATATGAAAATCTTATTTTTGCTGTATCTTCTTTAAATAGTGTTTAATCGAAAAAAGGACAAAAATCTGTGACGACCTATATTTTTCATAAAAAATCTATTTTGTATATGAAAATCTTATTTTTGCTGTATCTTCTTTAAATAGTGTTTAATCGAAAAAAGGACAAAAATCTGTGACGACCTATATTTTTCATAAAAAATCTATTTTTTATATGAAAATCTTATTTTTGCTGTATCTTCTTTAAATAGCGTCTAATCGAAAAAAGGACAAAAATCTGTGACGACCTATATTTTTCATAAAAAATCTATTTTTTTATATGAAAATATTATTTTTGCTGTATCTTCTTTAAATAGCGTCTAATCGAAAAAAGGACAAAAATCTGTGACGACCTATATTTTTCATAAAAAAACTATTTTTTATATGAAAATCTTATTTTTGCTGTATCTTCTTTAAATAGCGTCTAATCGAAAAAAGGACAAAAATCTGTGACGACATATATTTTTCATAAAAAATCTATTTTTTATATGAAAATCTTATTTTTGCTGTATCTTCTTTAAATAGCGTCTAATCGAAAAAAGGACAAAAATCTGTGACGACCTATATTTTTCATAAAAAATCTATTTTTTTATATGAAAATCTTATTTTTGCTGTATCTTCTTTAAATAGTGTTTAATCGAAAAAAGGACAAAAATCTGTGACGACCTATATTTTTCATAAAAAATCTATTTTGTATATGAAAATCTTATTTTTGCTGTATCTTCTTTAAATAGCGTCTAATCGAAAAAAGGACAAAAATCTGTGACGACATATATTTTTCATCAAAAATCTATTTTTTATATGAAAATCTTATTTTTGCTGTATCTTCTTAAAATAGCGTCTAATCGAAAAAAGGACAAAAATCTGTGATGACCTATATTTTTCATAAAAAATCTATTTTTTATATGAAAATCTTATTTTTGCTGTATCTTCTTTAAATACCGTCTAATCGAAAAAAGGACACAAATCTGTGACGACATATATTTTTCATAAAAAATCTATTTTTTATATGAAAATCTTATTTTTGCTGTATCTTCTTTAAATACCGTCTAATCGAAAAAAGGACACAAATCTGTGACGACATATATTTTTCATAAAAAATCTATTTTTTTATATGAAAATCTTATTTTTGCTGTATCTTGTTTAAATACCGTCTAATCGAAAAAAGGACAAAAATCTGTGACGACCTATATTTTTCATAAAAAATCTATTTTTCTGTGACGACATATATTTTTCATAAAAAATCTATTTTTTTATATGAAAATATTATTTTTGCTGTATCTTCTTTAAATAGCGTCTAATCGAAAAAAGGACAAAAATCTGTGACGACCTATATTTTTCATAAAAAATCTATTTTTTATATGAAAATCTTATTTTTGCTGTATCTTCTTTAAATAGCGTCTAATCGAAAAAAGGACAAAAATCTGTGACGACATATATTTTTCATAAAAAATCTATTTTTTATATGAAAATCTTATTTTTGCTGTATCTTCTTTAAATAGCGTCTAATCGAAAAAAGGACAAAAATCTGTGACGACCTATATTTTTCAAAAAAAATCTATTTTGTATATGAAAATCTTATTTTTGCTGTATCTTCTTTAAATAGCGTCTAATCGAAAAAAGAACAAAAATCTGTGACGACCTATATTTTTCATAAAAAATCTATTTTTTATATGAAAATATTATTTTTGCTGTATCTTCTTTAAATAGCGTCTAATCGAAAAAAGGACAAAAATCTGTGACGACATATATTTTTCATAAAAAATCTATTTTTTATATGAAAATCTTATTTTTGCTGTATCTTCTTTAAATAGCGTCTAATCGAAAAAAGGACAAAAATCTGTGACGACATATATTTTTCATAAAAAATCTATTTTTTATATGAAAATCTTATTTTTGCTGTACCTTCTTTAAATAGCGTCTAATCGAAAAAAGGACAAAAATCTGTGACGACCTATATTTTTCATAAAAAATCTATTTTTTATATGAAAATATTATTTTTGCTGTATCTTCTTTAAATAGCGTCTAATCGAAAAAAGGACAAAAATCTGTGACGACCTATATTTTTCATAAAAAATCTATTTTTTATATGAAAATCTTATTTTTGCTGTATCTTCTTTATAGCGTCTAATCGAAAAAGGACAAAAATCTGTGACGACCTATATTTTTCACAAAAAATCTATTTTTTATATGTAAATCTTATTTTTGCTGAATCTTCTTTAAATAGCGTCTAATCGAAAAAAGGAAAAAATCTGTGACGACATATATTTTTCATAAAAAATCTATTTTTTATATGAAAATCGAATTTTTGCTGTATCTTCTTAAAATAGCGTCTAATCGAAAAAAGAACAAAAATCTGTGACGACCTATATTTTTCATAAAAAATCTATTTTTATATGAATATCTTATTTTTGCTGTATCTTCTTTAAATACCGTCTAATCGAAAAAAGGACAAAAATCTGTGACGACCAATATTTTTCATAAAAAATCTATTTTTTATATGAAAATCTTATTTTAGCTGTATCTTCTTTAAATAGCGTCTAATCGAAAAAAAGGACAAAAATCTGTGACGACCTATAAAAAATTAATTTTTTTAATGAAAATTTTATTTTTGCTGTATCTTCTTTAAATAGCGTCTAATCGAAAAAATGACAAAAATCTGTGACGACCTATATTTTTCATAAAAAATCTATTTTGTATATGAAAATCTTATTTTTGCTGTATCTTCTTTTAGCGTCTAATCGAAAAAAGGACAAAAATCTGTGACGACCTATATTTTTCATAAAAAATCTATTTTTTATATGCAAATCTTATTTTTGCTGTATCTTCTTTATAGCGTCTAATCGACAAAAGTCTGTGACGACCTATATTTTTCATAAAAAATCTATTTTGTATATGAAAATCTTATTTTTGCTGTATCTTCTTTAAATAGCGTCTAATCGAAAAAAGGACAAAAATCTGTGACGACCTATATTTTTCATAAAAAATCTATTTTGTATATAAAAATCTTATTTTTGCTGTATCTTCTTTAAATAGCGTCTAATCGAAAAAAGGACAAAAATCTGTGACGACATATATTTTTCATAAAAAATCTATTTTTTATATGAAAATCTTATTTTTGCTGTATCTTCTTTAAATAGATGCATAGAAACAACGGTGTCAAGCTTTCTACATGTGATTCTGAACTTTCTTATATGTTCAGATTTGTCTAGAGGGGAATTGAAGCCTCTTGAAGCCGCATTGCTATGTGGTGTCAAGCTTTCTACATGTGATTCTGACCTTTCTTTATGTTCGGATTTGTCTAGAGAGGAATTGAAGCTACTTAATTAAAAACTCGAACACCGCAATGAAATATTTTGCCCAAAATCGGTTACATCCACGGTACTGACCCATAGCGTGAGAAATTGATGAAATGAGAAAATAATGGCGTCGTCACATCAGGATTTTTTTTAAAGCTTTGAGAAGTCAAAAGGCTTCGTTGGCACAAGCCAGCTACAATTCGATACATGAGTTATTCGGAAGTTGACTTTCCGAATGGACAATCTAAATTATCTTCAAAAAGTAAATATCAGAGATTTTTCTTTCGGGCCATAACAAACATGGCGGGCTTTAAGTATGTATATTTTGAAAAGAAAAAAAGAAAAAAGCTGAAATGAAACACCCGATATAAAATTACATTTTTCTATAGACTCGATTTATACTAAAGATGGTAAAATATTTTATTTGCATTAAAAATGTTAATTAATTAAACCCTACAATTTTTAAATGTTTTTATAGTTTGACTAGCTGTGTCCGCCACTTCGTCAGCGACCTTGCAATATTTTGTTCGATTTTTCTTTGAAAGCAATCAAGACCAAGGACTCTTACGTTTTTAGTGCCGCCTTAAAATATGGCGTGTATCAGTTTATGTATTTACTTTATAAAAAATAAAGTAGGCATATCTGGCTGGTTAGTTCACTGGGTACTTTCACTGATTTTTCTCCACTTTCTCTTGGAAATAAAATATCTTATATTGGAATCAGAATGCTAAGGTACATCCTCTCAAAATTTGTTAAAATCCATCCAGTAGTTTTTACGTGATACGAACGCAAAAGAAAATGAGACATACATTCAAACGGAAATGAGTTACTATTTAATTTATGTATAGATTTCTATTTTATACGGTGTGGGAAAATACAGATTAATTAATCTGTTATAATGAACCAGGTGTTTTTATTATAACAAAAAATAACAAGATTGACAAATTCAATAAAAACCATACCAAAGTCCATTTACAAATACTCTTATAGAAAACGTCGAACAAAATTCAAATCCCACCCATGATAAGAAACTAATCAGCATTTTTGTCAAACATTACTCACTAATATTAGGCATTAGATATTATTTATAATAGCATTAATATGATTTATATAATATAATATTATATTTCAGACCAGCTATGCACAGACACGTTGTGTCTTTCCTGAAAATATTTTGTTCAATTTTGCTCTGAAATCCAAATTTATGTACGTATTTACTTTATATAAATTTATCCATCCCTAGATGAAATTCTAAAATTTATATAAAATTCTAAAAATTATTGCAAAGCTTTGTAAAAGACAGACAGGAAATGAGTTACTAATTATTTTAAAACAGCGCCATCTGTTGCGCAACATTGCTTAAAATATACTGCTTTCAAAAATAAAAGATGCCTTAAAGTATGCAGTACCTTTAAATCGGTAAAAAAAAATCGTCGAACTTTCACTGCTTTTCCTCCACTTTCTCTTGAAAATATATATATCGATCGTGAATTCCTTATATCGATCGTTTTACATTTAACAGTTGTAACAAAAAAAATATATAGTTGTGTAGTTTATGAACGACCTAGTTTAGTTGAACTAATCATTCCACTGACGTAAATTCAGCTCACTAGTTCAGTCAGTTCAGTTCCCCTCATTAGGTCACTTCAGCTCATTAGTTCATATGGCATAATTTTCGAACCATTATAGGTTCGAACCATTACTATGGCAACTATAAAGAATTACTAAAAATTAAAGGGTGTTCCCTAGAAGACGCGAATTACGAAAAATTAAAGGGAGTTCCCTAGAAGTTACGAATTTATAGAATTTGGCCATATCTTGTAAACATTATAGGCAAACATTTAAGACTTAGACAGGATATGTAGTACTAGGCTCGCTATAAAAAAAACTTTAAAAATACTTAAAAGATAAAGGTTGTCCCCAAATCTGTAATATTTTAAGTGAATATGAATTAAAAAATAGATTTTTTATTTATTTATATTTTAATAAAATTTATTTAAACAGCATAATTGAACTTTCAGAATAAAAAAAATAACAATAATTATACAGAGAGCCAAACTAATAAAAACATTTTTTAGCAGCTTTTTCTTAATAATTCCTAAAAAGGTCTGAAACACAAAACTACTTTATTAATTTTTATTTTTAAATAAACAATGCAGTGTTTCGTTCTTTAGCTTAAAATGAAATTATTAAGAAATTATTTTACAAAAATTAATTTATTCTATAAGATAATAAATACAGCATCAATGCCGTTATACATGTCGTAAAAATTTTTTTGTCAATAATTTATTAATTGTCAATATTCTAACATATTTATTTGACTTATTATTAATAAATATTTAAATAAATAAAGCACAATAAAATAAATAAAGCTGTATACTGATTCAGCTTAAGCTCAGGCAAGTTTTTTTTTTACAAAAATTACACTGACCGACTGAGCAAATAAACTAAAGACCGCCCTAGTTCAGTAAAGTGATGTCAACTAAAAAGATCACTTACTTTAATGAACTGACATGCGCAACTCTAGAAAAAATCCAGGCCCTTAGGTTTTGAGACCAAGGAGGCCAGCGAAATATAGAATTTCTTAAAATAATTTTATTTAGAAATATAAGCTGAAACTCTTTCATTACACAGTGCAACACGGAAAAAAATAACCATATACGGACACCACTACGTGATAAAAGACCAAAAAAAAAAGGCCCCTGAGGACTGGAGGACTTTGGACAAAACTGTCTCCCAGTTTTGCCCAAAGTCCTCCAGGTTTTTTTTATGGGCCCTCAAAGATGTGGGGCCTCGATGTCATTTTTGCAAAAAATTATCATTTACTCAAGCTCATATTTTGCAAAACGTTTGCAGTTTTGATATACTCTGAGGCAAAGTTGTAGCTCTTTTCATAAAGAAAATGAAAAATTTCCCGAAAATTTTTAAATTCATTTCGGCTATCTAAGCGCTACCTAAACGGTGTTAAGAATCATTCCTAGGAAGTTCATATGTTCTAGAAAGTTGTTTATTGAGATCTTAGGTTTATTTTTGTAGTTGATTGTTTCCTTGAATTTTGAACGGTTTGCTACCTATGGACCTGAACAGGGGAAAAAAGGTAAAAAAAAATTGAATTTTTTAAAGTTTTTTGCGATTTTGACCTTGAAGATAAAGTTTTTTGATTTTATATGTTAACAATTTTTGTTCTTTATGACAAGTGCTACAACTTTGCCTCAGAGATTATATCAAAATTTCAAACGGTTTGCAAAATATGAGCTTGAGTAAATGATCATTTTTTGCAAAAATGACATCGAGGCCCCACATCTTTGAGGGCCCATAAAAAAAAAACTGGAGGACTTTGGGCAAAACTGGGAGACAGGGGTCTTTTTTTTGGTCTTTTATGACGTAGTGGTGTCCGTATATGGTTATTTTGCCATGACTTAAAAAATTACACAGTGTGTTATCGAACTGGTTATATGTAAACTTACCTCATCCTATTGAAACCGCACAGACTTTAGAGGAACTTCCTTTGGCGCAGTTCCGAAAAATTCTTAAAATGTTTGTATACACTGCGGAGTAATACTATGGTCGCATGTCTTTTCAGAGATTTCCTTTGTCCATGTGTAAACGTATTAAAAGAAGCTTTAGAGGCATTTAAATCCAATAGCAAGCAACATCATAAATGATCTTGGTGACATTCGACTAAGAAGAAAGGATATTGCTTTTCTTAGCCACAAATTAGAGAGATGATCTCAAATATAAATTTTTTGCCTAGCACTGGCTGCACTTAAGTATAACTTTATTTAAGTTCACTCATCATGTATAGTTACATATTATAACATTTATAATTTTAAATAACAACTGTAATTTTTGACCTTTTTATTAATTTTATAATTATGTTTTTGAAGCTTTAGGTCTTTTTTATAAAAAAAAAATTTAAATTTATTTTTATTTATTTTTTTTTTTATATTCAATATTTTGCTACACCATTGGGTAGCATCGTCAGGAAATAAAAAAAAAATTACATCAATTAAATATTACATAACTATTTTTATTTCCTGACGATGCTATCCAATGGTGTAGCGAAATATTGAATATAAAACTAAAAATAAAAAATAAAAAAATTATTTAAAAATTTTTATAAAAAAGTCCTAGAGCTTAATACCATAATTATACAATTTCTAATTTTATATTTTTTTGTGTTAAAGTCGTAAATATTTTTCTCCATAATTTATTTATTGTATCTTCAAAGTATTTGAACTAACAAGAAGTACTCGTATCTTAAATCTAGAATAAAACAAACGTGTAAAGGCCAGCCAGTGCCAGACATTTAAATTGATATCATGTATGGACTATTCTTCTGATGTTCGACCAAGAGAAGCAAGATTTATCATTCTTAGGACATAAAATTAAATTCTTTTTTATCGTTTAATAACTAAGCGATTTGATTATATACTTTTAGCGATGAAAATTTAGCTTTCGAGAATTATACTGCTGTTGGTTTATTACTTCTGCATCTTTTTTTATTAAAGGACAAAATTTAGAACAGCTACAATTTTAAAACATTATAACATGATAAAACACCTTGTGAATTCCCCACTTCTTATTATTGAATTTTATCATTTGCAATAATTTTTATTATCAATTTCGAATATTTGTATAAAATCGTATAAAATTACCAGAAACACTTATTTTTAACATCAAGTATGTATTTTATAACTATGACTTGCACTTTGAAAAATAATTTTTAATTTGTACTCGTATTGTTAAATTTTATGTTGTGTAATAAAATAAAAATACTTGAAAATATTTGATACTTAAAATTTCTTTAAAAATGTTTACAAATGTTTCATCGTAGAGTCTAAATTATATTTGTAGTTTAGTAGCAATTTTCTGCAGACTTACATATAGACAAACAAAAGGTGACCACACTAGGTATTTTTCAAGAGAAATATAAACGCACTACACTTTTAATTGATTCTCGACACACGGGACAGTCACTGACTGATAGCGCACACTCTGGACATGCTACAACATGGCCACACGGTACATATGCTGTTTTGTATTCTTTGTCCAAACATATTTTACATAACTTAGAATCTTCCAATTCAGGTGGTGATGGCTCTAAATTCGACACTGTCACTTCATTTTGTGTGATTTGTTGTTTCGTTTCTATGAGACGATCATTTTTAAATTTATTATGAACAGATTTAATAAAATCTTCGCCTTTTAAGAGTTTCACATATGGACAGTAGTGGCCCATCCATAAGGCATGTTGTTCCCAGGGATCATCATCTTCCTCCCAGTCTTTAAGACCGCCCAAGCAACTAAAACAAATAACACAATCACCAACGCCCTTATAGTAGAAACCAGCTTCTACTAGTTCCTCAGGCTTTTGTTTTAAACTCCGTGGCCAGTTAGCAAATGAATACAAGCGCACCGCTTTAATGGAATAATCGTGACTTGGTATCGGCTTCCAGGAGGAAGAGGGCGGTGTATCGTATGTGACACGTTTAGCTGGTGGTAATAACAGATCTAGTTCTTTCTCATTAAGGGGTACATTATCTGTTCTACGACGTATCAATAGTGGACAGTTTGGTGACCAGCGTAAGTGTTCTTGAACAGGATGATCACTATGCTCCCATTTTCCAATCACAATCTCACAAAAATAACACTTCGTCTGATCATTGATGCCCGTATAAAACATGCCTGTTGCGGCCAGTGTATTTTTATTGAGCCATTCCAGTGGCCAATTTTCAAACGTTTTTAAACGCTCCTTTTCTAATCGAAATCGCTCGTTCCATATGTAAAGAGGTGTTAAATTATTATTGAGATCACCAAAGCTGTTGGGCAGTGAAGTTTGTATTTCCGTTAGTAAACTTGAAGACATTGTTGCAAACTTAATAGACAGACATTTGTGTAGATAATAAATAAATAAATTCTTTCCTTTAATACTTTATAGCCACAGCAAGATCTCTATTTATACTCAATTTAGCCATGATGATATCTAAACCATTAGCCATGAAACTATAATTGGCTAAACAGTCATGGGTCTATACATAATTACCATACATGGGAGTAATTCATTATATTGACTTATTAATTGGCTATTTGATTAACTATAGTTTATAAATAGTGAATTTTTACTAATGAATTTTTTCCATTACCATTATTTTTAATAAAAATAATGACGGTTTTGATTCATGATGGTTTTGAATCATTAAGTAATCTATACATACATATGTATAATCAAGGCATATTAAACAAGGTGATAGCCTAAGGGAGAGGAAATTTGAGCAAAAAATTTTTTTAATTTTTTTATATGGATTTTGACAGTAAAATCTATTTCATTCTCTCTTAAAATAAATGATTAATGTCAAACTCCATATAAAAAAAATTTAAAAAATTTCTCTTTAATATTTGCTCCGCCTTGTGCTGTCACCTGGTTAAATATGCCTTGTGTATAATAAAACTTTTACAGGACCTTGTAGGAGCCAGAGATGGATACCACTATACAAATTAAATAAGTACATATATAAGGCATATCACATAGTATATCATAAACAGTCACAACCACAAATTCACAAACGTTTAGAAGAGGCAAAAAGTAGTTTTAAAAACGGTTGTATATGACCCATTTCGTGGTACTTTTTTCAATAGCCTTTTTTGACAGATCACGTGTGAGTCGTGTCATGCTGTCATGTTATTTTTGTTTAGTATTGTTATCATAATGGAAAGACTTACGCCTGAATCGCTTATCTCTATGGGCACTTGAAAAGTTCCAAGAAGATCCGACGTTTTCGAGGCAAATTTTGTTTAGCGATGAGGCCCATTTCTGGCTCAATGGGTATGTAAACAAACAAAATTGCCGCATTTGGGACGAAGAGCAACCTGAAGAGATTCAAGAGCTGCCACGTGATCCAGAAAAAACAACAGTTTGGTGTGGTTTGTGGGCCTGTGGAATCATCGGTCCATATTTCTTTACAAATGATGCCGGTGCGAACGCGACCGCCAATGGCGACCATTATCGTGCCATGATAATCGACTATTTGATGCATGAAATTGAATCTCGTGATCTCGGTGACATTTGGTTTCAGCAAGATGGCGCCACTTCCGACACATTGCATCAATCAATGGATTTATTGAGAGAACATTTCGGTGAGCACATAATTTCACGTTTTGAGCCGGTCGATTGGCCACCAAGATCGTGTGATATCACACCGTTAGACTTTTTCCTGTGGGAATATGTAAAGTCTACAGTTTATGCAAAAAAACCCGCTTCGATTCAGACCTTGGAGGAAAACATCACGCGTGTCATTCGCCAGTTACCCTATGAAATGGTTCGAACGAGTCATCGAAAATCGGACTCAACGGATTTACCATCTGCGACGTAGCAACGGCCACATGTTCACATGATAGTTTTTGACTCACGGTAACGCATACTCACGGTGAGAGAAAATTTATTCACGCACGATCACGCGCAAAAAAAATACTTTCAAAGCTCATCACCACTACTTGAAATTACATTACTACATTAATAACGACACTTTCTTTTTGTATATATTTATAAATATCTTCATCCCTCCCTCTTAAAAACAGACATCAATCTGTGGATATTAACCAGGGACCAGAGAGTTTTATTTTGTCCATCAAAAAATAAAACTCATTTGAGGAGTTTTATTTTTTCCGTCAGGAAATAAAACTAATTTTTTTATATTTTAATAATATTTTGTTTATTTATTAAATGTGTAATTAAAATTTGTTAATTATTCAGTTCAGTTTAACAACCATAATTTTTTCCAAATTTGAGCGCAAGTCACTCAGCACCAATTTAAGAGCAGAAAATGCTCTTTCCACGCTTACCTGGGTTGCTGGAACACACTGAACAATCACAGCTAACTTGTACAAATACGTATATTGTAGTTTTTTTGCCTCCCAGAATTCAAAAAGTGGTTTATCAATCGATAAGGGCTTTGGTGAGAAATTGTCTATTTCATAAAAAGCTTTTCGCTGTTCATCATCATCATTTTCTTCGCCTTCCAGTTCTCTATCTACATTTAGGGAGTTCAGATACTGCCCCAAAAGCGAGATGTTGATTGTTATGTCTCACAAACATCTATTGAAGATTCTAAAGCTTCCTTACTGGTTGACGGTTGATCATCGCATTGATTGCTATTTGTCTGGAAAGAGAAGAATAAATAAAGGAAACTTTTAGAGATACATATGGTAATAAAATACAAATTAAAAACTTACATGCTTCTCCCATTGCAAAATTCTAACAATCACTTCTTTAAGGTGGGTTCGAGCACACATTAATTTTAAAGGCTCTATTAAAATGATGCGCTGTTCAAATTGTTTCCAAAAACTCAGAGCTGTTTGGTTCGTTTGAATCTCAAGCTTCATTTCAAGCCATACTTTAAAGAAATCAGCAAAAAATAACTGCTGTTCTTGAAGCTTTTTTGTGGCAATGTACGCAGGCTCTAAGAGACTTAATAAGATTTCCACATTTTCCCATTCTGACTGACTTAGATTAAGTGCAGCAACGACATTTTTCAAGCAAAATGATGTGCAGGCCATTAAGCTTTTTATCATGAAAAAAGTGGAATTACAACGAGTTTGAACATCTATGGGAACTTTTGGCAAGTTAAGATCATTAGTCTTCCTCCTAAAATAATTTTAAACTTATTGCATGAAAATTTCAATCATAGCAACGTGTAAGTAGGAGTTCGTAAGGCTTTCGCTAAATCTCGAGCGCGCTTCAGTAAATCTTTGTTTACTTCATCTAAATAATCCTTAACAAACAGTTGCAACGAGTGAGCTGCACACTTTACAGATTGCACTGAGAACACAGAGAGTTCTGAAAGAATATCGCTAGAGAGAGTGTCAGACTCACTTTGATCGTCTTCATCAAATAACTTAACCATTTTTAATATATTTCGTCCATTATCCGTTGATATTGTGTAAATTTGATCTTTTCGATACAAAAAGTTTCCAAAACACTTTCAACTTTATCCTTAAAAATGTGAATTGATGTAAATTGCTATTAAGGTGAAGTCTATAAAGCAAGAAAGAAATTTATGTATTTACCTGTATGACGCTCCGTCAATTCGATGCAGCCTAGCGTTTTTATTATTATTTGTGATTTGCTGTAAAATTGTACATTAATACCCATAATGCTGCGTTGAAGCCTTGCTGCCATGTCGATTTTCAATGAAAGCAGCTTATTTTTCAATTTTTCTTTTAGCCATCACATTTTTCTCACATTTTTGTGATTTGCTTCTAGCACTTCTTCCGACAATCAGCCTAAAATGTTTTTTTTTTATTTAATTATTATTTGCATTTCAGAAAGGTGTTCTAAATCATATGTACCTATGGGCAAATTAAAATATTACATCAATTCCGATTTACCACAGACAATTACTTGTACTCACCTCTGACTCTTACTTAAAGTTTACTTTATGTCAAATTTTTTATAAATATTACTTGAAGTAAACTTTATTTTTTTATGAATGAGCGCATTAATAACTGGTGGTTTAATTTTAAGGGCCGATGTTGAATGTAAACCACACCTAAATGTCAAGTCTTTTTCTGCATTTAATTTGAAACTTCTCAATTTCAGATTTGAACCCTGGAAAGATACACAATCGAGTAATGGTCTGAATGGTGGCAAGAAATGGCAACAGTGGATGATCAATTTACGAAGAAAATAACCTTCAGTGATGAGGTACATTTTCACCTCAGTGGATTCGTCAATAAGCAGAATTGCCGCATTCGGGACGTATTTTTACCAAAATGAGGCCGGTCAGGCAGTAACTGTGAATGGTGTTCGTTATAGTGAGGTCATAACGAACTTTTTAGGGCCCGAATTGGAAGATATGGATGTGAACGATATGTGGTTTCAACAGGACGGTCCCACTTGCCACACAGCTAAAGAAACAATGGGTATTTTGCGCGACAAATTTAATGGCCGTGTTATCTCAAATGGTGGCGATGTCAATTGGCAGCCAAGATCATGAGGTTTGACACCGTTGGACTTCTTTCTTTTTGGTTATTTTAAAGAAATAGTGTACGTCGCTAAGCCAGCAACATATCAAGGATGAGGTTATTCGGCACATTATGTCTCAGAGTCATCGGAAATTTGGAGCATCGGATGGAGGTGTGCCGCCGAGGACTAATGGACTAATTCGGACTGTTTTGTTATGCACCTGGAACAGACCTATATTAAGTTCAGTAGGAAATAATAAATCATAAATACATTTTATTTTAGATTGAAGTTGATTGTTGATCAGCTAGGTTTGTAAGAAAACGGCTGTTTTTAAAAGGTTTTATATTTTATATTCTTTGTTACACTGCTATTCAGATTTTAGGTTAAAATGAGCAAGCTTGTACATTTTACTACAGCTTGATCCAGTTCCAAACAAAATAGGTAAGTAAATAAGCTTTTAATTTATAGTTATTGTTATGTACAACACTGGGTTGCACATACGTACACATACGTAACAAAAATCACAACAAAGTTTAAATTAAATCTCTTGCAAAATGTTCACATGCATAACATTTGGTAAAAGTTAGGTTATGTGTATCATCTAACTCCACATATTTTTTATTTATTTTAAATTTCTCTATTACTGAAAGAAAATACTGTTACGTATGTGACACATCAAGAATACCTCTAGTTTATGATGTGATATTTGAGAACTTGAAAAATATATTACATATACCAATTGTGAATATTGTTTGTTTGGTCACAAATAATGGCTACAACTTCTTCAAAATAAAGGATTGCCAAGAGTAGAGCAAAGAAATGACGACGCTAACGTTAAAGATGTTCAACCTACCCAACGTCGACTGCGATTCGAAGATGTCTACATTGGTTAATCGGAAGATGACAATAGTAGTGAAAACCCAGCGGAAGGTGAAAATCAAAATCGAATCCTGATGATTGTATTAGTTCAACTGTAAGAAAAATAAGGAATTTCATTACTTAGGAAAATATATGATAATATTTCAGCGACTTTCATGCAAAAATATGAAGAGGATTCAACTATTTTTAAAACCAATGATGATGATGTGTTAGAGGAAAAACATAATTCAGATTTTAATGCACCAAAAGTCAAGAGTGCTGGTGTTAGAGTACTATATCAATTTTCCAAAAAAGTACCCGTTAAAGAAGTGTAATTTTACTGCTCTCCTATTTTTACTTAATCTTTTTTATTATTGTTAAGTTTTTTTGCAACCGATTTTGTAATAATTAAAAAAAAGTACTTATAATCATTTTATAAGTTTAGTTATAAGGTTGTTAAACTGCAGTGTAATAAGTTTTTCTAACGTAATACAGTGTGTTACTTTTCACCTTTGTTTTACTTGTCACATAGTACGTAACAACCACCCTGTCACATACGTTACTACAAAATAATTTTTTTAGATACGCAATATAAACAAATAAGGTCAATTTTTATTTTAGTTTTTAAATAATAATATTAACAGAGTTTTCCAATAAGTGCACAGCATTTTAAAATCGGGGTAATTTCACGTCACATACGTAACAGCAGCAATATTTTTTACTACTGTAAAACTATTAAACCTAGGTCACCCAAACTTTATTATCTTACAAAAAGATCACTTTGCATCTATTAAACAGTTTATGAAATGTTGTGTAAGTGTCACATACGGAACAAAAGAATAGTTGAATAACAAAATATGCTTTTTTTATTTGAATTTTTTTTCCAAGTTCCAGTTCGAATTTTATAAATTTTTTATTGCCGATCAATACAAGACATTAAAAGAGTACAAAAAACCGGGAAGAAAACAAACGATCATATTTTTCCTTTTTTGTAATGTTCAATAAAAGTTTAGGAATTTTTAAGCATCAATTAAAATAAAAGCGATCTTTATAACAATTAAAAAATATTATAAACAAACTTTATATAGTAAAATTAATATATATTTTATAGGAAATATACTAAGCTATTATACAAACTCAATTTTTAGTTCTTGTTGCAAAAAATAAATTTTATTATTTTTGTGAAACAATAAAAAACTACTTAATTTGAGACTTCAGCGCCCCCTTGCAGCCAAAGATAGGAGACAATTTTATTATTTTTTTCTTCAGCATTTTCCCAATTGTAGATTTTATGAAAGACAGTAAAATTTATTTTGCGACGTTTGTACTTTTTATCATTCAAAATCTTTAAAAAGTAGAGAAATTCGAGCCAAATCCAAAAAATTAACTTTAAACAAATTTAATTTTTTTCAAAGCTCCAGCAAAATTTTCATAACTTTTTTTGACCATATTGTTAGAAAACACAACAAATAAGCAAAAACAGGAAAAAACAGAATACCATATTTTTCTTTTTTGTTTAATATACCACCGAACTAAAGAGTTATTTAAATTTTAATTTGAATAATATGACTTCACTTTAACAAAATATTTGAAAAAACTTCTAATAACTTATTATTAATAATATTGTTAGCTACCAGAAAAACCAAATTTTGATCTTCTGCTTCCAAAATTTAAATGTGTGCAGCTGTTTTTAAGAAAGATTTTTTTTCAATAATTAGAGCGCAAAATTATCTGACTTTTGCGCCCTCTGGTACCGTTAATAGGAGCTAAAACTTAAAAATTCTTTCACATAAGTTCGAATTATGGTGTTAGCTGTCGAACAGTAAAACTTTCGTTACAATACAAGATATAGGTGCCTATTATGAGCAACTTTCGATCTGCGACTGTAGTCGAAAGTGCTGATCGAACAAATTTTCAGTTGCTATTATTGCGCACATTCGATAAAAATAGCGCTATTGTAAATTTGACTCAATTTGATTAATCACCATAGTACATATTTATCAGCTGGCACTATAAATACCTAGATATTTTATTACTTATTTATAAAAGAAAAAATTGAATTAATTATTAATTAATATGACTGTAACTTTGCTGTTCTTCTAACGGGTGGCCCCATTACAATTTAGCTCCTACGTGGTTTCTTCCCATTTTTTTCCGCTTGAACTTTTGTGCATATTCCTTTTGCCAGCTGAGGGTTTTGTTCCATTAGAAAAATGAGCTTTTCTAATTGTTTTTTTGTACTTACAACCTTAGACTTGCATAAAATTAAAATAATTTATAAACAAGTAAAAGTGCCGAATCTTCTATACCCTTCACCACGGTGATTTTATTTATACAGACATCTACAGCATTATCCATATTTTTGACTCTACTTAAATAAAGTCGTATGAGAAAAAATCATTATTCATGGGTTAAAGAAATTCCTTTCCTTTCATCCTTACAAAAAAAAAATTTCCTCATATTGACACATGGGGGTCCTTTTAACTGCTGCTAATTATCAAATCTTCAAAATTGTATATAAATTTTAAAATTTTATATGATGCCTATGTTTCTGAGTAACTAGCCATGGATTGGTACCTTTATATTAATAAAGTAAAAATTTGGTGTGGATTACTTTCGAAGCAAAATCGAACAAAATATTGTCAGGAGACACACGACGTGACGGGAACTGCTAGTTTATTAAAAAAAACTCTTAAATACATATGTACAGTAGCGGTCAAAATAATAGCACCAATGACAAAATGTAGTCTCTCATTCCAACGGAAAAATAAGTGGTAGATGAGTCCAGAATTATATTATTTAGAAGTAAGGGATCAGGTTCCTACGTAAGAAGACTCCCAAACGCAGAATTCAACACAAAACTTACAACTAAAACCATAAAACACGGTGTGGATCTAGCGTAATGGTATGGGGTAGTTTTTCTTACTATGGTGTAGGACCTACAAAACCACAATGAGAACATTTATGTTGGTATACTCGGGGAAGTAATGCTCCCTTATACTTCTAAAGAAATGCCATTGGTGTGTGTTTTCCAGCAAGATAGTGACCCGAAGCACACAAGCAAGCTTGCGACAAAGTGATGTCGGGACAATAAAGTCAATGTAATGGAATGGCCCGCTCAGAGCCCAGACCAATTAAGAATTTATGGCCAGATATAAAAAAACAGTGTTTTCAAATGCAACCAAATAACAACGAAGCGCTTTGTCCAGCAAATCTGTAATAAAATTCCAAAGGAAGGATGCCAAAATCTTGTAAATTTGATGTCCAAACGTTGTGCAGTTTTTATTACAAATAAAGGACATGAAAGAAGGTATTAATTAGCATATACAAATCATGCTCAACATAATAAATGCATCATTTATAATTCTTTTTAATTTGTTCTTAATTTAGTGTTTAATATTAGTACAAATTGAAGTGAAGTCCTATTTTTTTGACTAATTGTTTGTTTGTTTTAATAAAGTGTAAATTTCAAAATAAAATAATTAGCAAAAGTAAAATTTATTATTTTATGTTGTTATACACTTTCCTTTTCTTATGACAAATTTTGAAATATATCAGTTTAACCTATAGGAAAATATGTTTCGTAGAAATATTTTCTTAGGCTTGCTGCTTTTTTTTTGACCGCAGCTGTATATCATTATTCACTTCCTTAAATGGTTCATGTGCTACCAAATTATTTAAAAAAAGCTTTTTTAGGCGTTGATAAAAACCAGTAACAAGATGTTGTTTTAAAAATTCAATCTTTTTATTTTTAATGTCATTTTACGGCTTGAGTACTTTCCCACAGAGTGGAAATTGTCCTTGATTACCATTATTCCTAAACCAGGAAAAGACCACAAAAAAATTGAATCATACAGACCTATAAGCCTTTTATCAAATATGTCAAAGCTGTTTGAGAGGATAACTAAGCTTAACCCTATTCAAAGCGACAAAGGATGTATTCCAAACCATCAATTCAGCTTCAGGAAAAAACATGGTACGATCGAACAAACTCACAGGTTAGTCAATATTGCTAAGAAGACATTTGAAGAGAGAAAATACTGCTCTGCGCTTTTTATAGACGTTTCGCAAGCATTCGATAAGGTATGGTATGAAGGCCTAATATATAAGATAAAACTGAATTTGCCCGCAAACCTATATAAGCAGCTAGTTAGTTATTTAACCGAACGAAAATTTATTGTGAAAGAATATTTGTTGAGCTTACCCCAGCCAATCGAAGCCGGAGTTCCCCAAGGTAGTTTGTTGGGGCCCTTTTTATACTTATTGTATACTTCAGACATGCCAACTAGTAACCGAGTTGACACATCGACATTGCTGACGACACAGCTTTTTTAAGCATTCACGAAAGAACCGAAGTAGCATCACGATATTTACAAGACCACATATTCAATTTAGAAAAATGGTTGAAGAAATGGAGAATAAAGGTGAATGAACAAAAATGCACTCATATAACTTTCACACTGCGTATTGAATCGTGCCCCCCTATTCGCATAAATAACCTTTCAGACGTGAAATATCTCGGAATACATCTTGACCGGCGCCTTACTTGGAAACGCCACATAGAATCAAAGTTAACACAAAAAAAGCTAAAAGCAGTCCAACTAAACTGGCGTATTGGCAGAAATTCTACTCTTGCTTTAGATTGCAAACTTTTATTGTACAAGTCAATTCTAAAACCAATTTGGTGTTATGGCATTCAATTATGGGGCACTGATTCAGCTAGCAACGTAGATAAAATTCAAAGGCGCCAAAATAAAATTCTTCGTATAATTACATCTGCTCCTTGGTATATAAAAAACTCGAACATCCATAAAGATCTAAACGTGCCATCAGTTAAAGCAGAAATAGCGAAACTTGCCATAAGGTATTTAAAGAAGGTTTAAACTCATCCGAATCCACATACTAAATGAACCTGGTTACATTCGACTAAGAAGGAGGGACACTGCTTCTCTCATCCGTATATCCGAGGGATGACCCGCAAATAATAATCGGCAATTAAAACACTAGCAATCAATCAAGGCATATTAATCCGGCAGCCTCACTACTGAGAGCAAATATTAAGGCGAAAATAATCAATTTTTTATATGGATTTTGACAATTAAACTTACAATTTTTTCCCTTAAATGGAAGTTGAACTATCAAACTCCATATAAAAAAAATTTAAAAATTTTCGCCTTATTATTTCCCTTTCTTAGTGAGGCTACCTGATGAATGTGCCTCGATCAAAGTGTAGTAAGATTTAAAAGTTATGTCAATTTAAAATTTCATTCGGATTCAATTTCACTCGGTTTCGGATTACAGAACATACCCGAATAACCGTGACACATACATTTTTTTGTCCAGCACTGGTTGGACTTAACAAGTTTTTTTTATTGATAGTTCAATTATACTGAAGATACAATAAATAAAAATTCCGAAAAAAAGGAAAACATAAATTCGCTTAAATTCCCAACCTTGCGAATGATAGAACAGCTTGATCTCCAGAATCTGTCAAGCAATTAACAAATTCTTATGTAATTAAAGAAAACACAAGAAATTTGAATTTAGTAAAACGTTTTATTTTAATTATTTTTCAAAAATATTTGTTTTTCTTGACATGAAATTATACACAACGTTTTCTATTATTTGCATTACAAAGTGTGTGTGTGTACTCTTTATTGTTAATGATTGTTAATGATAAACCAAATTAAAATCGAAAATCAAAAGTCCAAATTATAAAACAAAAAACACAAAAAACAATTCATTTAAATAAACTATAATTATTGGGGAGTTTTCGTTTGTGTTAAAAGAAAAATTTATTATTGATAGAATTAAAAAAAAAAAGTTAAAATAGTTAAATTAAAACTGTGCTGATTTTCTTTCTTCATGTAAACAGATACACATTTATTTATTGTTGCTTAACTCTCAACATTTACACAAGTTATTTTGTTTGCCATTAGTCGTCGTATCAATTTGTTATTGTTTGTGTGCTTATGCATCTTAAAATATAGATTATTTTTCAAAAATAGCTTTTTTGTTTAATAATGATATTGTTGTTGTTTTATTATTATTATTTCTATTAATATTACAGATAGTATTTGTTAATCTCTATATGTTGTTAAGTTGCAGAGTTGTTCCTGTTTTAGTTCGCTTTACAGTCTTATTACCAAAACATTTAAACTGCTTTTTATGACCGGAGCACAACTTAATACGTTTATGTTTATGTTTATGTTTTAAAAGAATAATAAAAGTATGTTTTTGGTTTTTTTTAGAATTTTTTTTTATGATTTTAAAGTTTAATGAATTTTAAATTAAAAACTAAAAATAAAAATAAAGTTGTTTGGACATATGTATACATGTAGTAAGTTTTTGGGGTTTTCTTTTAGTTTAGTGCCATATTATAAGAAATTACATATAAATTGTTTTTTAAAACTTAGAAATGCTTAATTTAATTAATGGGCAAATTATTATTGGATGTTAGTTAATTAATATCGCGTTTGTAAAATTAGTCTTCTAAAAAGAATTTAACGGCCAGTTAAGATTTACGTGTACGAGTTACAAAAAAATCCTAACTGGCCGTTAAACTCGTTTTGTTAAGCGATATTGAGAGTTTTTCAAGGGGCGGGCTTTTATTAGAGAATTATGTACATTTGTAAAACTATGGGAGAAAGGTGATTTTAAATTGGTAGGAAATGCAAAAAATTTGTTGTTGCGGATGTTAACGTTAATCAATTTTGCTTTACAGCTATATTTATAAATAATTATATTGAGGTTATAATAGTTTATGAAAAATATACACGCATTACATCGGAGAAGGGTTTTCGACACAGTGGACACTTGGTGACGGACGAAGCACACTTGGCACAAGCCACCACATGACCACAGGGTAAAAACGCTGTGTTGTATTCGCTGGCATAACAAATTTTGCACAATTTTTCCTCGGGTATTGCCGAGCAAGACTTTATATTTTGCTCGGGTAAATTGCCACTGGTGGCGGCTGCTAAAGTTTGTTGAGTTGAAACGCAAGCTTTAGGCATTTCGCCTTCTTTTAAGCCAGAAATACTGTTGGCAGCTGGTACAGTTGTTGCTGAGATAGTGGAGGTGATAGCGTTGGCGGTGGCGGCAACATTTTGTGACTCCCCCTCTTCATTGGTGTTAGAGGATGAGGATTTTTTAAATCTATTTACAACAGTTTCAATATAAGCATCACCCTTGATTAATTTTACATAGCGGCATTTGCTCATCCACAGAGCATGTTGTTCCCAAGGTTCATCGTTCTCATACCAATCTTTAAGACCACCGCCACAACTGAAACACTTGACACGATCACCCACACCGGTATAAAAGAAGCCCGCCTCTGCTAATTGGGCGGGTTTCTGTTTCATATGTCTAGGCCATTCGGCGAATGTACGCAAACGAGCCGTTTCAATGGCATACTCCGGATACTCAGGATAAACTGTAGCTGAATTTTGACTGCTACCACTACTACTGCTACTGCTGCTAGCAGTAGCTGGTGAAGCTGGTGCTATGTCAGCAGCAGGTATGGTGCCTTCTGGAAATGCATTGCGTCTTATTTCAATATGTTCATTAAGACCGCAAATGTCATAACTAGGTGGCGGTAATAAACGTTCCAAAGCTTCACAATTAATCGGTACATTGTTGGTAGTGCGACGCCTTAATAGAGGACAATTTGGCGACCAGCGCAGATGTTCAGGTACAGGTTGATCCTCACGCTCCCAGCGACCAATTTCAACTTCACAAAAATAGCATTTCGTTTTATCACTCTCGCCCATATAAAACATGCCCGACATTGCCAATTGTTTCTTATCCAACCAATCCAATGGCCAACTGTCAAATGTTTTTAGACGTTCATCTTCTCTATGGAATATATCGTTCATGGCATAACGTGGCTTAAATCCCATTTGCAATAGATCATTATATGTGTTGTTATCAATTTCATCCAAACCACTTGTTGTAGCAGTTAGTATTGGTGCCCGTAGCTTGAAATCTCTGGCCTTATAATAACCATTTTGATTAGTGGGAAAGTATAAAGCACTCTGTAGCGGCCTTATTTGATCGGCTAGTAAATCTCCAGACATTTTGTTTGGTATTTTCTTGACAATTGTTTTGACGTAACGTTTTCACAACTGTTTTATATATGAACTGCAAAAGAAAAGCAAATAAAGATAACGGATAAGTAAAGTTGAAAAATGTGAAGGATAAACAAAGGATAGATAAGATAGAGTAGAGTTTATGTGTGTGTGTATGGGTATGTATGCGTTATCAAAGTAACAAAACAAATGGTCTGTACTCGTATCTTAGCCAATCTGCCTTTGAGGATAATAACCTCAAATAAAGATTCATTCATATTTATAAACAACACATATTTGTTGTCTGTTTCAAATGTTTAATTAAGGAATATCGAAAAAACGTATTTTTTACTACTTATTCAAAGGGCCATTATATTCATAAAAAATAATTTTGGTTTATAAAAGGTTTAATAAATCAAAAATATTTGTATTAACATGGGCAAAAAAAAATTGTAATAATTAATTGTGTTTTTTAATTTCTGTTTTACATTCAGCCGACCGAAACCAACTAAAAACTAAATGATTCTTAAGCTATAATTTTAGTTATTAATTTAAAAATATAAAATGTAAAATATGACTAAGGCAAGACGACTTCCCTGTTTGTTACACTCGTATTTATTTTCTACTACAATGCCACGATAATTAACTTGTTTTTAAGCATTAGATAAAAAATATTCGTTATCAAAATTCCAAGAAACGTTTATGAGTAAAACAATAACAAGATTTCATTACTTTGAAATTTCTAACTTTTGTAGTGCAAACTCACACTAGTGTGAGTTTCTACTAAAACGCCCGACTTGCTGCAATCTTGGCTAACAGCATTTCTTGGTTATTCCACTTTTTGATTGCAGTCTGACCTATAGAAAGTCGGAATTCACAAATACTGCTTTTATTAATTAACTTAAATTGAGTTGAGTTTTGTATGGTACTCCACAGATATGCGTCTTTTGATTTAATTTTAGGTTACAGAGCAAGTTTAACTGCATTTAAATAATTACTTCGTAGCCATTAATGAAGAAATTGTCTGCTTATACCCAGCAAACACAAGGTGGACAAATGTTTAAAATAATAGCCAGACTCTTTCAATAGAATTAACATTTTAATCAATTTAAAGGAATAAATAGTCAAGCTTGAGGCCATTTTATTTTATCATAGAATTTTTATTATTATATATTTTAAATTTGAAACTCTAACAACATTTCAATATGCCCTCGCTCAGCAAGTCATAAAACGTCTACGCTTATGACTTGCTGAGAAGTTAGCTTACAGCGGGAATTTTTTCTGCTTATATCAAGCAAACAGATAGTCAAACTGGTGTATTAATCCAGTTAAGCTTAGCTTCGATAGTAAATAAAGTAAATAAGATTGGTTAACAGTCAAATTATAATAATTTTTTTCTATTTGAGACAGAGGTTAAATAATAATATTAAAAAAAAAATCATTGGACATATTAATAATAATGTGTTAACAAATATTTTTTTTTTTTTTCAAAACATTACAAATTAGATTAAACTAATTAAAAAGCAGTTGAAATTCTTTCTCAAACCTTAAGTTATTTTAAATACGGCATTTTCTCAATTTTATATAAAATTTAACAATAAAGTTGTCGCTATATTATGTCTAAAACAAAAACTATATGAAAATCGATTTGTAAAAACTATAATAATTGAATTTCTTAATTAAATCTATCATGTTGAATTTTATACAATTTAAATATATGTATATGTAGATGTTTAACAATAATATAATTGCTATAACAAAATTAACTGAAAATCTATACTATAAAAACTTTAAAATATATAAAAAAAACATGATCAACACTTGAAAATCCTTTGAAAAACTTGTTTGAAAAAAACGGTAATAATAAATAAGTTTCTCAATTTGAGAAAAATATATCCTTTTCCTGAAGAAAGCTATTACATATTCTCGTATTATTATTATTATTATTATTATTATTATTATTATTATTATTATTATCATCATCATAAATTATTACTATTATCATCACAAAAAATAAAGGAGGAGTGTGAACTCCTCCTTGAAAATAACTTGATAATTAGTACATTCCTCAATTTGAAAAAAAAAAATCCCATTTGTTAAGAAAACTATTAAATCTTCCTAAATTATTTTCAAATCAGCAAACGCTTACCGAACTCGACTAACTTTTTTGATTTCAAAACGAATCTGCATTTTTTTTTTGGCGTTCAAACATAAATCGAATACAATTTGCATTTCTTTAAGTAAATAATTATTTATTCATTTTCAATTGTAATTACTTCCTTAAAATTCAGTTTTAAATTGTCTTAATCACTTGATTTAAAGAACACCAAAAATATCAATTTTCATTTCAATTTAAAGATTAGGGGGTTAGCTGAATAGGTATATCAAAATTAAATAAAAAATGAGTTAATTCATACTTTTTTTTTTAATTAAAATTCTAATGATAAAAGAAATTTGGTTTTAAATCTCTGGCCGGAAGTGAACTAATACATACCTACATATGCATGTATATTTTAATGATAATGTTTAAATTGAAATTATTACATACAAACATTTGATAAGGTTAGATTTCTGACTATTCAAAAACGCCGTAACAAACTTCTAGCAAAATTCGTCACAAAAAATATTAGACCAAAAAAAATCTTATTTATCTAATTTTATTCGATGTACCTATTTTTAAAAACATGAGTTTTGAATTAAAAAAAAATTTAAATTAAACTTGATGTTTGTATGTATACATATCAGTTATTCGACAAGCTTTTTATCTGCAATTTTTCGTTGATTTTTTCAGTGATAAAGCTACAAAACTTTTCACAATCTATGTACTTCAAAGAAAGAGGGAGAGAAAGACAGATGTTTTTGTTTCTGTTTGGTCACATGAGAGTTTTACACAAATAAAACGTATAATGTTGATGGAAATAAATGAAGTGATAAAGTAGTACACAGGCGCACTCTTTTGCCTTTACAAATCTACAAAATATTGATTTTTATTTTTAGGCAGACTGCGTATATTTTTATAATCTGTTTTTTTTTTTTTGCTACGTTTAAGATTTTTTCTACTACGTTTGTCGAAATTTAATTCGAAAGTTTAAAACACTTTTTTCATCACTTTACCTTTAACTATATAAATTAGTTAAAATTTGAAGTACCTATAATAGGTTTTCAGGCTTTTTTATTTTATTTATTTAACAGTCTTACGCACTTAATTTTTCAAAAAACACCCTTATTTTCATACATACATATGTATGTATGTATTTTTTATTAGTGTAAGTAAATTTAAAGATATTTTTTACAATTGGTTTTAATTATTACCTTTTTATCAATATTATTTACAGTAATAAATTTTTATAATGTTAACATTTTATTATTAAACTTCTTTGTGTAATTTATTTTAGAACAAATTAATGGAATAAATAAATAAATCCGACTTGAGTATTCTAACGTTTATACGACTGGTTCCGAGAAATTCTAATTAACGAATGATTTTCTGTGAAAAAATAGTATTCATTACAGGGAAGCGTTTGGGAAACAAGAAAAACTCACACTTGCATATACACTTAACAAACAAACAATCACAAGAACTTTCGAGAGAGAGAGAGAAAGAGTACGTATATAAATATCTAGCTAGCTCTAAGAGCATTTAATATTTCATGGATTTTCATTTCCATCCCCTAGTCGGTTAAACCATCCACAATATTTTGGAAGATGCCAGATTAAAAGGAATTGTAGGTATATTATCTTTTAACATTAAGAGCGATTTGAAAGCCTAACACAAACAAATTAATTTTTTATACCTGTTACTGTGAGAAATAAAATATAATCTTACATAGATATTTGCTTCTCAAACAATTTGCCAAAAAAATTTATTTGTTAAACTCAGCATTATTGTTGATGGTCAGGCGGCACTACTGTTACTAAGATCACACACTTCAGCTTCATTTTAAGATGACCACTGTAAGAATGCATTATTCACACTGCATAAAAAAATCCAACATAACGTTGCTATGATAGCCATACGAGTACTTATGACAAGTCTCTTCATTTTTGAACCGTTTTACTTGTCATCCCTGTAAGGTTAACCTTTACTTCAGTTGATCATTTTGTCATCAATAGCAATTCAATTTAATCACAATTCTGTCATGAATGCAATGAATTTAATGCCACATACACAGACTTTGAAATGAAAAAATATAATTTAATTTATGGACAAATTGTCATCAATATAATAAATATTTAATCTTCAAAAAAAAGCTAAACCAAACGCTCTAGTTTCAAGAGAAGTCACTCACTCAGATAATTGTTGAATTTTAATCGATTGCGTTACCTTCTTTGGAAATGAATATAGTACAGAAGACAGATGTTTATAAGGTAAAGAAAGCTTCTCATGTTATACAACTCTGTAATTGCAAGTTATGTCTATTTTTAGAACAGTTTCGCAGCGCCTCCTTGCGTCTGATATAGAGCAATTTTATTTATTATTTTACTTTGAAGGGCGCTTCAATAGAAGTTTGAAAAGTATCAGAAACAATTTTTATATACTTGATATGCAATATTAATTTGAAATATTAGAACAAGTATACTCTTTTTCCTTGTATACATATTTTAACTATTAATAATATACCAAATATGGCATCGAGTTGATGACATTGCAGTCACAACTAGATGACACACCTAAAATATAACAAAATTATATGATGACTTTTGTCATTACATTGATTTGATTTAATTTGATTTAATTTTCATCTTATTGATGACATTTGTCTTAACATTAATGTCATAATACCAATAATACTGTGTCATTAATCCGACCATGAATTTTTCTATCAGTGCATAATGAGTTGCAAGACGATGTCATCCTAGTACCAGCACATAGTGACTTCCTTGTGAAGTCACTATATTCTAGTACAAGCTAGGGCTGGCTCTACTTTGAACGATTTCCATGGCTTTCAGAGAGCTAATATAAGATGGTCGCTAGTGGTATATGGCCGTGTTATAACGACAAAGGGTCGGTAATAAGAAATGGGAAGGAAATCTCTATATTGCTGGTTGTGCAATTGGAATACTTTCGTAGCTTTCGGCTATGTGGTAAGGGAAAAACTGTCTTTCACTTTCTGTTCGAATGTACGTACGGCACATAACAGACATAATAAACGACGTATCTAAGTTCTCAAGCACTAGTTTAGGTGACCTTTTGAGATAACTTTATGAAAAGGATGGGTCAAGATATTCACACTTGGATTGATAGTGTCATCTAGACTAGCAGAGTGGTGTTTTTGTCAAAGTTGAATGCCTTAATCATACTTGATAGGTTATGCGTAGTAAGATGCCACGTAAACTAGCTTCTCTCCAAACATTATAACCATTTTAGGGATAAAAACAATGGAAATATTATTCGTTTGGTTAATTTACTGCAATATTTAAAAAATATTTGATATCATATTCAAACATCTGCCATGTTTAGCGGTGATATATTAAAATTTCACAATTCTCTATTTAAGGATCTGGCAACTTTTTGCAGAACAAACATAAACAAACAGCTGCCATTGGGAAAAATTCATGCGAGAGAGAGAGAGAGAAAATATACTAAGAGAATATTATTAGTGTTTGAAAAGAGTATTATGAATGTACCTATTATACATACAGTTTTTGTTCAATTTACCTCTAAGATACTTTTAAAAAATTGACAATAAACCACTATAGTAGTATGTAGTAGAAAAACAAATATTTTACATACACATGTACATATGTACATGAAATTATATATAAAATTAAATACATATAGGTACATAGATAGTAAATGAAATTAGTGAGAGACAAAATCAAAGTTCGCACAAATTCTCATTGAAGAAAGTAAGATAAATAGAGAGATAGATCAGAGAGGTGAATTAATGTATTTTTAATAACTATTATCCAACATCAGGGGGTGATTCTTTAATAAAATGTACCTAAGTATTATTAATTTTAAGAAAAAAGTATTCCTACTAAAAATTTAAAAAGAGTTTGTAATAGAAAATATATTTAAATATATTTTCATTCGCCCCATATTAATTAAAAATATTATTGAGTATAAAAGGTCTGTCTAGGTATAAAACAAATTTTCATACAACAATAATATTTGGAAAAGCTCTTCTATTTCATATTATATACTTCCTTCCACCTCGCCTCAACCCTCAAAAAGTTCTCAAATGCTCTTTTTAAAATACAAAAAATCTTTAGTCATCACATTCAAAATTCACATTTTTTCAATTTCCAGAATGTATATAGATGTATATACATATGTATGTTTATATGTACATACATATGTATGTAATCAAAAAAGTATGAATGTTGATATGAATAACACACATTGAATTTTTTAAATTAATTAATTTCAATAATGAATAAATAAATGAATTTAATTAAATAACTTTTTTTTTTCATTTGAGGAATGTGTACTTTGTTTACAAAAACTAAATGTGATTGTATTTCTGTGAAATGGTCTATTTATTGTTATTCTCAAATAACAAACAATTAATTCAATTCTTTTTAATTATGCAGGTAATCTGTCACGTATGCATTACGGTGTACATGTGTACGTAATATGCTTAAAACCTAGATACATACTTATTTTTGCTTATTTTAGTTTCAATGGATTATTATCTGCTATTGGGACTGTAAGTTATCAAAATAAAAACAAATGTTTTCTTTCATTCTGAGGGCGATTTTTAAAACTTGCCTAGAAAGTTCCTGATAGTTAAAAGTAGTGTGTGTTGGCACAGTACCCATTATTTTTTTTTTTTTTTGATTACTCAATAGCCAAAAGAAATTACTCGATACTTTTAGCGTTATTTTAGAAACAATAGAGTAGAAAATATAAAAACCAAATTAAAACTCTGATTAACAGTGCGTTTCCACTATTAAAACAAATTATTGAGTGCTGTTGAGTATTCAGTTTATAAGTATTGAGTAGTATCGAGTAATTAAAAGTAGTAGAAATTGCCAGCACTAGTTAAAGGTGACTTTACTAAATGTTCACTATAAAGTGAGGTATGTAAATACATATAATTTTGAATTATGGCAATGGAATATTTTAATGTCAATGGAATATTATCTTATATTGGAACTGAAATGTCGAGGTATGTTTAATATAAAATTACTTTTATTCTCATTACTTTAATTGCTTATAAAGTTCCTTATAGTTAAAGCTAACTTCAGTTAAAATGAACTATTAATAAATATTTAAATTATGAAAACACCGCAGCAACCGGCTTGATTGACTTAAAAATAGTAGCACCCAAGCAAGGCTCAGGTAACCCCACTACTAGGGGTTAATATTAAGGCGAAAAGTTTGATAGTTCGTTCGACTTTCATTTAAAGCGAAAAATTGTAAGTTAAATTGTCAAAATCCATATAAAAATGCTAATTTTCGCCTGAATGTTTCCCCTTCTTAGTGAGGTTACCTGATGAATGTGCCTTGGTAGCAACTTAAAAAATAATAAAAAGGAAGTAATCAAGGCATATTTATACAGTAAACAAGGCAACATTTTTTTGCCCAGATTTGTCAAAATATTTGACTACATTATAAAGAAAATTACAAAAGGCATGAGGTGTGTTTCCTAACTTTTCTAGAATAAAAAGTATTTTGTAATAAGTCTGAATTTTCACTTGTTATAAAAAAAATCCGTAAAACAACGGAAAAATAGTGGCCATCGTTCGCATCACGTACTACTGGATGGATTTAAGTAAAATTTTGTGAGGAAGTACCTTAGTATCCTGATTCCAATATAGGATAATTTTGTTTCCTCAAAAATATCTTATATACAAGAGAAAGTGGAGGAAAAGCAGTGAAAGTAATTCAATAAATACATAAACCATAACTGAAGCACTAACCACTAACAGATGACGCTGTTTTATAAAGTAAATACATAACCATAACTGAAGCATAGTTTAAGGCGGCACTAAAAAAGTAAGGGTTTTTGGTGTGGATTGCTTTCAAAGCGAAATCAAACAAAATATTACAAGGACGCTCACGGAGTGGCGGGCACAGCTAGTACTTACATATAATTAAAATAATAAAATAAAAGATTTCAAATAAATTTTTAACGTCAGGATTGATATTTAAAATTAAGTTATTGAATCACACAGTTTCAACAATTCAAATTGTTTAGGTTAGAATTTTTAAAAAATTTAGCATTTAAATTTCTAAATTTATTTTAGTTAGACCCCAAAAGGAGTCGTAATATAAAGATAACCAGGACTCACTACCGTAATTCTAACGAGCTCAAACGTTTTGGGTTCAATAAAAAACTGCTGAATACTTTTCATTTCCATCATGGGACCACCCTGTAGATATACAAGTTGTACCTTAATAAATAAGCAGTACTTGTCAACAATAAAAAAAACTGCACTTGTCAACTAAATCTAACGAGCCTAAAGCCGATATGTCTGCTTTAAGAAAGTGAGGAATAGAGTGGACTGCAGATGGCCCACCCTGGCAGCAGTACAAGTCCAGCTCACCGTAATATTCCATTGTCATCAGGTTTATGCCAAAGTTCAAAAGTTTTTTAAATAATATTAGTTTTTTAAAGTTTTAAAAACAAAGCCAAAAAATGTGGCTGTGGGGGTTTTCAAAACTTGTCTATAAATAAAAAAAAAATAAGCTATTTATGGCTATTGATAGTTGCTCAAGCCAGCTAGAGCTCATCAGAAAAATATAGGTACCAACAACCAATCCTGAAATTTCTTATAATTTTTGAAAAACAAAAAATCACAAACAATTTAAGATATGTGTTTAAGGTATAAAGTTTCGTTTAAAAATAATATGCAGTAATTATTTAACTTTCAAATGAATAATTTTCATCGTTTCGAGTTCGTATCCCAACTAATCCTTAAGAGTTTAAAGAATTTTTTTTTCCAAATAAGGTGATTATTTCATTGAATGCAATTCACAAACAGTTCGACAAAATACAAAAAACAAATAGCAATTATCAAAATTGTCAACAAAAAAAATCTGGAGTAGTCTACACTCAACTTTACCATCCCTAATGGAAACAGATATTTTAACAGATATATTACATGAAAAGTATATTCGAATCGAAAAATTAATTATTTTCGGTTTGGAGTGTTAAGTAAACTACCCCTTGCCACTTCCCGATTATGCCCAAAATTTACACAACTCTTTACATATATACCAAAGGCACATACATACTAAATTTCGTTTTAATATATCATAAGGTATGATCTGTAGAGCGTTCACAAAATTTGGGGGTAAGGAAACTACCCCTTGACCCCTCCCGATTATGCCCAAAAACTCTTCATCTTCATATACCTACCAAAGGCACATACTAGATTTCATTTTGATATGTCAAACGGTATGACCTGTACAATACAATGGCATACACACCTACAGACATCATCGCGAAAATAGCCAAAATAGTTTCAAGATACCTCAAAACGTATATATCCATCGAAATCTCGACCTTGATTTTTTTTCATGATTACTATACTTTACCTTATACCACATTTCGTCCCCTCAATAAAATAATGGTGTATACGCATGTACATCATTATTTTTTATTGCATAATAAGAATCTACAAATGTGGTAGAAATTTGGTGAAATTCTACTTCCACAAAGTGGGTCAAAAGATCAATTGAAATATTAGCGTATAATTGCGTGTTTGAAATTTTTCACTAAGAATTGTGTAAGTGCAGGTATGCTGTTTTAATTAGTTGTTACTCTGAATATAATTTCAAAGAAAAATATTGTATAAAAAGCATACACTAACTATTTTTTTTAATTTATAACAAAATAAAATCGTATATTGATATACACTATTTTTTAAAAAATAAAATAGTGTATACCATACAAAATAAAATAGTGTATAATGATTTTCATACATATTGTAAATCAAATAAAATAGTCTAAGTGACATCATGGTACTTTGAATCTCATTTGTTTGCAATTAAAGCACTTGTGAATTAATGAAATATCATCTACTAATAGCCTGATTATTTCATCACATATTTAAATGACCACAACTTAAAACCATCGATTATTTTCTGAAATATTACTGTTTCCCCCGATTTAAACTCCATTATCTCGAAATGTCGAAAAAATTATACACTATTGTTTTATTTAAAGTGGATTTACACGACATGTATTTGGTTTTACACGACGTGTATTTGTCATATGACTTGTCACTTTTCCATGTGTAAATTCTTAACACCCTTTCAAACATAACATGTGTATTTTCCATGTGTACAATGCATATGACATTTTTCATTTAGAACGTTTTCTATTTTGATTTGACAAAGCATCTTACATCCTGTAATGCCAACTTGATATTTTACTAATTTAGGTTTTTTGTGGTACCAAAAGCACTAAAAGCGTGGCAAAAGCACTACGTTTGCATCTTTGCATCAGTTGTGGTTGGCAATACAAAACTGTGTGGCGGAAAAATTATAAATTATAGGTTATGTCAGATGTAATTACACATAGGTTATGTCAGATGTAATTACGTTTGAAAGCAAAAATTACAAACCGTATGTAAAATGCCTATTTTGACAAACACATGAATTTACATATGGGTTATCAAACTGACAAGTCATATGACAAACACACGTCGTGTAAAACCACTTTAAGGAGGACGATAAGTACGTATGGTAAAGAAAAAAAAACTATAAAACATTACACATTTAAGAGCAAAACAAAAAAGCTGGCATCACTGTTTGATTTTATTCCTTTTGTTGTTGCCTTGCCTCTTGTGGTTTATTGTTTTTTGTTGTTGCTGTTTTTTATTTTTTTTTGTTTCTGTTATGGTTTGTTAAAACATAATCATTTTTTCACAAACATTCCAAAGCTCGATTCAATGTAGTTTTTCAAGTTCTTGTTCCCATAATAAGAAATACAAAGAACAAACAAACAGCCAGTAACTACAACTACAACAACAAGAAAAATACCACGATTTTAATCTAAAGCCCACTCACTTTGCACCAACCAACCAGCAACTAAGTAAAAAGTGTTCAAAGTCTAACAATTGTTATTAATGCCAGCAACAACAATAACAATTAAATATGCATTAAAAACAAAATGTATGGAGCAAAAGAATTTAGCTCAAACCATCATAAACTTTTAAAAACTCTAGAAGTTCCGAAAATAAAAATCTGGCGCATAAGAGTGAGGAAGCATTTTTCATAATTTAATCACACGGATCAAAATATATTCTGCATTTTGATTCCAGTCGAAATTTTCTGTATTTGGGAAATTCGTTTTGTTGGAATGAATGCGAAAACGTAATCGAAATGAAAAACAGAGATCGAAAAGCAATTGACATTCCTCTTTACTGGTATATGAATATGATCGATATAAGGCTAACTAAGTTCTTGGTCGTGGTAGTTTATAGGAGTTTTTTTTAAGGATCCTTTTTGCGGTAGGATTTTCACTGGCATAAGAATGTCATTTGTGCTTACTTTGGTCTGTCATTCTAGCGTGAATAGGATAACGCCAGAACAATGCTTGCAAATTGTGAATATCTATGTATTTCGAAAATCATGGTTCAGGTTTAGAGAATGATTTATTGCAATATTTTAGTTAGTAATGAGGCGCACGTTTGTTTCAATCGGTGTTATGTCAATAAGTCAAATTGCCGCGTTTGCAGGGAAAAAGATATACAAGCTTCTCCGACAATGCTTCATTTTACGGGCCGTTGGAAATAATGATTCTTAATTATTTTAATAAGAGGCCGACTAGAATGTTACCGTAAAAAGCAAGCGGAACATAAATTAAAGCCCCAATTAGACAGAATGTTTACTGAAAACATATTTTTACAACGGCTGACGTAGCCACATGAAATATAGCGCTTTAAACAATCGACATAATTGAGGAAACATTTGCGAAATGTTGGAGTCTTTGGCCATCAAGGTCCTTCGATGTGACATATTAGAATTTTGGAAGAAATGAAACAAAACAATGACGATATACGGCCCCAAATCCTTGGAAGTGGGCACAGTCAGGCGCAAATGCCTGAAATCAAATCCTATTGACTTGAAATTATGTTATTTATTTAATTTCGTCTCAATTGTCTGGAAAGGTTTTATGTAAAAAAGATAAAAGAAAAACTAATTAATGGTGATACATAGTTATTTTTATTTTCGATAATCTTTGGAAATCATATTTTCCAACTCTATATATTGGACATTAGAAAAGTGGCGCAAAATGTTCTGCCTGTGTCTTGAAAGTATATCCTATAAATACGCCTTGATTAAAACAGAATACCAAATACTGACCTCCGCAAGTTTGGAAGATCTATTATTTAAGTTAACTAACTGGGGTTTGATTCCTCTGATACTGAATTCAATTCCTACTTAACATCTTTTTTATTAATTATTTGCAAATAGTGAAACTTTCTAAGTCAACATCTATCCTACCAGCCAGAAATCATTAGTATAGAGTTTTATATTAATAGTAAAAAAAAAACATGAAGACAAGAGCCAAGCCTTAAGCTTTATCTTATGACAGAAATAAAAACAACTGTAAGTACAACATACAACACAACAACTAACTTTTGTATGCTGGCTTGCTGGCTGGCTGGTTGGCTGCCTTACTGACTATCTGGCTAGTCTTATGGTGCAACAGCATAAATGGTGGTGGTCTCTTTTGAAGTTTTTAATTTTTTATTCATTGCAGCCGCTGCAAACTTATTTCTTTTTTTGAACTTAGCCAAGTTAGTTAAAGCCAAAAAGGAGATTGTTGTATACATTTTCATATGAAATTGCAAAATAGCCAGGCAAGCAGTCGGCATTCAGTAAACCAAACCAAGCCAAACCATACCAAACCAAACCGAACCATACCCATATACAGGCATCTTATAATGGTTTCATTTTGTTGCTGTTGCTTTAATGCTGAGTTTGCCGCTTTTAACATTATGGCTTGAAGAGTTACATGGAAACCAAAGCAATCAACGTTTTTCTTCTTACAATTTTTTTTGAAATAAATTTTTCACTTCTTTTTTTTTTCGTTGTTGTTGTTGTTGTATAGTTTACATTAAAAACAAAAACAGCAGCAGCAGCAACAATCTTAACATCCCATAATACAGCATCTTTGCATTGGGGTTTTTCTTATGTTTTGCCATCGTCGAGTGAATGCAATTCACAATGAACAACAACACATCCATCGACTTTTATAAAAATCCAAAACTGTGAGAAAGTTTCAATGGAATGCTGTCAAACAAGACTCAACGTACCATAATAACAAACAACAAATGGAGAAAAAACCGAAACAAAAAGAAGAAAAACTCACACAACAACAAACAATTCAGTTAAAGTGCATATACTGACAAACAACAAGAGCAACGTAACCCATGCTAAGCTACATACAAACATACATAAGTATGTAAGTACTTCTGTACTATATAGCGTACAATGATGCCATATCAACTTTCTGAAGGGATACATTTTTTAGGCGTAATTTAAAATCTTTGTTACAAGGGAGTGTCTTTAAAGAGCTTCCCCATTGACTGAGCAAAACTAATTAAATGGGTAAAAATCGAAATCTTTTAATTTCCATCCTTGCATTGTTTCATTAAAAAAAATTAATTTACCAAATATTCTCGGAAAACCTTATAAAGAAATCAACTTTACCATACCCAATGGCAATAGATATTTTTATGTATATATTACATAAAGTATTGCACTTATGCAAAAGAAATAAAGTCTACTTAAAGTGTACTATAAGACAAAATTTTCATATAAAATTTGTTTTAAAGTAGACTTTATTTCTTTTGCATAAGGGCACATAAGTTCAAAGTATATTCGAATCGAAAAATTAAATATTTTAGGTTTGGGGTGTTAAGTAAACTACCCCTTTCCCCTTCCCGATAATGCGCAAAATGTATACAGCTCTTTATCTCCATAAACCAAAGGCACATACTGAATTTTATTTTGGTATATCATACGGTATGATATACCGTATAGCGATCACAGAATTTGGGAGTAAGTAAACTACCCCTTGCCCCCTCCCGCTTATGACCAAAAACTATAGATGTATGATCTTCATATAGCAAAGGCACATACTAAATTTCATTTTGATGTGTCATACGGTAAGATCTGTACAAACTCCACAAAATAGTTGCATACACACCCACCCACAGACTTCATCACGAAAATAGCCAAAATGGATTTAGGAGAACTCAAAACGTATAAATCGTCGAAATCCCGATCTCGATTTTTTTTACGATTACTATACCTTTACCTTATACTACGTATGGTATGACAAAAATAATTCAATATAATTCAAGCCCTCAGGATACAGATTTTTCATTTATTCATAGCAAAGCTAATAGCAATTTTTTAAATTGTTATGGATACTTCTTCCGGCTGCATTATGTATGTTATATTCTTTTAATTTTTTTTCTGGTTGACTGGGTTGTTTTGATGGTCACAGAAACTCCTAAATTACGTTAATATTGCGATATTTGGTTTGAGGAAATTTAATCGGATATTAGTAGAAGTTAATTGATATTCGCGTAAATATTCCTCTTTTAAAATATTCTTAAGTTTAGGGACTTTTAACTTGTCCTTGATATAAACTTGTTCCTGATAATATTGTTTGCGTATTGGTACATGAGTTAAATACTTAGATCTTTTCTGACTTAAATCTTTATTTGTAGAATATACTTGTAAATGGCTCCTTCTTCTTAATACCAGTGTCTCTGCTAAGCGATATATATATATATTAATTCCTATGGTTCCAGTGTGGATCAAAGGGCCACTTTGTTAAGCGATAACTTTCTCTAATTATCATCTTGTTTTACTCTGGGTGAACTCTAGTCCACAAAAACTTTGTATTGTTAATGTTCAAGATTAACTCTAGCGCACTCGGCGTAAAACAAGTTGAAATATGCTTAGACGAAAAAAGTTCATCTCCAACCATTCATTGCTTTAAAGCAGTCTAGTAAATATTGATTTACTAAATGCATTGCAAAGTATGGCAATATATTGCCATGCAACCAAACCATGCGACAACTAGTCAGTTTTTCAGTCAGCTAACACAACTAAAAGCAATAAAAAAAAGCAACATTAAAAAAAACAAAATTATTTCCCAATTATATAGTAAAAAGTACGAGTAGTAAGAGGCAAAAGATATTATTATAGTACTACTATTCGTATTTGTAAAACTCAAAGTTAAGATAGAAAGAAATGACTATATTTATTTAATATTCTCACAACATCATACTCAGCCGTAGAGAAGCTCCCGTCATAAAACACACAACTAAAAAACAAAAAAAATATCAATGGGAAGTAAAAAACGTTAAAGAGGTTCAATGCACAGCTATGGGGTTTGGAGAACATGCACTCATGCAAGCGAAACATTTTTTGTTGCTGTATGTATGTATGTATGTATGCTATGCAAAGATTACAAAGAGAGACTTCAAATAAATGTTCTCATACATACCCATACGAATAATGCATCATTGAATGCAACAAAACAACAGGGGAATGTATTATCAGTTTTGAAAAATAATACTTTAGGTTCTTTTCAGTAAAGCTTTAAGACAATATTATTTTGTAATTTAATAATAATTATAATAACATTAAAATATTATGAGCAAAATTTCAGCAAGTTTAATTAATGTTGGAAAAAAGTCCCAATTTACCACCAAAGATTCCGGTCATTGGTCACTGGCCACTGAGCCATGAGGACAAGACGCAGAAGATGGGTTAAAACAACCCATCAGATTTTTATACGATGTGTGAGGTTGAAGAGAAATTAAAAGTCTTTGAAAACTTGATGTGTCAATGTCCGGTATTTTTTTAAGACTAAGCTTTTCGCTTGTCTGCAGCGTCTTTGGTAGGAATCGAACCCGCAACCCCCGACTGATAGACTAGCGCTCTACCAATCGTTAGGTTTGAAAGACTTTTATTTAAAAAGGAGTAAAATTAAGTCTTCAAATAATTAACATTATTTGGCATCTATGATAAACTGATAAAATATCGCGAAAGACTTTTGTACATAATCCGAATACATAATCGGAATGTAAACGATGTAAACTATTAGTACAATGCAAATTGGCATTAAACAATTAGAGAAAACCAAGTTGGGGAAGTAATTATGGACCTGGTAATAAAACAAAGGCGAGATTGATTTATTGCATTGAAAACCGAAAAAATCGAAATTTCACTAAAACATCACATTTTGATTTTAATAAAATTATTTAAAAAAATTTAAAAGATCAAAGTGTCGCCAAAAAATCACATTTAGACCCAAAATATACCACTTAAATAAAAGAAATTATAGTTAAGTTATATTTAAAACAAGCTTATTTACCCGACTAAGCGCAATTTAAATAATATTTGGAATCGAACGAGTATCGTTAGCAAATACTACTATCACTTGATTTTCAAACATAAAATGTCCTGTTTGTTATCGCTGATCACTTATCAAATTTCATTAAAATCGGTTCAGCCGATTTAAAATACACGTTTCCCCCCTAGAGGGGTGAGACTCTAGATGCTAGTATTGCACCAATATATCAACGTTTCAAATTATATTTCAAGTGGTAGTCGTGATAGACTAATCAACTACTAAGAGATTCATAATATACATTTATATTATCTGGGATGTTCCCAAACTTTCGAATTCCTATAAAATTCCAGTGTTCTGGAATGTTGTGGAATGCTCTTGACTGCTCACGAATGTTTAGGTTTGTTCTTGATATTTGTATAGGACGAAATTTTCACACCTTATATCTTCAAAAGCACGCCCTTCAGGTAGTGAAAGTGAACATCTTTATGAATGGGGGGATAAAGAGCTAACTCCCTTGATCGTACCGAAAATCGTTTCTGAATTTAAGTGACACGCACACTGGTGGGTTAAAGCGCTCGGCCTCTTTTAATTTCAAAAATGTGAGTATACATTTTTTCATGAAGAGACCCTATGTTTTGATAACATAATAAATAATTCACCCAGTTAAAAAAAAAAATCCTATAAAAATACTATTTTTTATTATATTATATCAAAGTTCGAAAACATGCGAGAGATACTGTATATGTACGAAAATACATACGGGTATATAGCATTTTAAATATACATATAAGTATGTACAAACACATGTGCGTAATTTATTGGTTGTGGTATTTGTTGTATATTTACTGATAATTGATTGAAAAACACACCAGCAGTTTGGTGGAGAAGGGATTCTCAAAAAATTTAATTTTTAATTTCTCTAGAAAAACAAGTATTATATTACAGAATGAGATCATATTGTTAATAAACTTGTTGTTTTCTTTATATATTTTAATTATTGAGTAATTTTATTAAATTCTTACTTTTACATTATTTCAGTTGCTAAAATTTGAGCCGTTACTGTAACATTGCTTTATTAAATCTAGACTTTATACTTAGACCCTCAATGTTTACGTGTAATGACTGATAAAATACAATGGAAACTTTTAATATACAGTGAGGATTATTACAAAAGATACACTTTAATTTTAAGATTTGATAATTTTAAGATTTTCATTATTGTTTAGGACAGTAATAAAATTAAAGGAAACTAAAAATATTTTTTTAATTCTTTTAAACAACATTAATTTTAAGTAACCTTAATGTAAACTCAATTTTAAATACGTGGACAGTTTAGTAATTCCGTAACTTTTAACACCAACTTTCAATGCAACACTGCTTCTGTTAACTGTTACCTTTTGCGGGACTACTATCGAATTTTTGTGCAAGCTATTAAAAGAAGATAATCTCATTTAGTTTTACGAAAATAGAAAAAAAAATTCATGTGCTGATTAAACATTATTTTTTACTTTAGAAAGCTATCGCTCAAGCTATCGCCCAAAAAGGCTTGATAGCTTGAGATATAATTCTGAAATTTATTTTATAGATAAAAAAAGGAAAATGAGCACTATTTCTTTAATAACTTAAAAATGTTGTTAGGAAATTAGTTTCACATCGACATCACTCAAATTCATCTATAAATTTATAACAAATTATGTAAGTGTAAGCTTACTTAGAGAACATAAGCGCCCTTAACAAACTAGTTAAAAATCAAGACTTAAAAAAATAAAATATGGCAACTCTGATTACTAAGTGCAATATCAATGAACTCTTATTTGAACGTTGTATAGAATGGCAGATGACATTTTCTTATAAACAAAATAAAATTAAATTTTTATATTAAGACAAAAGTAAAAGAAATTTTCTTATTATAATTTTTTTATTTTAAAATAATTTAAATTAATGCAAAATACCTATCTCAATATCAGTTTAAAATTTTTTTTTTTTTAATTTTTATATTCAAATCAAGACTATAGACAATTCAGCTATTTCGAAAAGCACTAGGTTAACACCACTGCCACCATCAACTTATTATCAATTCAACAGGGTCAATTTAGCGTTTTTTTTTCTAAATAAAAAAAGTTTATATTTCCAGCAACAAAAGTTTTTAGGCGTAGGAAATTCTATAATAATACTTTAAATAAAATTAAGAAATATTCGTTGCCTTTTTATTATAAACATAAATAAATTTTTCCTTTTAACTTTAGAGTAGGGGACTTGTGTTTAAACAAACTACTTCACATAAAATAAAGTTCATCGTGTACAAAACATTTGTATAGAAAGTTTTCGTTGTTTTGTTTTGTTTTTATTTTTTGTTTCATTTAAACTTTTATCCGCAGATTTTTTATTTTCTCTTTTATTTAGCACAGTAGCTTAAACTTACATACACACAAACATACATACATACTATGTACACTAAAATTAAATTTTCTTTTGTTAAAAAACTAAATAAAACTTACCCAAAACAAGATGATTTCAATATTGCTTTGGAAAGTTTGTAGTTTATCTTTTCCACAATTTAAATTCGTTGCAAACAAACTTTTCAATTTTCTCTACATTAAAACTTAAGTTTTCAGTTGATTTTAAATTCAGTTTTGCAATATTTCAATCATTATCTGATTAAATAATATTATTACTTAATAATAAATATTTAAATAGTATTTTTTTAATATATCCACGATTTGACTTCGTGCGTCTTAACGTTGTTGTTGCTAACAAACTAAATGCACTAGTGATATGAAAACTTTACTACTAAAATAATTTACGCTCACGCAGAGTAAAAATAAAACTCAACTCTACTAAAAGAGGGAAATAATTCTCTTCTGGTATGAATTAAAATTTTATTCGATTAGAGAAACGTATAGAAAACCCTAGACGTAAACAAAAAAAAAGTTAAGTAAAAAAATAAACTACAAACCAGGGACGGAAATGTTGGTATCATTGTAGTTTTAATGCTACTAATGATAGTTTGAAAATTTCCACTACTTTATAATATTAACCCTTTAACAGAGCTGTCTATGTCAAGTATAGTCCACATAATGTTTGTTCTTGAGCATTTGTAATCGATCGAAATGATCAATTAAATAATGAATATTGAAATATCGCTTGTTATCAAATGCGGAATTTGTCCCTAGATCAATGTTTTACTGAAATGTTAATCAGCGTAATAGGGCTAAAAAGTAAAGTTTCATATTTTCAACATGTTCCATAAGTATCACTAAAATGTTAATCAGTGTAAAATAGCCTATAATATCCAGTAGCAGTGTTTCGTTGCCAATACTGTTAAAAAATCGCCGTAAAAAGCACATATTGAAGGTTTTTTTTAAAAACCAGCTAACTTAGGTGCGCCTAGATACCCCATCCTCCAAAAATAAAATGAACACTTTTAAGTAAAGTTATGGCCAAGATTAAACTCGGAAAGACTCGTTTTTCTTAGAGAAGCCAATGTCAAATTTAGAGAATGTCACTATTACAGTTATCTGGATATACGAGAATTACTTTGTATGGTGGGTACCCGGCCCTCCCATCCTAATCATCAAGTTTTTTTCAAAACAATAATTTTTGACTTGTATGCTAGGTACGTCGCCCACTATTCCAAACCAGCCTGTTTTTGCTTAAATATGGAGGTTACTTGTGTAAAATTTCAAAACTTCTGCTTTTATCATTCCCGATGCACACGATTATAATTGTTCACTTCAAATGGAAGGTACCACTCCCACATTTCCAATACAATCTGTTTTTTGCTTGACTGTTATTAATACAACATCTATTACCTACCTACCTACCTATTACAGTTCCATAGGTACACGATAATAATTGTCGACATTGTATGGAAAGTACCACGCCCACTATTTCAATCCAATGTGTTTTTCGGCAGACTCTGTATATTATTATAAGGGTTACTGTTACAAAATTTCATGAGGGTACCTATTATAGTTATGTAGGTACACGGTAATAATTGTTCCCTTTGTATTGTAGGTACCACGCCCACTATTCTGATCCGGACAATTTTTATCTAAATTATGTACATTATAAGGGAGGTACTTGCACAAAATTTCAGGGTTCTACCTTTTATAGTTTCCAAGTAATACAGATAAATATTGACTTTGTAAGGGATATACCACGCCCACTTGAAATATCAAAAAAAAATATACAACCTACTTTACCCACCGCACATCTAATAACAAACTGTGAAAGTTCCAGAAAGGTCCGACAAACAAACATACTTACAAACAAATACTTTGTGCTGTATATATGCATGTAGATGTTCAAAATCTATCGTTTTTTGTTTGAAATAGCCCCTATATAAAACACTGGTTGTCATTATCAGTCAAAATGTTTCTTCGTTATCAATTACTCCAAGACGGTTTAGGCACTTCTTTTTCTTTTTTTTTATAAAGAAAAGTACCACTCAGGCAGTTAATGCCTATATTAACTGTGGTACTTCCTTTGGAAAGGGATAGTAGTAGATCATTCTGGCAACGATTCTGGCAACACTGCAATTGCACGTTATGATTATTTTTAGATCAGTATTGCAGCGCCTCTGGTGTTATTTAGGCGAATTATTTTGAAACTAGCATAGCCAATTTATAATTATTTTACTTCGCCGACGATTTAGTACTACGTGGTAATACCGGCGAAAGAGGGCGCTGTGATATGCATTATTATAAAGAAAAATTAATACATATCAGAGAAATTGATATTGCCGCGGCTGAGTATTGAACTCGTGACCATTGCTTAGTAGTCAACGTGCTAACCACTTAAGCTATAGTTGAGTAATCTTTAACTATTTTTTTGCGTTCAGATACAGCCTTTGATTTAACTTTTTCTGATGCTATTGCTTTAGTTGTCCATGAAAGTATTAAAATTAATTTTGTTGCAATTTTGGTAATGAAATTTCAAATATGCATGCAATGCATCTATTTTGCTTAAATATGACCTAAAATGTCTTATTATTTACAAAAAATGTGTTCAGTAGAATTAGGGTAATAAAATACAATTAAATAACCCGGATACAATTTTCCATTCCTGATACAAACAACTTTAAAAATTATAACAGAGAGGATGAGAGAGATGCATAAAAATTCCTGTGCTTTATATTAAAAAAAATGTTGTAGCCAAGCCTAGAAAAACATATAGGAACCGTATATTTTTATGGTCTGAAGTCTAAACCAAATGAGAAAAAAATCAGCAACAACTTAAGGCCAAGAAGCAACAAATAAGCCAAATAATAGTAAAAATCTACATTATAAACACTGAGTACCAAGCTTGCCAACTCTACCGTTAAAAAAAAGTAGCTAGATAAAGCAACAAAATTTGTCTGAAAAAAACTATTGAAATTTAAGTATTCGAATCAAGGAGAATCTTATTTACTAGGTGGCAGGCAGGTTAATTATTTTTTGTTTTACTCTTTTTTTGTGCATGGCAGCTGTCAAAAATTCGTTTATTTTTTTTTTTTTTTTTTTTTGAGAAAAAGAAATAAAATTGTAATTATTTAAAAAAAAAAATATTTCAAGACTAATAAAAATTACAAAATACTACCAGAAAATGTAAGGAAGAAACGTTTTTTTTTAGTTGTTGAATGTGATATTTTAATTAGTGCTTTGGCGTTTGTCGTACATTTAACCAATCTTTGTATATTGTATTTTTGTCGCGGCAATGCCACCTTCTATAAATTCGCCTTGATTCGAATATTTAATTAATTGGGGTGCTCTTTTGGTTTTGAGAAGGAGCCACATCTCTGTTTTTATCCCATCTATTTCAAACCTTAAATAACTAATTTTTTTATAGGAAGGCGTGCCTTCTCCTGTCTGACTCACGGCTTTTTCTGTGTAAGCTTTTGAGATATGTGTGTAATGGCTTTCAGTTCGACACAGATCAACTATAGTGACAAAAAGTTATTTGGCTTATTATTTTTTCGCCTTATTTGGACTTTAGCGACAAAATAATAAAATATACTAAATACATAATGATGTTACCAACGAACTACATTTCGTTCTTTTATATAGATTTTTTATTTGGAAGCTCCTTTATTTAAATGACAATACAAGTAGGTATTATCATTTCAAATAATAAACTAATACGTGATTGATATATTTAAGCATTTATATGAGCCGTTTTCTTTGAATGTGGTGTAAGTCCATTTTGACAAAAAAAAAATAGTTAATGATAAAAATGAATACAATAAATACTATGAACATTTTATTTATAAACTTTTTCCAAAAAGGTCTGTTATAATGTTCATTTTTTTTAAACAGAAGTAACACTCAGGCAATTAATGCCTATATTAACTGTGTTACTTCCTTTGGAAAGGGATAGTAGGAGATAAGACAGTGTGATAGTAAAGCTCCGCTTATGGCAACACTGCAATTGCACGTTGTGATTATTTTTAAACAGTGTTGCAAGCCCCTGCCGAATTAGTTTGAAGCTAACATAGCCAATTTATAATTATTTTACTTCGCCGGCGATTTAGTGCTATGTGGTAGTAACGGCAAAGGATGGCGCTGTGATATGCATTATTATTAAGAGAAATTAATACACATCAGAAAAATTGATGTTGCCACGGCTGAGTATTAAACTCGTGACCACTGCTTAGGAGTCAACGTGCTAACCACTTAAGCTAAAGCACCCTCATTGTTCATACCGTTTAACGTATCAAAATGAAATTTAGTATGTGGCTTTGGTATGCGGAGATGAAGAGCTATATAGTTTTTGGGCATAATCGCGAGGTGGCAAAGGGTAGTTTCTTACCCCAAAATTTTGTGAACGCTCTACAGGTCTTACCGTATGACATATTAAAACGAAATTGAGTATGTGCCTTTGGTATATGGAGATAAGGAAATTTTGGGCATAATCGGAAAGAGGCAAGGGGTAGTTTACTTACTCCTAAATTTAATAAACGCTCTACAGGTCATACCGTATGACATATCAAATTGAAATTAAGTATGTGCTTTTGGTTTATGGAGATGAAGAGCTGTTTTTAGCATAATCGGAAAGGGGCAAGGGGTAATTTACTTAACACCCCAAACCGAAAATAATTAAGTTTTCGATTCGAATATACTTTGAACTTATATTCTTTATGTAATATATCAATAAAAAGATATAAATATGTTTCCATTGGGTAGGGTAAAGTTGAGTGTAGGCCACTCCAGTTTTATTTTTTTTATTGTTGAAGTATTCACAGAGCCAAAAATGCCTAATAGAATCAAAAAGATTTTCTTTATGAAATGTTTTTAGGCTAAGGGGTATGCCAGCAGAAAAAAAAGAAGATATTTTTAAAGAGATTCCTTATTATTTTCATTTGGTAAATCTTTTTAATTTTTTCAATAAGGGCATTCCATTAAACCAATAAGAAAACTTATTATTTACAATTTTTTTACTCATTTTTGACACAAAAAAATACAATCCATAGAGAAAAACTTTTTCATTCTATTAGGTTTTCTTTTGAATTGTATATAAATGGATATCTTATTGATTTCATTAGTCTACCTAATTGATTTTTTCAAAAAGATATTCCTTATTGAATTCATTAGCCTACCTAATTGATTTTTTTAAAAAGGTTTTTCTGATTGATTTCATTAGGTTCCTATATGATCAAGTGTAAATAATCTTTTTAATTTTGTTAATAAGGATATCTTCTTGATTATATTAGCTTTCTTGTTATTTCTTTTGTATAAATCAACTGAGAAACCGTTTGTTAAAACATAAAATATAAAATATATATTTGGTGTAGTGGTTAAGAGCGTGTCTACACAACGAAGCACACCAGGTTCGATCCCTGGCACAGGACGAAAAAAATGTTCACAGAAGAAGCTCCCCTCCCCTGACCTTCCACCCCCCCCTGGAAAAATAGAGGATAATATAAAGGGAAAATAAAATGTCAGGCATCCTCCACCACAAAAAAAAGGTAGAAAGAAATCAAAGATTAATTAGCAAAAAATTTCAAAGGAGATACCAAAAAAGCAATATACCAATTATTTTCAGTTTTTATTTTGAAAATTTTTTGTAATTTTTCTTTGTTAAAAAAAACAAGATATCCCAATAAAATCAAGAAGAAACCTTTTTGAAAAAAAAAAAAAAAAACAAAAAGAATACCTAATAAAAACCATAAGTTTTCTTCTTGATTTTTTTCAAAAAGGTTTTCCTTATTAAAATAATAAGACTTTCTTCTTGAAAAAAAAACCATAGAGATATCTTATAAATTTTGTTCTATTTCATAAAAAGAAATTGGTTTGTTTCAATCGAGATCCCATAGTTAATATTTTGTAAATGTAAGATTTTTACTTTTTGCTCTCTTTGAAAGTGGTGTAAATGCTTTTGAAGTCATTAGAAGTATTAATCACGCAAAAAAATGGCATTATAAATTGAAATCAATTTAATATTTAAAAAAATATAAAACTAGTGTAAAATCCAAATTTTTCAAATTATTCAAAAACAAATTCTTAAATATCTGCATATTAAATAAAATACACCTACAGCACTTTCAAAGAAAACGGCTCATATCAATCGTTGGTGACTTCGTACTAACTCCGCTGAGAGAACCAAGGGAATCTTTAAAACTTTGTATTAGAAATTGGAGGAGTGCGTCCTGAAAATATTTTGTTCGATTTTGCTTTGAAAGTAATCCACACCAAATTTTTAGACTCTTACGTATTTACTTGATATGAAGGTACCCATCCCTGGATAAAATTCTAAAATTTATATAAAATTTTAGAATTCTATAAATTATTGTACAGCTCGGTAAAAGGTGTTTAAAATATTTTAATAACAATGTAATTCCACAAGGTAAAAATACAAATCAAATACAAACTCTTATTTTATTGGCTATTTGGCAGTAATTTATATTTTGTGATTATTTTAAAACGGCGCCATCTGTTGCCCAATCGTGTTTAAAAGATCTCGCTTTCAATTCATATTTTGGTATTATTTTAAAATAGCGCCATTTGTTGCGCAACTGTTTCCGCTTTCGAAAATAAAAGATGCCTTAAAGTATGCAGTACCTTTAGATCGGCAAAAAATCGGCGTACTTTGACATTTTTTCTCCACTTTCTCTTGGAAATAAGATATTTTTGCTGAAATAAAGTATCCTATATTGGAATCAGGATATTAAGGTACCTCCCCACATAATTTTGTTAAAATCTAGCCAGTAGTTTTTACGTAATGCGAACACAGACAGAAAGATATATTATTATATGTATAGATTTTAAAGTAGTGAAGCAGCACAAGCAACTCGTGTCAATTCCATAAGAGTGCGCACGATGTCATTGGTAAGGACTTTTATTTATCAAATAAAGTTTTATACCACGTTTATATGTTGTTAGATCTCTGACCGCTATATATGTCTTGAGTTTAATCTATATTGCGATGACAAACATACCTGGTAGATAACCAGATTTATTCTTCTTTATTCTAATATGTTCAGAGAGCGAAGAAATAGATGGGGATTTAAGTACCCAAACGCTGTGATGACAAATATATCTGGTAGTTAACCAGATTTATTATAATCTGTTCAGAGAGCGGAAAGATAGACGGGAACTTAAGTACCCAAATTCAAGCAAGATTTGAATCAGCCTGAGTCCCCGGGTTCGTATCCCAGCTACGATAAACTATTAACATCAATTTTTTTTTTTTTTTGTAGTGCTGACAATTTTTACTACTTTCAATTACTTGATACAATACTTATCAATACTTATCAATTGGGTACTCAATAGTACTCAATACTTTTGTTTTCACAATGGAAATGCGCTGTTAATCTTAATGTTAACTTGATCGTTAAATTTTCTTTTCAATTTGTTTCTAAAAATATAACGCTTAAAGTATAGAGTAACTACTTTTGAGCTTTGAGTACTCAAAAAAATATAAAATATTCGATACTCGATACTCGGTACCCACTACTCAATACTTTGCCAGCACTACTTACTAGTATATACATATTATAGCGCACTCCTTTTCAGGTAAATACTTCTTATTATTCATTAAAAATAGTAATAAATAATTCTTGCAAAAAAACCGACTTCAAAACATACAAACTTAAAATCATGTTTCTGTAAGACGGTAATTATACAAAAATTATATTATGTTCGAGGAAGATTGTAGGAGGTTTTTTAAAATGTCATAGCACATAATGTCAATTCAGATAAAAAAAAACTAATTTTGGAATTCAATAATCTAAAGCAAATATCACTCGATTTTCTACCGGGATAGCAGTGCTTCCGGAGCACAAGACCCCAGGGTTTTGTTTTTTTTTTTCAGGTCAAACCAATGCCAAACGACTGTCTGTATATAGCGGATCAAAAGTTTGGCTATATACATATCATTACACTAACTATTGCGACACCCTGTATTTCCCAATTCATATAGCGGTCGTATTTTTTGGGACAACCTTTATAAGCAAACAGCTAACCATAATAAACAACTTAGACAGAAAAACAACATTTCCTCGGTTCTATATAAATTGATAGAGTGAAAATAAGTTAGCAAAATATTCTGGTGGTTTCATGCATTACTAGAAATCGCTAGATTTAGCCTTTAAGTAGCTATATTGGCAACCTTGCTAAGAACAAGAGAAGACCCAAACGAGCATTTCAATTGTGTGCATGTGTATGTTAAACATACACGTCCAATGCAGCAGCTCATGTGTAAACATTGGAATGCAGTTGGACAACTTTTTGTGGTGTTATGTTTCTTCTTATTCTTAGCAACATAAAATAAATTAACAATTACCAGCCGTTCTTATTTATACACTTTGTCTTTGACTTTTGCTTCTTGTGTTTTTTCTTCTTTTCCTTACCATAGACATGTTTTGCTACAACGATTCTTAATACTTAAGTTGGTAGATGAAAAATATAATAATTTTGCTGTTCAGAGGCTAGAAAGATTAAACTCAGGAATTTGCTTTTAAGACAACCAAAGCTTTACATGAGCTTCCACTACAACAATTTACAAGATCATAGCAGCTTCATAACTCGCCATCAAGTACATTTTATTCAATTTAAAATATTAAAATAAATTATATTTTGGGCATTAACACTTTTTTAATTTTTAATTAATAGCGTGCTATTAACCCAAATTATAAAGAAACATTCTATATATTTAATATTTAACACGACCTTGAACCGAATGAACATCGGTCGTTCATTCCATATGCTTGGGTTAATTACTTTTGAATTACTCTTTCCTTAATTAATGATTTTTCTATAAGGTGCTATTCCAACTAGAAACACTTGATAACTCTAACGATTTAAGTGATATAGTTTAGGCATTGGTCTGGTTGTCAAAAATAGATTTAATTTTTGAATCAATTGGATTGAAGAGGAACAGGACAGTAGGTCTTAATGCCTTCTAAACCAAAAATTTGCTGTGATTTTTTGCCGAGCCAGAGAAGTTTTATTACTAAATAGTACCTATATTCGTGTATTGCAGTTTTATGATATAATAAGAAATTATTTTGGAAATTTCAAAAATTAGAAAAGTCGACTGTAGTGATTTCAGTCTGTCGAATCGTAACGTTCATTCATTTCTCATCACGGATACTCCCTGACCTGTCACTAACACAGTTATCAACTCGATTGATTATATCGAAACACGTTTCTTGTCTTAAGTCCATTCGAACACATCTATACGTGGTAACATCCCCCCATTGGTAACATCACCCATTGTAGGTCCTCAAAAATGTGCGACACATTCCATTTCGCTAGTGCCTACGTATCCTTTCACCCACATAAACGTTACTCCCATTTACTAATTTACTACTGCCAGAAGACAACCATCAGCAAAACGCCGACGTCTCTCTTCAAACACTAAATGTGTATAACGCCTTTTGCCAAGAATGTCCATTGTAACGTTTAGACCAGTGTTGGGATTTGTCTTACAATTGCACCAATTTTGGTACAATCGACACGTCAGTTGTACACTTCATACTTTTTTGGCACAATTTCATGCAATAAAGTTTATTTAAATAATATTTTTTTTCTACTTGTTTTCACAGTAATAAACATTTCTAATTGCAAAGTTCTCCAAGCCTGTCTAGAACTAACTAAATTGCAACATTCTTGATTTATGTTCAGGATTTTTATTATTTACTTTGAACCTATTATTTATAAGTAATAGGTAATTTACTTTTTGTTGAACTACATCGTTTGAACGTTTCTACATCGCCTCAATCAGTTTCCAGCAGTAATCGGCTGATATATTTTTCTATTTCTTCTAGTGGCTCTCTGAACTTTGGTACAATTGATGCTGATTTAGTACAATTTTTTTTTCATTGGGTCGGTACAATTTAAACATAGTCAGATCCCAACACTGTTATAGACTACTTTTTTCTACTCTTTCGAATCTGACTCTCTCTAGGTCTAGAATACTCGTATGCCTCATTTTCAGCCCAAAACTATACCATTTGGCATGACTTTTCATACGCAGAGCTAAAAGATTTGAATTCGATAGATAGAGGGAAATGTGTTATTCTTTCGCATAATACTTAATTTATGATAATCCTAAACAAATACACTTGCGTGTATTTTAGACTAGCTTATTATTAACTTATTAAGCCATATAGTTTTTAAAAATGAATTTAAGACATTTTTCTTACATCTTTAAAATAGGGATGCATCGATAAGCCTTTTTGCGGCGATGAGATAACGATAAGCCTTGTGAATTTAAATTAAAGTATAAATATTTTATTATTATTTACAAATTTACAGCCTCAGAGATTTTTTTTATTAATATTTATAATATTTTGTTTCACAAATAAAGTATTTTTAAATTTTGCAAAGAAAGACGATTTCGAAAGACTGGAAGTCAGAAAACTAAATTACTGATGCGCAATTTTGGTTGAGGTATTACTATAGGACGGAATGCTTTATATCTGTGGCAACAAGGAAAAACTCCTTATGTGTTATTCTGTATTTTTGTTCTTAATAATTTATTCCCACTGCAGTTAAGGATATTTCGTTCTATCGGGACTTCGTAAATTAAGAAATACTTCGTTGTATGTTCTCAAAAACAACACCCTCAAATAAATGAGTTATTCACAATCACTGTTGCCAATTTGGAGATTTTGCAGCTAAATCTAGCGTTTTTGCAATGCCAATCGTGGGGAAAATAGTCGCCGCTTAGCGGTTAGCGGGAAATCTAACGGTTTTTAAATTTATTTTAACAGATACAATTTTTGTCTAATATCCAATGAATTTGAAGGAAGTAAACTTGCTGGGGGAGCAAAAACTTTTTTTGTACAGATTGACAGTAGAAAATTATTTTCATGACATTGTAGTTCTCACATCTTTCATGTAAGAAGCACGACTCCTCAGCAATAGCACTTTTAGTGCCGTTTTTAAAGTTAAGATATGATATCAGTGACAAATAACTAGCTCTGGGTTAAAATTTTTCAAAATAAACCGATTGTTACGGTGACTATGAGGTAGGTGACATGGTATTTTTCAAAACATTTAGAAATTGTGTCGAATACCGTAAGTAACAGCACAAAAATAAATTTATTATTTCAAAAATATATGGGACGAATTACTCCACCAGGATGAGATGTAAACAAAACAACAACTTTTTCTGGATGTGCTCCGGTAGGCAAGTAAGTGTTCTTGTCTTTTAGTTTGCGGGTTGCATATGTGACACTTCACCAAAAGGTATTAGTTACTCACGTTGAAAATTAAGTTGCACTTTTAAATTTAATTGCAACTGTATTGTAACAAAACAAGCCTGAGGGCAATAGGTTCTTAAAAACTTTGTGAGGATTTTCGACATTCCAAGTTCTGTTTGCTTACATAACCACTTAGAATGGGCTTTATCAATAAACGTTGAAAATAGAACTGTATTAAAAATGAGCTAACCGGGCTGTTGTCGATTGGATATAAATAAATCCAATCGACAACAAGTTGTTGTTTGAGAAGGGTTTAATTGTCAGAAACGAATAAATCTCTCCTAATTCTAATAAAAATTACTTTAAAGTTTGACTAGGATGCGTTAAGCTGTCGGTTAACTGAATAATTTCCTTTAATTTTCATTAAATTCCCCTTAGTCATAATACAATCGAATAATATCCATAATTAAATGGCATAACCTTCTGAACAGAAATCGCTTTAGAATTTAAATACATAAATTTAAATATACTGGAATTACAATTTTTATATTTTTAGCTATTTTTTTACTTTAATTACCGCTAAACAAACAATTTAGCGGTTTCTGGCGTTTTTCAATACAAATTTGGTGGGAAATCGTAAAAAAAAGTTGGCAACATTGTTCACAATAACAAAACATAACAGTTTAAGTCGACTTAAGCAGTTATTCCTTTTTGCCACAGATATATACGACGCCGAAGGTATCTCTCGACTTCCTCTATACAGGACAGGAGGTCATCTTTCTCTTTCTTGCAGAGCGAGATAGTACTAAACTGTAATATTCTTCAAGATGAAGTGTTGTAGGCAGGGATGCCACTTTGGTCTGATCGGACTAAAATTGGTAGTTTTTTTATTTATGAACGATTTGGTACTTTGTTTCAGTTCTTCTGCGATTTTGGTAGAAAAACTTGTGTCCATTTTAAATGTTAAAATTACTTTCCAAAAAGAAAATGCTTGAGAATTTATATACGATTTACAATAACAATTGGAAATACAGTTTATAAAATTGCTAATGTATAAGTTAAAAACCCTGTAGTTACCCTATAAGCAACTCAACTAACTTTTAATGCACTTTAAGCTAACTTTTTTGCAACCATTAGTAAATAGTTGATACTTGGATTATTTTTATTAAAAATAACTGACTTTTTAACATTGTGATGTCTTAGGGTGTAGTCAATTGTCTTACTGACTACTCGGAAGTTAGGTTAAAGTTAGCCAATTTGTAGTTAGCTATAAACTGAATATATGTACATACATATATCAGTTAGCTATAAAGCGAATTTATAAAAATATGCAATAAATTTTTTCCCTGTTTATTATTATTTCCTGCATCTTATAGTCAGTAAGATATTTCCTACCCAATAACATTAAGATCATAATTGAAGAACACAAAAGAACACAAGGGATGTGACACAAATTTTCATTTTATAATTTTAAAAAAGAAATGAAAAATATTTAAAATAAAATTGTCAAAAATAATTTTATTTTTGATTTTGGGGAGGTTTTGCATTTACATTGTAGTTAGCTTTTAGTTAGGCAATAAAAGTTAACTTCATGTGTATTATTTTCGTAGTAGACTACAATGTTGCTTGTAGGGTACTTACAAATGAAAAAAATCATAGTAAATGACATTATAAAACCAAAGCAGACGCTTTTGTAAGTTGAAAAAAAAACGTATACAATTATTTTATTATAAAAAAAAATTGGTAGCTTTTTTTAGTATTTTGAAGGTTTTGGTAGATTTTAGGGATAACTTTGGTAGAAAAATATTTTTCTTTGTGGCAACGCTGGTTGTAGGTAAACAATATGCTTCATTATTTTCCAAACCATCGTCGTTTATTAAAAGTCAATTCAGATGTAACGTTTTCTAATAATTTTCGCAGACTAATATTTTGGAGTCAGATAACTAAACAGTATCTTTGCTTGTTGATTTTGTAGTCTCTTTGAAGTAAAAGATGATGGGTTATTTCAGCTTATCTCGCGTTATTAAAACTTATCTCTTATCTCTCTGATAACATCGTTAGTTTAGATATTGGCCTTATGTCTCCAGCGTTACCATGAATTCTATAAACACAACTGGAACGAATTCTTCTTTCCGATTATTCGTCGAAAAAACAAAATAGATTTGTGTATAAGAAAATACATACAGTCAACTAAAATAAACATTGTTTTTAATAATGTAATTTTGTTTTAAGTGAATTGTTTTTATATTTCTTTTCTTTTTATTAGAGTTTTTCTGTTAAAATATGGCAACACTATCAGCTGTTGAATTTAAACAAAAGTTTATTTATAAATTAATTAGTTAATGTAGTTGGATCGTTACTTAAATAAAAATTAAAAACATTGAAATTATCATCGAGGAAGTGAAGATCAATAAATGTATATGTATGTATATGTATATAATCTGGTACCAAAGAAAATAAATAAAAACGTCTAGAGAAAAACAGAGATATGGCAAAGTATTGGCACTTCTTTAACTGCATGTTCCACGATTGCTCAAGAATGTGTTATAGTTGACGAATTTACTTAACGAATTATTCTCGACGAATTCGCCGTACAGTATATAATTCTTAGTTTGTTCCAGTTATGTTTATAACATAAAGTATAAACAATCGTCAATACCGCAAAATATGGCAAACCTGAAATATACTTGATATATCGGTATCGGTTTCGGATGCATCTCTACTTTTAAGCTTTTTTAGTGAAAAGCAATGTACATAGATCATGTGAATAAGCATTTTATTTAATTAAAACGTGGCAAGAAACGAAGCTCCTTTTATTTAACCGCTGCTGTGGGTATTATTTCTTTCTCTCTATCTCTCTTTATTAAAAATATTTTTCGGATACATTCAGTTCATTAATACTTTTATGATTTACAAATATAAATTCCAGAACTACAATGGATGCTGAGTGTTGGTTACTGTTGTACATACATACATATAATCTTGTATAATCATTTATTTATTCTTATTTAAATAAAGTAGCAACCATTGAAGGAAAAAAAAACAATCTTGTATTCGCTCACGACTATTTTTCATTGACTTGTTCATTTTCATGGTATTTTGTTGTATTGTCGTCTTGTGTTCTTCGGCCTTTCCATACCGTATCTGTTCGAATTAAAACTGCAACTACAAACTGCCAGCACTACTAAAAGCAAAGAACAAATAAAAAAACAAAAACAAAATAAAAAAATACGAATAAAAACAATCCACTTTGTATCTGGTATCACTGCATTCCAATCTCGAATGTACCGAAACAAACAACAGAGAACAAGTAAAAAAAATAGCTGCAAACAACAATTGCTCAAGTACATTCAATCGACTTCTCAAGTGTAACCACATAAATAAATATTTCATTATTGCTTTGTTTTTCTCTTTCCACCATCCTTGAAACCTAGACTCCTTCCTTTTAGCGGTTAGTTTAGAAAAGAATTTTCCCAAGAAAATTGTTTAATGAAATCTATCTAACCAGCAAGAATGTTTCAGAAGATTTCTATTATCTGTAGAATGTGGTTAAATAGAAAAATTTAATACTTTTGAAAAATCTATACTTGAGAGATCTCAAAATAGTTAAGGAAAAATGTTAAAGTCACTTTTCTACGAAATTAGATACCGGGATTAGTGACTTTGCACTTATGTATGGCATTCAACAAAACAATTTTCCTTATACAGCAATATTCATTTTCTAAGATTCGAATAGAACTCTTTTAGCCGGATGTAACAAGTTCTGATTACCGACAGGTTTTAAAAAAAGGAATTCAAATTAATTTATTATAATACTAGATGTGATAATTAGCTTACTATTATTTATAAGTACTTTATATCTTTTAAACAATGTCCAGTTGAGGATTTAATTAAGATACACAAGTTTGTGTGCATTTTTTGTATGACATCATTTTTACAATCTCGAACTTGGAAGAATGCTGGCCTTGTTTTTAATATCAATTTATTTATTTATGTTTTTCCAAGAAATATAGTGAGTTATACATAAAAAAAGGAAAAACAGATTGCAAAACTATAAATACAACAGTCAAAATAATTTCATTGTATAAGCCCAATTATAATAATAATTAATTTAATTATAATAATTTACAGGGTGTGTGTGTACAAAAAAAACCTCAAAAATTTACTAAACTCACAAAAATTAAAGATGCTAAAAATTTGTTTTTTTTTGATATCAATAACTATGGTTTGACAGCTGAGAAGATTAAGTTGTGTTGACATTTCTGTTCAGTAAGGGTTCTCAGGCCATCATAAATCATTAAACGACTGAACAGCGCTTCCAAATAGTTAAAAATTTGAAAAAAAAAATGTTCGAGAAGTTGATAGAGCACTTCCTCCATTTAGGTCAACATAATCGTGCAGTTGTTGATAGTTTTAGCCTTAATTTTACTCTTCTCGATTTGAAACTATCAACAAGACAGAAAAATATGCATACCGAAGAGCATAATGCTGCAGTAGCGCAAAGTATTGTAAAAGACGCCGCAATGCCGATTTGTCGCCGCTAGCAACTTGTTAGCCTTTGTCCTTTGACTACGTGGACAATTTTACGGAAGGATTTTGGCTTACGTACCTATAAAATACACGTTGATGCACTCTCAAAATATACATATTTATGAATGTCCGCTTCTTGTGAAACATAAATTTTTTGGTCCTAAGACATTTGTCAGAAACGGAAAAATATTTCTTTTCTCACACTTTCGGGAGAGAGAGAACAACGCCGTGTTTAAATTTGTTTACAATATTTGAAAGTGCACCTAGCTTCCCTCTCGCTTCCTTAGCTTTCACAAATAATTCCCCTTGACAAATCATCGTACTTTAGTCCATACACTAGCTTTTTTATTTGTTTATTTTTAACAATGTATGTTTTTATCTTATCATAAGCATTATATCATTAGCAGAATCAACGAAAATAAACAAAAAAATCAATGTTTGATTTTTTATTTAAATCTTGGGAATAACTCAGCCATTTGTAAAGGGCTAGGCCGATTATTCCATTGATGAGCATAGCAGAGGTGTATCTGAGCTTAAGTTTTGAAGCTGGGTACCCGAATTAAGGCTGGAATTCCAAGGAAAGATCTGCAAATTGGTACAAAAATGTTTTAAATGTGCCCTTAGTTAGCAGAGACCGCATCAAATATCAACCACTTCATACTAAACTAATGAAAGAGTTTGTGAAGGCGCTTGACAAAACTGGCGAATGTTTGAATTCTCTTTTAGGCAAGCACAGAAAATGCTGGTAGTTTGGATGGTCTACAGATTAGGCAACTAGTGAAAGATCCTAATTTTGTGAAATCAATAGCTGATCTCGAAACCAAAGCTTGGACTTCATTTGTTTTGGTTATGAGTTATTTTCTAGGCAACAAGAAATCTGACTAGCATGTCGAGCTTGTTAAGTGCATGCTTTCGAACTTGTAAAAGTAACATGAGAATAACAATCCACTTCTTGCACACGCAATTGGGGGTGCTGTAGCTTAAGTGGTTAGCACGTTCACTACTAAGGGGCGTTTCACACTATAATACAAGTATTAATTACTTTTGAATAAAATGCAACCGTAATCTAATCGCTGTTCGAACTTTTTCAAAAGGCAATAACAACTCATCATGTCAGGGTTGCATTTTCCTCAACAGTATTAATACTTGTATTATAGTGTGAAAAGCCCTTTAGCAATACTCAGCCGAGGCAGCATAACTTTTTTTTTGATATGTATTAATTTTTTTATATAGCACAGCGCCCTCCTTCGCCGGTATTACCACATAGCACTAAATCGTCGGCGAAGTAAAATAATTATAAATTGGCTATGCTGGCTTCAAACTAATTCGCCTAAATAACACCAGAGGCGCTGCAATACTGTTCTCAAAATAATCATAACGTGCAATTACAGTGTTGCCAGATGCGAAGCTTTACTATCACCCTAACCATCTGTCTTATCTACACTCCTATCCCTTTCCGAAGGAAGTAACACATTTAATATAGGCATTAATTGCCCGAGTGTTACTTCTCTTTAAAAAAAATATATTTACCGATTTTCACAAAATTTGGTCGATTTTAGTGAGGAGCTGGATGAAAGATTTTATCGGGATCTTAGGATAATGGAAGAGCGTTATCAGGGAAGGTGGGACTCACATATAATGGCAAACTACTGCTGTAGTATGCAAGGAAATCTTGTAAAAGATAATTTGATAATGTTCAAAAGAAATTTTGTTACCACGTTTATTAATTTTCTTGCTATGTTTTTTGACCAAGTAATAAAACTGTATGTTTCAAAAAGTAAAGCTGCTAGCATATCGCAGTATTTTTATAAAGAAAAGAAAACCAGAATTGTTTTTACCAGTGTAATCAATCAAAAATTCGATTTTGATTTATTTGATGGTACACTGAAAAAAATATTTTCAACAATTAAAGGTTATAATTGGTTTTAGATTAAAATTTAATTAAATAATTAATTGTTTAATTAGGATTTTTTTGTTCTGTTTTAAACAAATATATATTTGAATCAATTAAAAATATTAATTGAACTTTAATTTAAAACTGATTAAAACCTTTAATTGGTGAAAAAAAATTTTCTGTCGATATGTACATACAATACTTGGGATTTTATCATTGGGATTAAATTGGATTGGAAGCAATTATAATGAAAAAAAAAAATCAATTACTATTTAGTGCTACTGATTTTTGATTTCAATTAAAATTGGTTTTACCAATGGTAATGAAAAAACAATTGTGTCTATACCTACAACACAAATTTATGATAGTTTTATCATTTAATAACTATGTATATCTAAAAAAAAAACGAAATACCTATTGGCCCGTTAGCATTCGGACACAAAATTAAAAATTTTATTAAAAAATCTATGAAAATAATTGGGAAATTGTTGATGGTGTCAATGACGAGCCATACGTCGAAATGTCTGCTACAAATACAAAAATCAAAATGTCATAGTTGAAACACTCTTTTTTTAACCAAATCCAAATCTAATTTTAATTACCCTATAAATTACAATATTAAAAAAAGCAAAATCGGAATCAATAAAATTGGAGTTCGTTACTAATTCAGCGATTGCTTTGTGAACGGGTAAGCTGTTGTTTGGTTCGTTGGTTAGTTAGTTCTTTGGTTAAACGCCACAAAGGTCATTCAAATCTGATTTCTTTTATAACGAATTTTAACACGAAGGTAGAGAGAGAAAAATAAACAAATACCGACAAAAGCATCGAACAGCGATAAAATACAATCTCTAATCATTTTTAATAAAACATTTATATGTTTTTGGGTTTTTGTAAACAAATACTTGTATACATACATATGTATGTATATTTATACAAGCATATGTTTGTACATATGCATGTACATAAGTATATTAAGACACAGCATTCATGAGGCAATAAAAGAATTTCTAGAATTGAATGAATTTAAGATCATGTAGTATGTTGTGTACATACTATGCGGTACGAATATTTGTTGTTGTAAATGGATGACGAAGATGATGCTGGATCATGAATATATATGTATGTATGTATGTATGTACATACATATATAAATAAAATAACTTGAATAAAAACAAAACAATAAATATTTTACAATATGAAACTAAGAAAAATAACGTCGGCGCATGCCCAACAATAAAAATTGAAGTAGAATTTTTGTATTGTTGTGCTTGCTCTCTTTATTATTCTCTCCTCACTCTCACCCTGCAATGCCCTTGCCGTGCCATCCAGGAAAGGAAAACAAAAATTTCTTAAGCTTAAAAAGGCATTTAACGCAGTCTCATAGTCGTGATCTCACAGTTGCAATATGTTTGGCACTACTGGAGGAGCATCACCATCATCATCTTCAACAACAGCAACGAACGAACTGTTTGTTAATTTTTAAGTATTGTTTTCCATTATCAGTTTTTTTTATTTTTTTATTTTTTTTTTGTACTTTACTTTTTACAAGGTATATTTAACGTTCATTCTGTTAAGGGTTTAACCTTCAAGGTGTTTTGAAAACAACAATTCGTGAGAAGAGATTTCAAGACAAAGATACGAGTATAGAATGAACAATAACAGCTCAAATCAAAAAAGAAAACAGAGCAAATGCCGCCTGCCTTTCTTTTAACACAACAAGAACAACACAAAAATAAAAGAAAAGATCTATCATGGGATTAACAAGAGACCTAAAAACTATCATTGAGTAAATTTTATTTTATTTCTTGTTTTTCTTCTTATACGAACGAGTTTCATAGACATTATTGAATTTGTTTAAGGCTACAGACAAACTATGGACCACCTAGACTGGTGATTATAATATTTTATGGTTTTCATATTTTATTGTTATAGAAAATAATAATTACAAGTTAAATTTCTTCTGGTTAAGAGGTTAAAGTATAGTGCTACAATCAAGAACAAATGAAATTTGCAGAAAAGAAGAAATATTTAAAAATTAAAAAATGTAATTTTGAAGACTGAAGACTATTTTCATTTGCCTAATAAAAACTCATCAATCACATCTAATCAGGGGGGTTACTCTCTATTGCGATGCGAAAGCAATTTCGATTCGAAAACTCAATGCGATAAGATGGCACTCTTTATGACTTTCGCAACACCTTTCACAAAATTTTTGAAAAAGTGGCAACATTAACAGTTTAAAATATGTAAATGGATTATGGTTTAAAGACGTAAATTAACTTGAAACGAGTTGCAAGCAGATAGGTTCGATATACTTTCCATAAATAAACGCTGGTATAATAAATCTATTATAGAATTTTTTTTCAAATTCATATAGCTTTATTTCAACTTTTTCCGTTACTGGAAGTTCTACACGAAATCCACGCAAATAGTATCATATTTTACATAAATAATAGCATAATATATAAATTATTTAACAAGATATGTATATCCCTTACAGGATCTCCATCAGATTGTCTAAATATTTTTTGCTACATTTTGCTTCCGGCTTGTTAGGCATTAACTCGCTGCAACTGTTTCATGGCCAAATCACTATCTACTAAAATTAAAAACTGTCGTTGTTTTAGTTTTAACTATTTGGCTTTGATTTCCCTAATAATAACAATTTAGATATCAATTAAAACACATTTTTAAAGTAATTACACGTTTTCTTCCTTTGCGCTTGCTCTTTTACTATCGCAAAATATTTGGGCTTCTCGAACGAATTTGACATACGCTCTCGCATTACAGAGTGTGGTGCTGCCATCTTTGCGAAAAAGAGATGCGAAAGAAAAATGCGCGAACGCTTTAAAGAGTACAAATCGTTCGATTTCGTACCATATTTCTTTCGTATGGCAATAGAGAGTAAACCCCCAGTATTTATTATTCGAATATGTATCTGTTTTATTTTTTAGCAAGCTTATGCGCAGTAATTGAAACAACAGTCTAACTAGGAAAAGGGGATCTGCTAAATAATTCTGTGGAACAGAACCCGGAGTTGCATTGGGGAATGGTCAGGTGCGGGTAGGCTTATTAAACATGCCTTCTGGGTACTTAGATATAAAATCTGGATTACTGCGGTAGCAACAGATAATGGCAATTTGTCGGAAGAGTAAATGTGAAGCTAGCAATATCTGGTTAGCATAAGGCTTAGGGCCACAAGCAAACATTTGTTAAATGTAATTGCCGAGGGAATATAAGCCTTTGACAAATGCTAGCATTTACAAGAGACTCGGTGATAAGAAAGAAGGTCGACAGTTCTAGTCTGGCAGTCTGGACTCTCTACATTCAAGGCAGGAGTTTAGGGTAGTGTAAGCACTCTTGAGTGATCTTAACTGTTCTAGATATTTCAAGAGGGTGAAATTCCAACCCTTAAATATAATGAAAATCAAAAGCACGTCCAACAGGTAAACATGGAAACATATTTAATAAATGGGGTATAGACGGCTACCAACGCCTATAACTACCTAGATTGAACCGGATGAACTCGCTTCTAAAAAAATTAAAGTCTGAAAATAACTTGTTTCGTCTGACTTTCATTAGTCTTATTTATTTACATTAATATTTACATTAATAAAACAATAGATTAAATTACGGAATTCATTCGAAGGTATTTTATATGGATCGATTTAGGGTTAACAACAGATACCATTTGTAATACCAATAGGTATTGCGTAACTACTCTTTTATCAATACTCAGAATAATTTCTTCAGACTGTATCCTCTTCAGTCCCGAAAATAAATTCTTAGGAACTCAAAAAAACCTTAATTTTCTGATTTAGCATAAATTTAATTTAAAAAAATGCTTAATAATAATGAACGCTTTTCTTTATGAGCATTAATGGCCTAAAATATTAAATTGAATAAAATTCTATCATTCACTAACTGCTTAGCCCATAGCCCATTTGTTATAAGACGAGCGTCATAGAAATTGTTTAAAATAAATTTACAATAAAAAACGTATTCGTAGGTGGGTGGCTTTTGGCTATATTCACACTTGATCTACATTTGTATTTTCCTTTAGCACGATCAAACTGAAAAATACACGATTGAATTGAGTAAAAACAAAAATATAAAACAAAATCTTTCGTCAGTTTTTGAAACGCAAATATGTAATAGTTTCTTCTTCTTACGCATAATCATTCTTTAAAATGAATGTATGATGAAAACAAAGTTTATGGTTGAATGCACTACTTCCGCTGGGGTAGAGGAAATATGTAATTAAAAAAAGAAACTACATCAAAAACAAAACTATAAAAACAAGAAAAAAAGAAACGGAAGGCTAAACCCTTGTAGTTTTGTATTACTAAGCCGCAACGCTCAGAAAAAACATATGAAAAAAGATGATCATTGAATTGCAGAGGAAGTATTATTATATAGAAAAAACGTACATATGTAAGTATGTTTTTATCTATATACATCATACATACATACATATGTACATCATACACACATCCATATGTGCATATTGTGGGATGGAATGCAAAACGACCTAACTAACAAATATATTTTTTACAGCAGAAAGAAAAAAATATATTAATTTGATTACATATGTGACGCAAGCTGACGAGAGGGACCTTCTCTTGCCAGGGTATATTTTTGCGAAACAATTAAAAAAAAATAAATAAAAAAATATAGATTTTATTTCATTTTAACATACATACATACATACATACATACATACATACATACATACATACATACTTAATTAGGCAGTCTTAACAAATTAAAACTGGCACAATTTATTTGTCCAGCTTTACTCTCGATTATCTCGAAACTATACTTTTGAACTAAAAACGCTTCTGTTTTTTGTTTTTTGCGTTCCATCCAGAATTTTGTACTTTATTGGAAAACATCGAAAACTCAATTTCGATCCCTGGCAAGATAAGGTGCCTTTCGTCAGCTTGCGTCACACATACATAGTTCTAGTAACATTCTATTGATTTTACCTCATACAATTTTTAATTTTTTTTTTTTAAGAAGCTTAAAAATCATTGAGGGGCATGGATATACTCGTATGCATAATAATCTTAAAAAAATTACTGCCTATAATCAATGAATGGTTACGTGATTTTGGATTTCAGCTAACGATATGTTAGTATTACAGATGGCATCCTAAGTTACATTTCACTCACGATTATGCACGATCAAGAGCAAAATAATACTTATGTATACAATATTTTGTCCCACTCTATCTCTATTTACTCTTGGAAGTGAGACCTATTTTAGGGGATAAAGTATCCTATTAACAGTGAGGTGAACACAAACAGACAACAATTACAAAAATTGGTGTTTTGTATTCCGATCGATATCTACACCAGCATCAAAATTTTCAAAAATATTTCATAAACGGAAAAGGGCCTGTTACAGTTTTATTATATCTACATATGTATGTATGTATGTATTTATGTATGTATGTATGTATGTATGTATGTATGTATGTATGTATGTATGTATGTATGTATGTATGTATGTATGTATGTGATTAAAGGTAAAATTTATTACGTTCATGCATAAATACAAATCCAGTGAGCGTTGCTCACCTTCGATTTGAAACTAAGTAGGTCCGGTCCATATGTATGTATGTACATACACACATAAGAACATTTGTATGTAAGTGCATTCATATATTTTTTCATTTTTGTGATTCAAAGCAAAACCGGAAATAATTAGAATTAAAACTGAAAAATAACAATCTTCGTCATTATGAGTGAGTGTAGCCCAAATTATATAGTTTAATAAAAAAAAAAAATCCTAAAAAACAATAATATTTACATTTTTTATTAAAACATGTTTTTTGTAGATATCGTATGTACATATATATTTTTGTATGCTAAATGTACATATGTATTTATATACATATATACCCTGAAGGAAATTTGGGGCAGTTGCCCCCATGTCACCACTTTTGTCAACTATTATGGTGACTCTTTGGCGACATTGTCGCCATTTTTATATTTGAAAAAAATAAGTATGTTTATTTTAAATATTCAAAAAATCAATATAAATTGTGTTTTAAATCATCAAAACGGCATAACACCTTACTGGACACTCTGGCGGAGTATAAAGTTTTGCTAGACAGAATTGTTAAGTAAAATATGGTTGCTACAAACCTTATTTTTCCCAAGTAGAAGTGAGTAAAAATTAAAAGAACTGAACGCTATTTTAGCCATTAGAAAAAAAAAGAGATTGCGTGATTATACATCTGTGTTTAAAGTTTTAATACAGTTTGTTGTTTGTTTTAAGTTTTGTAATATTTTGACAATTATTTTTTTTTTTTTCATAATATTTATATGTAATTTCAACTTTGAGGGAATTTTTGGATAAAACGCTTCGAGCAGCATTTCAGCGGCAAAAAAGGAAACTTTTTAAACAAATAGGTCGAGACAAAGCAAAGTCAAACGGAAAACAAATAGATGAAGACACTTCAAACAAAGATTAATTTTCAAATTTTTTTTAACTGAAATTATTTATAATCATACTCTTAACAATCTTATTGAATTGTTCGTAATAATTAATTTTAACTTAAATTTTTTATAATCATTGTCTTGAATTGTTCATATTAACATACGAAAAATTTAAATTTTTAGATTTTATGTTAGAAAACTGTTATGAATTAGTACTTTTTAGTCATTTATTTATTTTTTAATAAACCCACAAAAGTTAAGAAAATATGCATTTTTATTGTCCAATCTATTTCAGAAAATTACCAAAAGTGTAAACTAGAATTACTGAAATGTACTAGTGAATCACTAGTTCCAATATCTACATATGGTCCCAAAAGAACTACTTAGTCAATAGTACCAATGTCAGTAATGGATTTTCAATGACATGCACATGTTAAATGTCTATAGTAAATAGCATTGTCTGGGGTATAATGACACTAGTACTGGTGACTGTGTCAATAGTAAGTCAGTA